>OY783197.1:22986711-23456091 GCA_963678675.1 Xiphydria camelus | reverse complement strand
GAGAGAGAGAGAGAGAGAGAGAGAGAGAGAGAGAAAGAGAGAGAGAGAGAGACTATACAAGGAGCAGCATCCGTGGTCCTGGTTTATTAAAAAAAAATAAGTGGGTCATGGTTGGACGAATTTTACGTTCGGCAGTGCATTTTACGGGAGCGTAAATCACTGGCACTGGCAATATATCAGAATTGCGGAGAAAAGAGTGGAGGTATATAACTTCTCCGAAGCCAAAGAAATGGTATACGATCGTTATGTGATTTATTTATTTACTTTCGCATTTACTACCCATCGCGTCGAGCAGACGTTTGTTTGAACTTTGAAGGCGCCGAGTGATCCTCGGAAAATCGTTTCCCGCTTCGTTCTTCTTTTCTGTTATTCTCTCTCGCCCCCTTTCTCTTCGTCGCAGAAGAATAGCATCACGAGGCTATTCCTTTGTGCCCGACGACGAAGCGCGCCGAGAGCGGACACTGCAAATGCGATTTCGCGTTCATTTCTGTGCGATATTGGCTATTATTTTCACGTTCTCGCGTCGTCGATCAAAGGCGCGACTGGCCACAGCCGACTCGACCCACTTTTCGCGGACAGCTCGTGAATTTTTTGGGACGAGAATTTCGAGCGTATTTTTGTCGTTCCCCCGCGCCGTGGAACAATTTTACGCTCTGTATAACGTCGTGGCGTTTTATCTGGCGTTTATGATTTTTACCTATTTAGTTTCGCCGGATGTTTTCTTATTGATATTGAAATGTATAGGTAAATATATCGATACATAGGGGAGAGTAACTGAATTTGATCCGCCCCTGTATCTAAAATAGTACACAGAGATAAAGGATTAGTAATTTTTTGCAGTTAATCCCAGTAATAGAGCTTCTTGAGGTTTAACATTGAATTTTTAAAATGGAAAAAGCATACTTTTTACAGTGCATAACAATATAAATCCGTAAACACCGGACATATATTAACGGGGATTGGTAAATGTTTCCGTATAAACTGATGTTTTTACTATTACGAATTGTAAAAAGAACGTTGTGGTCTATTAAACATTTCAATGTTTCACCTTGAGGAGCCCTGTTACTGGGATAATTATTGTAAAAATGCATGTTTACTAATCCATTTAGTAGCCTACATATATTGAACGCAGGTTCAGTAAAGCGACGACATAATGACAAAACAGAATTTCTAATTATCGTTCACTACTTTATTGAATAAACTATTATCACTAGTTTTTAAACGATCGTTTCTCTACTATTTACATTTTCTAGAAAAATACTTTTATGAAAAAAGATATTCACCCCTTTCTGATACTTTTTTTTTCACAATTTATAGCTAGCGATCCAATGTAAGAATTCGCCAGTCGACTCTAGATAACCAGTTTTCTTGATTGGACCAAATCCATACTTTTATAGTTTTTATGGTTTCTCGAACTTGTACAATAATTTCCGAAAAATTAAATTGCATCAATTCGAAGCATACATAGGCTTATTATTTTCGCATGTTATTACTTTTCCAAGACATTCCATTTTCGACATTTATTGAAAAATACCTCAAGTGATCTGAATTAGACGACTCTCCCCCACGTCGTTTCGCATAAAATCGCAGGTAGTTTACGTTTCCTTCCAGAAGCACATCGCGATCTATTCTCGATGATTTCTCAGACGGAAATAATTGCCACGCAGAGAATATAACAGATTCAAACTGATCCCATTTCCAACTCGTGCGCTCTAATTACGACGTTCCGAGGCTCGCCCGTACGATGTACGTGGTATTACGTATATTACACGCGTATACCCTCCACTTGTCCATGCAGCAATTTCAGTTTCACGAGAGTCCTCGCTCTCGAGCGGAGCCCTCGCTAAAGTTGCGTACGTCGGCAGCCGTGCAACTTTTTCCGAAAGTTTCGTTCGAATATTTCCAGTCGAAACGGTTTGGAAAGTTAATTTTCCCGATGTATATACGAAGTGTAACGCGCCCCCTGCGATACCAGGCGAGATGTGCGAGAGGACGGGAGATAATAGAACGCGCGAAATTGATATAAGGGAGGGCGCGAGCGAGTGCTCGAAAGAAAGGACGAGGGATCCAAATCGGTGTACAGCCGCTAATCCGACAAGCGCGGAGGATACGGCGGTGGAATCGCGTATCCGGGCACCGACTGAACGAGGGAACGGAAGCCCTCCTTCATCTATTATTCGATTTTCTGATTTGATTAACAGCACCGCCCTAATTGGATTTCCCTCTCGCGCCGCCCGTCCATCGCACGAAACGGTGGAATTATTTTCGTCAATTATTACGTCGGAGGGAATGAGAGTCGTCTGGAGGGCGAGATTGCGAATTTGACTCGGGATATTTAGACGACGGTTAGGCGAAAGAGACGAGAGCGATACTTTAATTTCGGTTTGGATCGTTACGAAGTTTTATCGCGAGGCGGTTGTATCGTTAAACGTTAGCGCTTGTGAAAAGCGGCACACAGGTGATAACAACTCGGACAGGCGGTCACTATCGAGCACCGCTGGTCGTACAGGAGAAACTCCGATGCATTGAATGTGTGATCGTGAATAACTCTTTCATCTCTCCGCGCGCGCGGAACGCGTCCCGTTTTAGACGGGAAATCGCGACACGTCGGCGAACGCGGAATTGTCGCACAACGAGAGCTCGAAGTTTTGCGCAGTTGTACATTTTTTTTTCAAACCAACCCCACAGCGAGAAACGTCCGATGAAAAGAGCAGCTTAACTTTGGCAGCGAGCGAACGTGCTTTCTATTTCTATATATGGTCACGGATCGTTCTGCAGCGACGCGTGAGGATTTTTCTCATTTTATAAAGTACCGAGCTTGCTCGACGGAGGACAGCTTCCGTCGAGAGAAAAAAAAATAGCGGAGAGACACGGCAGAAATTGTTCGCGAACGTACAACTGCACTCACCCTCGACTGCTCCGCGATTATCGTCTCGCGGGGGATGAAGCGTGGCACCCGCGCTTCGGGCAGGGGGTTGCGTACCATCCTATACGGCGCACCCCGATACGACGTCTGTCTCATACTTTATGCCAGCACAAGAACTCTCCCGCGAAGGGTGGCGGCCAATGTCAATTTGCGTAGTGACTTAATTCTTAATGACTCGATTCGCGCAAAATGTCGTCTTTCCCGAGGGTGACCGATGGCGCGGGGGTGACGAGAAGAGAGGGTATGTGGGCGTCGCGCGCGTTCCCGAATTAGGGGTGAAGCGCGGGGGGAGAAGGGAGAATTACCGAAAGGAATACACGCGCGCGTCTGCCACAAATATTTGCCTCGTCACGATAGCGGCTCAGCTGCCGCGACTCGCTTAACGACGGTGTGACGTCGGGCTGTATCTACCCGACGAATAAATACCACCCGGAAATTATATGGAAATCGATTTGGGCCAGAAATCGCTACGCGGTAGAGATAATACTATCTTCGCTCGCTAGATAATGATGGAATTATAATATCTCGGCGCAGGTATGTATAAACATTATGCTATATCTGGGGACTTTTAAATAGGTTGGATAACCTAATAAAATATTGTAAAAAATGGGGCATCCAAAAATACTACACTGTCGTGCTAAAGACAAAGAGGCTAAGGGACAACTCAGAATAAGTGCAAAAATATGCTTTAAAGTGATTAAGGGGTCTGTCGAGGTTTATTTAGAATCTAGTCTGATCATCACGCACCTCGCGGCTGAAATCCGAAGCTAATCATGTGGTATTTAAATTAATGTGAAGGCGTGGAGAAAGAATATCATCGGCTCTCATTTTCAGATCATGAATGTTTCACTAATGAATTATGGTTTTTTTCGACAAAGGAGGCCTTCAAATTGTTACACGTGGTCTTCGTTTTGTATCTTAAAATACCATACACACACACACACATAATACACAGTAATCGATGTTTCTCCTGTATTGAGGGGTGGAGATCCACTCCTAGGAATTTTCATGACAGTGTATTTTTAATAAATAAAAATTTTTTTTAAAAACTAAGATCACGTGTAGCAATTTGAAGGTCTCATTTGTTGTGAGAACAAGTGCAATATCTAGGGAACACCATGGCGGCTTTATAGGGAATTCCAAACTGGATTGACTCATTCAAATAAAATATTTAATGGAAAAGAAAATTATTGTACAATTTTGAATGAGAATTACTTAGTATATTGTGACATTTTTCTTTTTTTCAAATTTCGGTATCTTATTGACCATTGTAAAGCATATTTTTGCCCTCGTTTTGAAATGTCAGTTACCCGTTTTATTCTCAGCACGGTAGTATGTCGCTCTAAATTTCTCGTGGAAAAATTGAATAAGCAGAAATATATTCAAACAAACGCGACACCCCCGTATATTACGTAAGCGTCGTTCAACGCGAGCAAGCTACTTTTTCCGTACTCAACCCCGTAAATGCTCAGGTATTAGAGAGACCCTCCGGGCGAAAATCTGAGAGCAGGAGACGCGACTGGCAGGGGTGTGTCTGCGGTGTTGCATAATGCATGTCGAAGCAACCCCTTCTACGATCCCTACGCTTCTATAGTAGCGACTCTCCGCACGCCTCTGTGTGATTTGGACGAAGCTGACGTTATCCCAAGATCGCTATACTTGACCACCCCAACAGGGAACAACCCCCACGTCACCACCCTTGCTAACCGCGAAGTCCGGACACGTGGCTCTTGCGATGTTGAACTTTTTATTCGATATAGATATATAGGTACACCGACTTCCGGTCGCTAATCTCGGAGGCGAGACGAGTCCCGCCTGCAGTTTTTGAACGAGTTTCGCGACCGGCTCATTCGTCACGTAGACCTTCGGAGACACTGCAACTCGTTTGCTAACTGCGCGCGAAAGTCGAAGGGCAACGAATCTTTGGAAACGTGATCATTTTAGGAAAACCAACGCCTTGAGAATATAATAAATATCCAATTTAAAAAAAAAAGGTGCATTAAAAGAAATAATTGATGCTGCCAAATAGATGTTTTCTTAACTTAAAAATAATGATATAATTATAAAATCAAACCATGATTTTCTTCACTGGAAAAAAATGTAGTTGTTCCCACCAAATTATTTGACTCAAGGTTAAATTTCGTCATACTAAACTATTGTATATTTAGTTGAACTGCATGGGGCTGGAATAACAAAGTTTCTTCGTTCCGGTCAACAAAATTCATTTTATCAGTGGATGTAGTCACTTCGACTTTACTGCTTTGTTAAATTAATCCGATTTGGTGTGCTTCGACAAAAGTTTTTATCAGACGAACGGTGAAAGTATATTGTTAACTACACTGAGAAAAAAATCATTTGATTCTACTAAATTTTGAGGTTATGGGCACCCAACTAAATATATAGTTATTCAAATAAATATTTAGTTAAAGGAGTTAAGTATTTAGTTACTCCGACTAAATTAAGTTACTTTAAAAACGTATTTGTTGAGATAACTATATATTTAGTTGACCGCCCGAGAGGTTGCGGTTGGCAAAATATAGTTAAATCGAATGATTTTTTTGTTAGTGTTCAGGTAAGAAAATATTTGATGGATTCGAATAATCATTCTTTTTTTTTCGCACAGGAAGGTTTTGTTGTCTGATCGAAGGTATCCGCGAATCAAAAATATATTCTTCGACGAAGAGAATCTGTATTCTTAAAATTGTTTTAAATCATACGTACATTCTTCATTCATGAAACATTTTCCTGACACTAGCTAGTATTTCTCTCAATGAAGCGCGAATAGTTATATTTGAGATGGTATATCATTACTTTAGTCGCCGAGTTCCTTCGTTCAAAATTATTCATAATTTGTCAGAATATTTTTACCAAGAAAATAACACGTCACGAACGTATCGACGTCCCGCAAAATACCAGCCAGTTTAACCCCCACAGAAATCCCTCCAGCTGCAACGCCTATCAGTGTTGATCGACAATAAAAGGGATTCCACCCGCGACGCATATATCCACCGACATTCGAACGTGCATATTCGTCCGCGAGCCAACGGGTTGAATATTTCAAGGAGCGTCGCGTGACCGGGATGACAAAGGGTTACTTCTCGTCGGAGTGCCCGTTACACACGGGAGCATGTTGAACCGGGGAAGGGGAAGAAAACGTGACGCGATGACTCGGCTTAAAACGCTCTTTCTTTCCGCCCCAATATACGAGTATTCACGGAGACGTGCACCTATACACGTGCACGCGACTGCATACGTAATGTTCCGGACGTAGTATCGCCCTTTCCAGTTAAGCACAGTGGCGCTGTGACGCAGTCGCTACACTCGAATCTAACAAACGTATTTATCCCACGCCCAAAGGCGGAGCACTCCAGCGAAGGACTCCCGCGTATTTCCAGCCGTTTCTGGGTCAAAAGTTGAAACCTCCCGTTGCTTAGCCGCCCACGTCTCGGTCCTCACATCGCATCGATCTTTCTCGCGGCGCCAGCTTCTGAAAATTTAACGAACCTTCGCGACCGTCTCTAATAATACTCCTGGCTGCTCCGCATGGGGGTTCAGGTGCGCCGGTACGTAGGTACCTACCTTATGTTCGATCGTGTTTATACTCTGGATCGGAGGAGACGACATGGGAATTGACGTACGACGTCTATTTTTGTACACGAGCCTTGACGTCTCGCGGTAATAATAAATAACGACGAGGACTGTTTTCGATAGGAGACCTCCATGAAAGTTTGCCTCGCCGACTTTGACGTTGTTCTACTAGCTTTATTTCAATCGTTAGAAACCGTGCTGTTTGTTTTCATGCAAATAATATTTATAATGAAGGATCGTGTTTTACTTTCCGAAGAGGGGGGGGGGGGGGGGGGGTCAGAGCTCCAGTATTCGTGCTCGAGGGGCGCAAGAAAATACCTGGGAGGATGCGCGACAAGGGTATCGACCGTCGCCTCCCCTGGGACGGCAACCCTTCGGTAACAGCTTACACGTCGCTATCTCTAACCCTTACGAGCCCTCATTCACGCGTGGTTTCCACCCCGTGCGTTTTTTTTTGTATGCGAGGGAAACCGCGTTACACCTGAACCTTCCTCGTTACCCTTTCCACCCCTGGTAAACAACACGACGGAGACGGTACTTTGACCGGATTCATCGAACCGACCCGGGGCGCTTTCGAACGTAAAAATCTGTCGGGATCAGTGTATCGCGAGTCAGGTTACACGGAGAAGATGGAACTGCGCGAATTACAGTTTGACAAGCATTAAACTACGATTCGGTCTAGCAAGATTTACAGAATTACACGGTAATTAGGTGTTTTTCTTGAGGAACCGGTAGAAATTCCTGTGCAAACAGATATTATATCTGGTTAAACTACAATAGTATCTGGTACCGTCTCTTGCCTTCTCTTTATACCTCGTTATCTAACCCGCAATTTGATTTGGAAATCGATAATGGGAATCATTTGGTATATAGTTAAATATAAACGCAAATACACCTAAGTATACAATCCTAGGAAATATATAAATTTGAACAACGTCGTTTTGTCAGGAAATGACAATTCATTTGAAATAAAATAGAAGATACTAAGAAGTATTTCAAAAATTATTTTCATTCCGACTAATGTCTTTCTCGTGACCAATTTGCTTCAATTTTAAAAAAAAGTAATAGGAAATTAATATTTAATTCGGAAATTTGCAGGATAAAAATCGGATTCGTTCTGATTTGCTTGATTCTGATAGATTTTAATCGGATCCGTTAATCAGAGCAGCTTCGATATCAACTCTCAGCATAATTATGAGAATAAAAGAAATTCGCACCAATACGAGTTTTATTTCCGAGAGCGCACGAGATTTCGTGTCCGTGAGAGTACAGAGATTTGCGGGTATCGCTGTGTGCATTCACGGACAGGAGAAGTTACGCGCTCCCTAGTGTACTCGTAAGACTCTCACGCAGACGTTCAACCTATAAGAATTATCAGCGTTTGGAAACCTCACAAAGACAAAGTTACAAGTTCTTTTCAAGTTCGATTTCTCTTTATGTATACGCGCTGAACAACGACGATCGGCCGTATCGGGTACTGATTCGCATTATTTACTCGAGTGAATATCGGGGCTTCGTTTGACGTGTTTAAATTCATGGCGAGGTCGATTCAACCTCGACTCGATTGACTCCGTAGAATCTTTTCTTCGCTCTAGTGATTTTCCTGAAGGCGTGTACAAAGGAAAATTAAAATACGAGTCGCTCGCGAGAGCGGCGATATTAGATGTACGAGATAGTCACGTAAAATCGATCCCATCTCACCATCCATCTTCTCCCTCTTACGTTTCATCGGGTCTTCCTATATCCGAAGGAGATACCATTGTCTCTCGCTCCTCTCTTAACTTCGTCAGGAAGTCGAGGAGCGAGGCTGTATCGGCGAAGCATATCGACCGGTGCTCATATACGTGGCTCCTCGAGGCGAGGCTACGATGAGACACCGAATTTTGTAAGCGTTCGTGCAGAGAACGAAATTGTAGGCGTGGTCTAGCGACATGGCGAACGTAAGTGGGCTGACTCTGCAAGCACATGGTTAAAAAATTCTTCTTTGAACGTCACTTCTTTTATGAAATTTTTGTCGAAATATATTTCTGGGCTGTTGCGATTTTAAGCAGCTACAATTTTTTGAAAGTCGGAAGTGAAATTATTGAAATTGTTCTGACAGTTCCGGTAATTTAATATGCAATTTTATCATCAAATGTCGGAGCACCACATTTTCGTTTCCAATACGTCAGAGCGGCTTGTACTTTAAAAAAAATAACTCAGTCAATTTAACAAAAATTCTGGAGACCATAATCGAACCGTGTTTAGTGAAATATGGATCCTCCATCTGTTCGGTTAAACCGACCATTTTCTGGTTAGAATAACTAGACATGCAGTTAGAATTACTAAATATATAGTTAGAATAACTAAACATTTTATTCAACTGTCAGTGACACCTGGCTTACCCAAAACGCGATTTCAAGCATCGTGGAAAAGTGCATCATCCTATAAAACGCCTGTTACTACTTACCCTTGTTACAACTAACCCCGCTCTCCTCTACGCAAATAGAAAAACTTCGACTTCTTTACATCCAAAGTTTGCGCGGATAGCAGTGTAATCGCGACCGAAGCGAAGCGAGAAAAAGCGAACTCGAACCACTCACATCCTCGGCGGTTCACTTCACAAGCGCAAAAGGAAAATTCCGTACGACGGCGAGAGCGGAAGTCGAGAGAGCTCGGCCCTGTTGCCGGTGATTAGTCGAGGATCTTTCATCCCGACGAACGCGCCGGTATCTCCATTAATCACCGGCCAGCGGATTATTCCCGGCGGCTCCGCGAAATTCGAAAGTTCCACCCCTTCCCTGTCCCTCTTTCGCGGTCCCCTCTTTATCGAGGCTCCCGCAAGAACCTATCTCATTCGTCTTAATTAACGGATGTAAAAACCGGCGACTCGGCTTCTCGAAAGGGGGTTCTTCCCGTCTCTGCAGTCTTTTCCCGTTTCCGCCTCTTCCTCCCTCGTTCTCTTCCCTATAAGACATCCACGAGATGGATTTTACACGAGTTCGGTCGACATCGCTCCGCAGGAAAGTGGCAAACGCGAGCGAGCCCACGAAATAATTAGTTTGCTAATTAGAGGACAAAGTTATATGAGGTGTAGATATCGATACACATTCCGCGATTTCAAACCAATCAAAATAGGGACAAGAGGAGGAAGCTCAGGGGAGAAAAGCGTTATTGCACCTTAACATTTCTCCCGATTTCGAAGCTAAGGACTCCAAATTAAGAATGACAGTTTATACCTCCGACCGGTGTGAATATCACGGAACGACGTTTGACCTAAAAAAGAAAAACTCAGACGAACGAGTGGATCGGAGAATAATTGGCAGCCCTGACAAAGACAGCCCATCCACTCCTCCAGACAGACGTACCTACTTCGTTTGAAATGTCACTGCGGGGAACGTCGGTAGGCAGGCGGATAAACGAATTTATAAGCGAACCCAGAAAATATCTACGTCCGATCCACTTCATCGACGTCAACGCGACGGGTGGACGAGAATTCGTTCGAACCGAAGAGCGTTCGTCGAGAGGGGGTCGCATCGAGGTCGGACGATTATTATTCGTGGCGTTTTAATTCGAATCGCCCGCCAATTAATAAACGAGTCCGCGTACGGACGAACGACAATTTGTATACGTTGTTAAAAATATTTGTGGCAAAATTAATACAAATATGCAGGAAGTTTTTATGATACACAATTGCGTATTAACGTTATGATACATACATTTGAGGAGGGTTCATGCGAAAGCAGACATATCCATTTATGAATACGTCTGGAAAAACTGTGTTTTGTTCTTATATGTTTTGTTCTGATTGAACTCGGTAGGCTTAAATAAGAAATAATATATAAGATTTGTCTTTCTTTGCGGAAATCTAGATAAGGCCAGCCCCTCTAGAAACCATACAAGAGAGTACAAATCTGGATAAAAATAGATTAGGATTAAAAATGGACATGTCTGCTTTTGCATGAACCTTCCTCATTTGTACTCGTATCTTAAATATAATATACATTTGTGCTAAAGTCTTAAAAGATTCGTTGTAAATTTAAGAAACTAATTTACCATGGTTTGTGAATTTAATACAATTAGTTTCTCAAATTTATAACGAAAAAGTACTGTAAATACAATACTTTTGTGTATTAAAGTGTAGTAACTTTACAAACATTTTTAACAGTGTATTCGATCGATGCCCCTCCCTCCCTCTCAGTATTTTTTCTTCACCCTCCCACATATCCGGAATATTCGGAACGGAGTGGGTTAAAAAAGTAATCCTCGTCAACCGGAGCGCGAGATCACACTGCGGATGACGGAAAGTCGATTCTCGTTAGAGCTTCGCGCGAGAATCGCTCGATTGACGCGCGCCCGACCCGGTTATAACGAATTCAGAGGTCCTCCGCAGTGGTAGCTAATATAAGTTCCTTTTAACTGATGTTAATTATAGATACGGATGGGTTGAATTCTGATCGATATTTGAGTGCCTCGCGAAATAAAAGGTGGAGTTGGTTGAAAGTGGGTCGCTGACACACGATAAGCTAAGAGCATCTGGTTTTATTGAAAGGAAAAACAGAAGAAGGTGGATGAAGAGCAATGAACAGTGGATGAGATAATTATATCAGAGGATAATTAACGTGAAAAGAAATTTGGGAGGAAGAAAAAAAGAGCGAGAAGCTGAGGGAAAGTTCCTCTCTCGGGGAAAATTGGTACTGCAGAGCGACGTTGTTATAATTTGTGCAATTTAACATGCCTATGATGGGCATTTGACGCCTGATGTTTTTAATTGTTAAAGCAAAATATTATTCCTTGGAATATCTGCAAAAATCAAAATTTCTGGAATCGAGCTCTCAACCATCCCATCCGATGAATTTTTCACGTTGAATCGAAAATTATGAATACATTGATGAAATCTTAAATGAATATCGAGATATTGATGATTTTTTTAAGCAAAAAAGATTTTCGTACATAAAATCATCGATATCTTATATTTCCCTTGAGGTATCGGTCTAATAACTAATTTTTCCGAAAATCGATATCTTTGAAATTTTAATTTTCAACCCCTCTATCCAATGTATTTTTTCACACTTATTTCGAAATTAACCGATTTATTCAAGAAATCTCAAAAAAAATACCGAGCTATCCACGAGTTTTTGGAAAACAAAATGTTCTCGTACATAAAATCGCTAATACCTTTGAGATTTATCTAGGCTATAAATCTGATATTTTTGAAATCTGCGTAAAAAGGTACATCAGACAGGGTGGTTGAGCGATCGAACTCAGAGCTTCCCGTTTTTTGCAAAATGTCAAGGGGTTAAAAATTTTTGTCAAATGTCAAATGTCAATGTTATTTCATCGTTTCAATTTCTACCATTTGCTACAGCGAAATTTGTAACTATGTACACCATTCTGTGTAATTTTTGAGACAAACACTACAACGACGAAAAATAAAGCAAAAGCGCCGAACGCTCAGCCGTTCGTCGTGTCTTTAATCTCGTTTTCTCTGGGAATCGAATGTCTACCTCCGACAGTCGGTACACCTGACACGTGATTTCCTATCGATTTTACCCCTCCCTGCTTGTGTCTCTCCCCAGGACAGCTGACGATTCACTCTCCCTGCTTTTAGTACAACCTCTCTTTCACCGTATTCAGTAGGATTCGTATATATTATCTCGTTTTTATTTTCCCATCCTTTCTTCGTCTCGAGCTGTCTCGAGCTGTCTCGAGCTCTCAGCTGATTCGGCTCTCCTCGCTTTCGGTGTCGTATGAGATAGATAGTCAGATCACTCATGCTATGCCTGCATATTTATTTATCTAATTTCTCGGGTCCATATTCAATTTTAAAACAACACGGAGAAAAAAAATTAGTAATTTTTTCCAGTGAATCTCAGTAACTGGGCTCCTCGAGGTGAAACGTTGAATTTTTTAATAAATACTGCGTACTTTTTACAGCTTATAATAGTATAAACCCGTAAACACCCGACACATATCAACAAGAGATTAATAAATTTTACGAACATTAAAAAGTACACCGTTGTCTAATAAAAACTTCAATGTTTCATCGCGAGAAGCCCTGTTACTGGGGTGACTGTAAAAATTCATGGGTTCTCCCATGATTGTTTACTAGTTCTTTTTCTCCACGAAGAGAGTCATATCTGAATATCATTTTCATTCCAGTTCCACTTTTATTTTATATTGTATCAGTTTCTAATACGAAGTTCAAGTGGAAGGAAAACTGGATAAGTCGCCAGAATAAGACGTCCAATAGTTTCCACCAGTTGGAACCAATTTGAAAGTACTTTCAACGATACGACCAATACCGTAGTTCACGTAGGTTCGAAACGCGTAGGGAAATGATATCGCCGAGGGGGGGTTGGTGCCTTCTGCGTTTACCGGAATTGGATTGCGTCTGGCTACCCTCTTCACCTTGCTCCTCCCCGCCAGAGATTTCCCCTCGAGTCTCTCGGTGGGTTTTTGTACAAATAAAAATGTCAATACGCGACACTACCACTCCGAACAAACAACACTCGAAGCGATACTCGCGGTGTCCCGCCATCAACGGCGTCGAAGAGCGCCCGTATCTCGCCCCTGGCTGTGTTTGATTTTATTAGATTTCTTCGGCCGAACCGCCGAGGGTACACGTATCATCCGCTAATACGAAGGGACGTCTCTTTTGAATTTGCATATTTTCCCTCTCGTTATGCCCCTCCGCGTTTCCTTGCTTCTTTCAAGAAAATGCGATGCGTTCTTCGATTAAAGAAAGAAGGTCGAATCGAGGTCAAAGTAATTTCGACGCAAGCTTAAGAGCCGTTCACATATTATGTCACACAATTTTTGGCCTTTTTTGACACCCCCCTCCCCCTTTGTCATAATTTGTCACAAATTTAAACCCCCCACCTCCTTCTGTGATGTTACAAGAATATGTAGATATGTAATCGTCTATATTTAAAAAAAGATATCTAGTGTTTCGCATTTGCTAGAATTATTCTACCTGATCTACTTTCATTTTCTTGTGATCACAAGGAAAAGTAAAACGAGATATTCAATATCAATAATATACTACATAATTTGTTAGTCTCTATTTATTTCAAAATAGCTTTGTGTAGCGATTATAATATCAGAATCTTGAGAAATAATAAACTACTGCAGTTCATAAAAGAATGCTTCGCACGAAAAATGCAATTTCTTTTAGAACTGCTATTATACCGTTTTATCTAAAATTTGTGATGTCATAAATACAAGTCCTTCTCCCCTCCTCCATGTCATATTTTGTCACACCTTCGTGACCTCCTTCCCCCCTCAAGGCGTGACGTAATATGTGAAGAATCCTTTATGTGACGAGGTGAAACAAGACGATCGAGGTGGCCTCTGCCTCCCATTGCCGACCACAGTGACAGGGGGCAATCGATTCTCCGGAAGCAATTAAGTGGTAAGGTCGAGATTAACGTCGGACGCGCCACGCGTTCCGCGAGTTAACTGACCGGGAAAGAGTTTCCCTCGCGGTATTTCCCAGGGAGGAGAGAGGAGAGGTTTCGAGCGAAGCGAACGCATCGGGGCTCTTTTGTGTGTACACAATAAAACGCTCTCCGCCCCTTACACCAGACTCCGGCCCAGCATTATTAAATTCCAGCTTCAAATAAAACACGGCTCTAGTTAAAGGGGTGTCCGCATCGGAATTCCCTTTATTCCATTTTCTTCCGTGTCCCTTATTCCGCGCCTTCCACTACTATACCTCGCGCGCACCCCGTTTGTTTCGCGCGCCACGAGATGGATGGTGTTTACCCGTTTACGAGCATTTGCCGCGGGAGCGGTGAAACTGCGACGTCGGATCACGATCCCGTCTCTTCATTGTCGCATCTTCGTCGCCCTTTCCAAGCGATTTGTCTCGAGGTAGAATTTCAAAACGCTTCGCGACGGGGAGGATGTTTTCTTCTGGAAGAGCGAAGCGATGTCTGGCTCTTTGGGCTATACGCGTTGAGAAGTGACGTTAAAATTAATAGGCTTATCATGAATTGTATATACGTACGGACCACGTATTTCGTTGGTGTTAAATGAAAATGTAGGCCTCTGGCGGTAGTAGTAACAGCCGTACGATTACGGCCAACCTGGCCATCGCCGAACTGGCTATTACTACTGACGCTATCGACGGTTGGTGACAGTAGTAATAGCCGTACGATTATACCCGGTCTAGGCCCTATTAAATTGGTAGTTACTACTGAAGCTCTTACCGGTCGGTGAAAGTTTTGATAGCCGGTCTGTCGGTAACAACCTTGCTTACCGTCGAATTGGCTATTACTACTAACACATTATTGCTCGTCAGCGGTTGTAGTATGATGCGATCGAACTTTGGACTTTCGCAAAAATATTAATACGATTCGCGAGGGTAGCATCCCTTTATCGAATCCAATTTATCAGACTCAACGTTGAGCTAAATTTTATTAAAACGTTTCTCTAGTAAAACTGTAACGAAGGAGAATATAGAGCCGGAAGATTGCTCAACAAAGATTCTCATTAATTTTTCTTCTATTTTCACTATTATCTCATTATCCATCAGTCTTTGGCTTATATTTGTTTAATATTTTTTTGATAATTACATTTTTATCTACAATAAAACCTTATATCGATATAGGTCAAAAGTTCCTAAATAATGAGATAAAAGTGATTTTAGTTTCCTTCCTGTGGCAAGTAAGTTTAGCCTCATATGGTATAAGTAAAAATTGGTCGAACCTCAATCCACGTTGATCTGCTACCCGAGCATTAACTCTCCAGAAAATTTCCATCGCTCGGCCACGCCCGGAAATATTTGACGTACGGACAGAAATGTCTGCATTTTTACCGCACTACACGCGCACCTGCCACCAGCTTCGACGTCGTAGTTTAGCTTCCATCGACATACCGACGGCACGACCAGGAATTTCCCACCGACGCTTTACAATGGACTCACGGAAGGACGCCGCGTACAATGGGCGTATGGCAAAAATTAATTGCACCGTCTCGTACGCCAGTTTTACCGAGTTCTCCGTCGCTGCACCGGTCCGTGAGCGAGATGCGGGCACGGCGAATGTGCGGAGCGAGGATTAATCGCGCTCTCTTGCCCCTCTCCCTCCCCCTCTCGGGATCGTAACAGAGGTGACGACAGTTTCGCGCCCGCGCCATAATTCCGCGAATATTTAGCGACCCGCCGAACTCGACGAAGTTCGTTTCGCTCGCGCGGGGCTTGTCGCTCGGAAATTGAAAATTGCTCCGCGCTCCGCACCCCTTTGCACGCAGCCGGCTACCCTACAATTCGCTTTTTCATCGGCGTCCCGTTATCCGAACGAAACGTTTTTTGACGCGAGCAACTTTTTTCTGCTTCTCTCCCGTCATTCGGGTGTCGCCGAGCGCGTCGATCGTCACTCTGTTCGCATATTTTCGCTTTACGTCATCTCGTTCGCTCGTTAAACTCGGAGATCGTCGCATTGCGATTGTCGCGCGCTGTCAATGGGCCACGACGGCGACTGATTCACCCTCTATTTTTCTTGCGAGCCGTTCGCGGGGGGTCGAGGATGGTCGGGCATGCGAAAATATCGATGGGAGCATAGAGAGGAAGGGAGAGAGAGAGACCGAGTGCCCCTGGGGTGGTCCTAGACGATATATACGGAGCGCGATGGGCGAGCGAGCGAGATGGAAAACCAGGAAGAATGAGATGGATAGAGTGGTCGAGAGAGAAAGAGATACAGAGCGAGAGAGAGTTAGCTGAGTCACTGCCCAACGGGGTAGTAGTCCATGGGGCTTTGCATCCCTCGACCAACCGGGACCGGATCGGTGGAGGGTGGAATCGTCGTCGGTGCAGGCGCCATGAAAGTTTTGCGAATTCGAGAAGTTCGAATTGAATTTGCTCGATGTGTGTACCTGGTGTCCACTGCCACCCCCGCCCCAACTCGCCTCTCTCTCTCTCTCTCTCTTCATGTTCGAGTCATGCGTCACTCGAGGGACCACCGTTTAGGAACTGGAGGAGAGATGAAAACTTTCGACTCCACTCGTTTTATTCCCCACCCCCTCTCTCAGGAAATATCCTTCCGTCTGTACAGTCGCTCTTCATGCAATCAATATTACCGGTGAGTCCTCCTTCGTAAACCGTGCATGCGCGTTCCGCTGGAATAACCGCGTCTCGAGTGCTCTCCTCTGCTGGAAACGTGTTACGGAGGGGTAGGGGAAGGGGAGGAAATTCTAGGTACTTCTAAGGAACTCCGGTAATATTTAATATTGAACATATTATTACAGCCCTTCTCTCTTGAGAGAGGCGGCTTTTCATTCTGGGGATTTTGGAAATAGGTCTTAGGGATTTTTTTCAGGTGATAGAATATATCAGAGAGAAATTGCTGAATCAGTGTTCAATCCTTATTGGTTAATTATTTAACCCTCGGAGAACACACAGGGTCAATTTGACCCTTACATCGACTTGGTCGGAAATATGTTTAAAGGACCATGTTTTCTCAGTTCTAACACAAAAATGATCCGTTTAAACTACTTAAAAATTTTAATTATAGCTTTGTTTTGATCGAACAAAAAATTTGGAAAAAAAGTCAATGTAACTGAATGATAGAACTAGATATATGCAAAATTGCAGACTTCTATCTTCTCCCGTGACTAAGCTTTATCGACTTCAACCTTAGAGAGGGGGGCCATTTTATCCTGGTCTCCTCTAGATCGAAAAAACCGCGCGCGGTAGCTGCTTAGAAATAATGAAGTACAATCGATTAAAATTGATTATAGTGCACGAAAATAAGTGGAAAGAGAAATACCACGATCCCCCCTAATAAATCGTTTCAATTCTCCCAAGTTCTAACAATACTAAAAGACGGCTCTTAAGACGACTATGATTATAAAGGAGCGACGTTGAGGAGAGTGGAGGAAGGACTACTCACGTTTCTATGGCGACTATCTCTCCCTGTTTAACGACTGTAACTGAGAATAGTCTCGACGCCGCGTATCGTGCCCACCTAGAGATACATTTACATGTGTATAGATACGTACGTACAACGAGCGACAGAGGGTTGGGCGAGCTTCCGGCTTGGCGCAGTTATTGGCCAACCCCACGGGCGTACATACGAATGCGCGCACCCCCATTCACGCATACTCCCCAATTATGCCATGTGTCCCCGTAACGTTGATACGTACATCCTCATCGCGACGCGATACCGGCACCCATCCGCACTCGCGATAAATTTCTGTAATGTTGCCTCGTCAGCACTCACTTTGCATTGTTGCCAAGCCGCTAATTACCGTAATCAATCATAAACTTTGCCATGTTCCCGGGGTTACCGCGCGGGTTACCGGGATTGCCGCGTGCTCCCCCCACCCCCCCCTCTCCGTCTCGCTCTCTTTCCACCCTCTCCGCCGCCGAGTGGATGCTCAACCCCTCTATCTTCCTCGTCGCTTCTTCGTCCCCCCGTCGTCTGGGAGGGTACCGCCGTCGCCGTTTCTCACTTTCGGCTCGGCGCAATGATCCTGGAAATCCGCCGGTTGTTAACACCGCATTTATTGCAGCCGCGCTACCCTCGCGTAAATATAACACAGCCGGAGCGTGCGTGTGGTGTCTCCGCCGGTCCTCCTGCAGAGAGAGGGTGGTCATTTTGGAGTCGGCAAATTTCCGCGATAATTTCCTCCGAAGGAAGTTGAGATACTCGTAGATCGTTCGGACTCTGGTTTTCCTCGAGGACTCCGATCGAACGTCAGTTTAATCGACGTGTATCGTTTCCCCCCCGACAAAGCGGACATCCGTAGCGAACAAAGTACGCGCACGTTTCAGCTTCGATGAAAAGACATTGTGAAAGTTTCACTTCCGCTAATGCAGTTGTGCGCTGCTGCAGCAGACCTGCAGCGCTGAGTCGATATCCGTGGCGTCCGGATGTATCTTCGTATTTATATCGTGAGCATGTGCTATGAACTTTTGTTGAAAAATCAGATTCAGGTAAAATTAGTTATTTTGTATTAAACAATCTGGGACAGTCAGAAAATTGTACTTCTAAGCTTTACTACACTATGAGAAAAGTCTGGTTAAAAAAACAATAATTTAACTTGAAAATTATGGTTGATTTTGGTGCCAATCTCGAAATTGTCTTAGGACTGTGATAAGTGCCTGATTATTTGGCCCTAATTATAATCGGGCCCTGGCGAGGAAGTGTAATATTGGGCGCGCGAAGCCCCTTTTTAAGGGCAATTAATCAGGCCTCAATTGAAATCCCTTAATAAGGCCTTAATTGTGTTTAGCTTAGAGTTTAATAATAAGATGCCCTCACGGGCCCTGTTAAGTTTCCATTAACAAAGCCTACTTATTTCTTAACAGGGTATCCTTATCAAACCCTGAAGAGGTCTTTACAAGTTGGCCTTATTAGAGATTTATACAATAGTTTAACCCTTAACTGGTGAGGTGCCGTCTCACAGACCGCGCGCCACGTGCTGCGCAAGTGGGTTTACCGAGGCACCTCACAAGTTAAGGGTTAAAAATAAGGAAACCTTAGAAAGTCCCAACAGGGCCCTACTAAGATTATAATAAGAAAGCCTCTATTAGCGATTACAAATATTGCAACCAGATCAACCATACACTAATATTATTGATTCATTTGTCTTGTTAATCTAACCATGGCATGGCATGGTACATGGCTATTTTAAACTAAAATCTCATTGTTACTATAACCACGTAACAAAAGTTATTTCGACTACAGCCTTGGTCAGTTTATTCATAAATATGGTATTAGCAACCTGGAAAATTCAACCTTACAATTATGGTTGATTTTACTACTTACTTTTCTCTCATTGTCAGTGTTTAGGCAGATAATGATAATTTGGACCGATGTAATCATGGGTACCTACCAAAGAAGGTCCGATTTGAGCCACGTGTTCCAATTAAGCCAGCCCTCAACTTTGCTCATTCCAACTGTAACGAGAGGTACACAGAGGGCTAAATGGTGGAGCAGGAGGGCGAGAGAAAGAAGGATAATGGAAAGAGATGCGGCAATGCAAGAATAAGAACGTCGGGAAGAAGAAAGGAATAGATACGGCGCAGCGGAATACGCGATGAATTATATTTATGAGCCTGCATTCTGCGTGCACCCTGCGAATACCCATCGCTCCCCCTTTTCTCTCGCTTCATTCCGAGTCACCCTCGTTCTCCTCTCGCTCGACTACACTCTTTTGCTTCATTTTCCCCGCTGCCGCTTGTCTCCTCAACAAACGAATCTTCCTCTGTACAATACGCTACATCGATTTGGTTTAGCAAACCGTTATCTCCGCCCGGCGGAAGAGAATCGCGACAACAATGGACGGGAAATGCATTACCAGGAATGCGCCAGAAATTGCGCGGCTCAACGAACGCGCACCGCCCCCCCCCCCTCCCCCCTCCAACTATCCCACCGGCAGCCCTATCGAATTTACGAGAAATCGATTTTCCGCGGCGCTACGACGCCGATCAACGTAACCGGGTCCCGGCGCGGTATTCGCATCCGTGGGAATCGCGACGATAGTCTAGTCACGACGTTACTACTTCGCCGCCGCGCCAGGCCGAGCGTCGTTCGACGTTTCCACTGCGCGTGCGGCTCTTCCTCCTCGGTCGTACGACCGCGCGTTGGCGGTCTTATAACTTCGCGTTCTATTTTCGAGATGCGGTAAAATGTGGGAAGCGATGGAGCGGGGAGGAGGTGATATAACGAGGTCGTTATTTATTTACCGGTCAGTGCCGTCGGAAATCGATGGATGTATGAATGTACCAGATTATCCGACGAGGTGGACTCGTAACTACGAGAGCGCTGTCGACTGAAATTCCGTATTCGGATCGTTATTTTCCGTCGGGAAGCGTTTTTGTTTTATCGCGGTAGAGCGTTTCGTTGAAATATCCGCTTGTTGGATGGTATACCAGACATTTTTTAGTGACGGGTTTTCGAATTACGTTACAGCTGTTGGTTGTGACGGTTATGCCCCGTATTTTTCTTGCTCTCCTATCGGAAAAATATGTTGGAAAATGTGAGATGAAACGGAGTAAATTTGAGAGATCCCTATATTGACCCCATCCTAGTAATGTGATCAAAGGCCAAATGACAATTTTATGAAGAAAATTATGGCACACTGAGAGAAATGTTTAGGTCACATAGCAATTAGTATAGCTCTGATAGCTATACTTTAGACTAAATGACAGATTAACTAGACATACCGAGAACACAGTTTATTTGTATTTAATAAATGTTTGTTTGAATATGGCGAAATAAAAATTTTATTGGACTACATAAGTAAATATTCGTTAACTATTACAGTATTTATTTGGCATAATTAAATCCTGTGATGGAACCATTTAAATCAAATAGACGTTTTAATAATCAACATATATTCTTGACCAACTAAAATATTTATTTCGCCGTAATTAAAATTATACGTAGGGGAGAGTTGCGTATATTGAATCGGTGCCTAAATTGAACCCGTCTTGGCTGTTTGTAAATGAGCATTTCTACTGATTCCAGAGATTTCGATTTTTGTCAAAATCCTTAACGCTGATTCTAAAAATCATGCACTTATTGACATACATAATATATCCTATATATTGACTATATCTCAAAGGAAATATCAAATATTAACGATTTTATGTACGAAAACATTTTTTTTTCATGGAAAATCATCGATATCTCAGCAATTCTTTAAGATTTCTTCAATAAGTGCATGATTTTTGGAATAAGCGCTTAAGATTTTGACAAAAATCGAAATCTCTTGAATCGAACTCTCGACCATCCTATCTTGTGTATTTTTTCGCGTGGATTACGAAAATTATTAATATATTGAGGAAATCTCAAAGGAACACCGAAATATCCATGATTCTTTTATGAAAAAATCATTTTTCCGAACATAAAATCGCTGATATCTCACATTTCCTTTGAGATATGGACCAGATAACCATGATTTTCGGAATCAGCGTGAAAAAATACATCGGGTAGGATGGTCGAGAGATCGATTTCAGAGATTTCAATTTTCGCGAAAAATTGAAAAAATGTTGAGTAAATGCCTTAAGATTTTGACAAAAATCGAAATCTCTGGAATCGAACTCTCGACCATCCTATCTTATGTATTTTTTTGCGCTGATTACGAAAATTATAGATATATTGAGGATATCTCAAAGGAAGACCGAATTATCGATGATTTTCCGTCAAAAAAATAATTTTCTGATACATGAAATCACCAATATCTTACATTTCCTTTGAGATATCGTCAATATATCTGGCATTTTCGGAATCAGTGTGAAAAAATACATCGGATAAGATGGTCGAGAGATCGATTTAAGAGATTTCAATTTTCGCGAAAAATTGAACTCTCGACCATCCTATCTTATGTATTTTTTCGTGCTGATTACGAAAATTATAGATATATCGAGGATATCTCAAAGGAAGACCGAAATATCGATGATTTTCCGTGAAAAAAATAATTTAATGCTACATGAAATCACCGATATCTTATATTTCCTCTGAAATATCGTCAATACTTATATCTGCCATTTTCGGAATCAGCGTGAAAAAACACATCAAATAGGGCGGTCGAGAGTTTGATTGAAAAAATTTCAAGAGAGTTAAAACTTAAAATCTCTTATCTTATGTATTTTTTATAGGCATACTGACCGGTACTGAGGTTTGAATTTCTACTGCTAGATGACGCAGAAATCCTCATTTACTTAAAATAGCTAGGAGGTTTAATTTAGGTACCGGTTCAATATAGGCAAATCTCCCCTATTACCTATTAATTAAGTGTGTTCTTAGCGCAGTACCTATAGGTAACATAGCAGTACCGAATGTGTCAAGAACAATACGTATTGTTAAAATGACTATACGTTTAGTTAAAATAACTATTTATTCTGTTAAAATAGAAATAAATATTGCTAAGGCAAACAGAAACGTATTCCTATGTTAATAAACTTCTGGCATTGCCGTACAATCTATAACATTTCTCTCGGTGTATCGTAATATCATTTCTCTTATCAATATTGAAGTAAAAAATTATCGATTTACTACACGAGCAATGCTTTCGGTCGTTGCGTCAAAACTACATCCGTTCCCGACGCAATAAACTTCGAGGAGCGGCAGAGCCGCAAAAGACGGAACGAGATCAGTATTTATTTACCGGTTTGCGCATCCGGGGAATCGACGTATCTTTTCATTCGACGAGATGGCTCGTAACTACGACACTCCGAACGCCGTATCGAGTTCAAATAAAATTCCCCATCCGGATCGACGTTTGCTACCAGGAAGCGTTTCAGCTCGCAACGCCGAACCGACTCGTCGGAACCACCCTCCGCGCTTTCGATTGTATCTTCCATTTTTTTTCTCTCCCTTCCGAGGCGAAGTCTCAGTCGTTCATCGGTTATTCCCCGCGGAAAGCGGAGGAAGAGGAAGAGGTGGTAGGAAGAACGTTCCGAGGAAATGAATCCCAGTCGAGCCGAGCTTTCTTCTCGTTAATAAGGGGCGAATTAAGAGGGCGAGAGGTCAGGTATCGGTCGGAATATGGGGTGGCTCGGTATTCCGGCTCTTAATTACACCACAATTATACCTCCTCGCCTCGCGCGAGCGAGAGGAGACGCGCGCTCGGTTGCCGAAGCTTCCGAGGCTCCTTCGCGGAGACGGTGAACTTTAATAATACGAGCCGACGTTTCGGGATCCCGGGGGGCGGGGCACGCTTAACCCTTTTCTTCCGCGGCAATGTCTTTTTCTAATTTATACTGCGGGGGTGCTTAGGCGGGATAGTTATGGTTTTAATTTGGAGAGTCAATTGCCTCGGGCTCGCCTGGCTCCTTTTTCGAGCCGCCTAAATCCTCCTTGGAACCTCTCCAGCGAAGGATGAATTCTCGCGGAAGAAGGCGGTGGCTGTGCCAGGGGAAGTTTTTCTCTCGTGGCGAGGTCATTATTTTTATTTAAATCATTGCCAAATATGAGGAACTTCAGGGTTTCGCTGTGTATAATTTTTGTGACGCTATATACAATCGAAATATACGAGGGTATCGATTAGTCTAATTAACGAAGTTCGATTAGTTAAAATTATTCAAATATTTACAAGAAGCGGTGAAATCCCCCTACATTTAGAAAAATAACTTGAGTAAAATGACAAAATGCATCTGGTTTAACGAGTTTATACGGAGAAAAAGGATTAGTAATTTTTACAATGAATCTCAGTAACACAGAGCTCCTCGAGATGAAGCATTGAATTTCTTAATAGACACACCGTACTTTTTTTTTACAATTCGTAACAATATAAATCCGTAAATACTTGACACATATTAACGGGAGATTGGTAAATTTTATCGTATAAATTGATGTTTATACTATTACGAACTGTAAGAAATACATTATGGTCTATTAAAAACTCCAATATAACATCTTGAAGAGCCCTGTTACTCGGATCACTGTAAAAATTAATGGGTTTTTCCATAATTTTTTACTAATTCGTTTTCTTCTTACAGTTATTCTAACCAAAATACTAGTAAGTTGAACCAAATATTTAGTTATTCTAATTACACGTTCAGTTATTTTAATTACATTTCTAGTTATTCTAACCAGAAAATGGTAAGTTTAATCAAACAAATGGAGAGAATCCATATTTCATCAAATGGTTTGGTTATGGTCTTCAGGATTTTTGTTAAATTGACCAGGTTATTTTTCTCAGTGCAGGTCTTAAAAATCGACGAGTCGTCGAACAATTTTCGACCTCTTCGGGATCATCCCTCGCTTATTCACCTGAGGGCGTCGATAAAATTCCACTGAAGAAACTCGAAGAAATCATCAGTCTCCGAACTTGGAAACTTTCCCCATTCGCGATGCTTTGTTTCGCGCGAGAGAATTAGCAGGAACGACGAATATACAGACAGCGAGGGAGTTGCGGTACACGGGGGATGGATAATTAAGACCTCGGAACCCACCGTGGGTGGGCCGAAGGGGCCGAGATGTTCGCGACACTAATTTGTTAAGATTAAGAAGGGATTTCCTCTAAGTTCAGCTCCATTTTTTTCCGTCCTCACGCCCCTCATTTTGCGGTGGTGGTTTAAAAGGCGACATTGTTCGTTATCCTTTCTATTCATACCTGAAGGTCTCACACCGCTCCGATTTTTCTTTCTTCCCTAAAAGGGAATGATATTCCTCTTGGAATTTTTGGAAGTCAACGGTCTTTTTCTACGGCTTTGTTACAATCGAGTCTTACTTGCGTGCAAAGTAAACTCAAAATGAAGTCATATTTCGAATTACACGGAAAAAAAATAAATCTTAACATTTACAATGGTTTGAGATACATTTTGGGATAGAGCCAATTTATTGTCACGATAACCACAATTTTCGGTAAAAATTATAATATTACTTGTACAAGTTATGAGCAAGGCTATAATTTCTGCTACAATTGAGGACCACAATGTAAAAAGGTGCTAAGTGCCAAAAAATATGAAAAAGAAAAAATTATTAACGAAAAACGTTATAATAGCTTATTAAAAAAAACTCATAAATACTAAAATATTAGGTTTCTGGCAGTTAACATTTCTCTATTTTATGGTTTTCAATACAGTAAATTGACTCTATTCCGAAATTTATGACAAACCGTTATAAATGGTACTATTCATTTTTTTTCCATGTACCATCACATTCTCTCGAATAAATTAACTATGCACTTATTATTTTCGACATTTATTCATATAAAATTTTTCCCCGCTCTCTGATCATGAATAAAACTTTGACGCGAATCTCCACACCTCCATCTCGCAATAAGGAACGAGCACAAATGAGGAGCATGAATTACGAAATCTTTTTATTTTACACAAAGTCGACCGTAATCTGTCCGACGCCTCTCGTTAAACGGGTCGTAATATCATTTCAATCGATGACGAATAAATTGAACCGACGAAAACCCCGTAGTAGGTATCAACTCGATCGCGAGAGACGCTCGCAATCTGATCATTCCCACCTTTTACGAGATTCCACTTAACGCCGAGACGCGGGGCTGCGAGAGTGGGGTGGGTTTCAGCGGGGATGGAACGCGGGTGAGTCGCGAGCCGGAATAAAAATCAGCGGGGACATTAAGAGGACGCGATTCCTCGCGCTATAAAGTCTACCATAACCTTAAATCTCGGAAGCAAACACTCCGCCTCTTCCCGCCCCCCGCGACTACCCTCTTCCTCGAGTCGAAGTATAGCACTTTGCATCGGACTTAGTTATTAGGTTATATTTCCACTCTCCTCCGTACGGCATTGCCCGGCTCCCTCGCTCTCTCGCTAGGGGTCGGAGGATGGAAGTGGATATGGGGAGGGGGGGGGGGGGAGGGTGGAGTTTACTGCTTCTTGATCCCCTCCTGCTCGGCCCTCCTAACCGGCCGAGCTACCGCGATCCCACGCGTAACCGCGCGCGTTCCTCTCCTTTTGAGAGGGAAAGAAAAACTTTTTGCCCAACGCGTCTCTGACGGGAATTCGACATTTGAGAGAGGGATACTCCGACGTTCGCTATGGTTTACACGCGTCCCATGCGCGATAATAATAATGCCGTTTCATCCCGTTTGGAAATTCTAGCGAAAATGAATATTTCATCGAGCATTTTGCTTTTCGAATTACGAGTATATACGCGCGACTCGCGGAAAGCGGAAGAGCGATATAACGCGCGCGTAAAATCCCTGCTGCATGTGTGCAACTGCGTATTTATATTCATATTATATACACGGTATTTATATTTTCCATTACTGACGTAAAGTCACACCTATACTAATTGCTGTGCGACCTAAACACTACTCTCAGTGTAGTTTTAATACTCGTTTGTGTTTTTTTTTTTGAATAAACAAAGAAATAAACGTAAATAATACCATTTGGTTTGGATCTTGATTGCCGGTATTACCACGAAATTACGAGAAACCACAACAGACGGAGTGCGCCTACCGATACGCAACCAGCTACGCTGTCGTGTAAGTCCTGCAGCAGTCTGTATATAGCGAACGCAAACAGACACTGACTCGCTCTCGCAGCCGCTGTTTTTTTTTTTCGATTCCCGCACTTAGAAACGAATCGTTGATAAGCCCCGCTGCAGTAGGCGGCACGCGCGCGGCGTGAAAAGTAATTGCAGAGGCTTTAAAGCCCTGGAAAAAGAGCTGTAAGGCGTGCTGACGGAGAATCGGAGCGAGTAATTAATTAAGGATGTGTGCAGCTGGTCCTCCGGTTTCTCCGCCGTCGCAGTCTGGTGCCCCCGTTGTCGCTGACACACGGTAGCGGCTGCTGGCTTCCGCTCGGGCCGAACGCGCGCGCGCTCTAATCGCATTAGCTTGGTTACCGAGCCCCCTCCCCCCCCCCCCACCCTCGAACGGACGTTGGGAGGATCGGTGGGAGTTGCGGGATCCAGGTGTGCACACATATACACTTATGGTGACGCGGTGGTCGCGTTGCCATTTACTGGATTAGCGCGGGGGCGGGAGAGTCCAGCCGTATTCTCGGGACCATCGGTCTCCTCGGCCAGGACTCAAGGAGCAGTTGCGACCGGTCGAATTGAAACGTACACCCGCCCCACATCCCTCGCTTTTATTCCCTTTATTCGCTCCATCTCTTTCTCTTCTTCCTTATCTCCGCACAATAAGGATTATATTCCTCCTTACCCCCTCGATCCCTTACAAAGCCACAGCGGGGACACGCGCCCCTCTTACGAGAATATACGCGGCCACATAAAAAGCTCGCGTCATAAAGTAAATACATACATAGACACAGGTATAGGCACCAACAAACTCGTCGCGCGTCGAACGCTCGACAAAGCGAGCCGCGCTTCTCGCGTGCGCACAGGGAGACTGTCACAAATGCGACAAAAGGACGGCTGTGATAAGGCCGCTCTTTCTCTCCTACAGGCGCATCGCGCTCGAACCGATTTCTAGCCGGTGAAGCAAAGTGCCGGGTTCCAGAAGTGGGGCGCATACGGGTAGCTCCTGCTCGCGGGGGCGGGATATCGTTTCTCGTCGCGCGCGGTGTCGAATGCGGGACCGACAAAAACTCGGCAATTTTACCGAGGTCGAGGGCCCTTTTAGGGGCGGCCGATGACTTTCCGGCGGGACGGCGATGTTTTATGCATCGGCGCGTCGGTATCGCGAATGGCGATCAAACGCTCGTCAACCGTGGATTTCACCTTGCTCCCTCGGACGTTGAGGGATGGGAGGTTGGGAAGAGGTTGACCCTTTCGCGGGGCGAACGTTGAACGCGGATATTGCGGATTTTCGATAAACATTGATCCATCGAATGTTGCGTGTGAAAATATCGGGTTTCGTCGTAAACTCGTCTCGTTTCCTCTCTTAATCCTGGGATACTTCTTTCGTTAAAGAGGGTCTGTTAAGACTGTGACGGTTGGCAATACGTGAACAATTTCACGAACTGCTCTAGTTTAATTCCTTGTGATTTTTACTCAATAAAATATTTTTTAAACCGTTAAGCATAATCGATTACATCCCGGAAATAGTTATGAGTATTACTAGTCTTGGCTTCCGAGTGGTAAGCGCGTACAAAATGACTAATTCAGCGTGTAACTGACACAGCGACGGATCATTTTTCTGACACGTAATAAATATTTTGTTTTTGACCATACCTGCAAGTGCTATACGTCACTCATAGCTGTAGCGATCAATTTTTGCTCGGATCAGCACAGCCATGATATTCAGGGATGACACGGGGTGGGATGCTGCATCGATGGAATTCTACAATCGCTATTGTTGCACATATTTTTTAAAGTATAACAGACCATGCGCGACGATAGCGACTGTAGAATTCCATCGGTACAGAATCCCACCCATGCTCTTCAGTCGTCACTATGCCAATGAGTTTTTGTATTTGATCGAAAGCGAGATCATTCACAAATGCTGCTCGAGAAGTTCCTGTGACGGTTTTTCAAAGTCCCTGACACTGACAGACCACCCTTAAACTTTTTCATTACGATCTCGATGTACGAATTTTTTTTCATCTCCCGCAAATGAACCCAGATTGCAACATTTCTCTCTGGGAAGTATCATGTATCCGGGAATAAAGTGAAACTTGAAGGATGTCGAGGGCGTTTTACTCTCGAGAGGCGAACGCCACCAGAGCGGGAAAACCGAGATCCAACTGCGGATCAGCGCCGTTCGCCGAGCATCGTTTCTCAAATTGAACGACGTCGGAATTTGGCTCGCGACGAGTCAAAATCCTTGATGAAATCGCATCCGTCCCTCTTCTTCCCACCGGGCCGCGTTTGCATCTTGTCCGCGATGCGGGGGAAAAGGACGGCGAGAGAGCGGCGCTACGGCCGAGTGAGAAAAGAACTTTATTTCGCCCGAGATTCGTACAAATTTACCGGCACTGCTCGTGGAAACAACCCCCCTCTTCTTGCCTCATCTCGCAGCATCAAAGTAAATCCTCCTCCCCTTTCCGTACGCCCTCCTATCTTCGAGAGAGGCGAGACTTTTCCTCCGGCTCTCTCGAGCCGCTTCCAGCCCTCGTTGCGGACGGTTCTATAAGTTCCTCGAGAAAACTGATGTGATCGATTTTTTTTAGTTTTCTCCTGGGTTTTTAAATTAGAAGGTATTTTTAAATACTTTCCCTCAATTGGGATTAATATATCGATAAGTGAAACGCAGTGGAAATCGTTTATAACGATACTCATTATTATGACTTATTTGACTTAACGACGAAGTCTGAATGTCCCGGTCGAATTCCACATGAAAA
Organism: Xiphydria camelus; assembly: GCA_963678675.1. NCBI lineage: Eukaryota > Metazoa > Arthropoda > Insecta > Hymenoptera > Xiphydriidae > Xiphydria > Xiphydria camelus. The sequence continues at coordinate 23,426,917 of OY783197.1, read as the reverse complement.
TGTATACATGAAACTTGCTTACGATGACGTCACTTATAACGACGACATATTGGTTTTAGCGACGTTATTTCATTCAAATGGTTGCTTCAAAGAATTTAATTTTATCAAATAAATATTGCAATAGTTAACAAATATTTCCTTGATACAATAAAATGTTTATATTGCCATATTCAAATAAATGTTTATTAATTACAAACAAATTATTTTCTCGGTATGTAAGAACGCTTTTCCAAACAAAATTTGGAAAGCTCAAGATATATAAATAAAAGATCTTGCTAAACTTACAAATAGGAAATAATAGAGACGCTTCGAGGAAGAAGAAGGATATCGCGAAAATTGTCGCGTCACTGCGGGATAACTCCTACGACGGAAAATTGAAAAATTCTCGTGACCATCGGTATTACCGCTTCTCTCGAACTTGCAGTCTCATTTTCGCAATCCCTTCCTGACACTTTTCCTTCGCGAACCCCACCTTCCCGAGGAATAAAGGGATTTATTCTTTTGATATATGCTGTAGCACCCTGGGACTGCTTCGTTGTTCCGGAGGATGGGTGATATTACGTGGGTCATGTAACGTCGCAGGTACTGGGTGTAACAAAAGCGAATGACGGTTCTTTTAAAGTAAGAATGCATAAGCACATCGTTCAAATGTCTTCCTCGCGGCTGAAATTGAAAATTTAATAGAATTTATTATTATACTGCAGAGAGTAGAAACGTCGACAATGTTATTATAGTCTAAAAATCGTATAGATTTCGGGAGAAAATCACTTTCCAACTTATCATCGTAAAAACTTTCGTACTCTTCCCATTTTAAACTCCAGAACATATATGTATACGACTGAACTTTTAGTACGACCTTTTGTTACACCCTGTGCAAAGTCTGGGACACCACATCCCCTGCACCGACACCTGCATCGCGGTAACATCCTGGAAACTGCACACGAACGCACACCAGCGACGTCCTTATTAAATTTCAACGCCTATATCGCAGCTGCATCTTTCGCCGGATCCTCCCGGATGAAACTGATTTCCACCCCCACGAGTTACCTTGATGCGTTCGGCTTATATCCCAGAAAGAATGCTTTCACGGAGATCGGTGATACGGAACAATGTCGCAGCGGTTGAAAATTTTTAAAGCAAGAAAGAAGATTCCCTTTGAGCTTTGCTATTGGGATCTGACATTCGCGACCACGACTTCTGGTGAGAAAAATGTGGAAGCACTAAAAAAGTACTGATATCGTGGCGTTGTGGAGGCTTAATGTCATAATTGACTGTATTTTTGATGTTAAAATGAAAGTTGGACTCCTTTCTCCGTATTTTAAATTCAATAACAGAATTCGTCGTTCAGTTCGAAGTTCTGAAATTCGAGGTGATAAGAAGTTCACGACATTACTCCTAACGTTTTCTGCATTTATCCCGAATTTAACGATATATCCCACTCTTAAAGCTTGTTCATATTCTATGAATCTTCTTTGAGCGAAGCTTGTCCCAGCCCAATCACAAATATTTTCGATTCATATATACATTTTAACAAAAGTATTCTAAACCACATATGAGGAGCTATCTTTCAAAACGCAGTTTTTGAACAAAATCTCGTTTTCAGTAAATCCTAATTATTTGTTCTAAAAAGTTACAAATTGCAATATCTAATTTTTGCAGGTGAAAATATGTAGCATTAAAAGTGCCATAAAGAATCCAGTAAAATTAAAAAATCTACCCCCAAATAAAAGTTATTAAGAAATAATTAGGATTTACTGAAGACAAGGTTTTGTTCAAAAACTGCGTTTTGAAAGATAGCTCCTCATATATGTAGTACCCATAAAGTGTATTCTTGTCGGCGTCATATTAACTAGGACCCGCCTCCATATAAGATCCCAATCCTCTTTCTACCTCGATACTGTATTTGAAGTGATCGACATGGCTCTCTTCTCCTTCCTTCCTGAAATTTACACTCGTAATTTCCACCCTTTGCAGGGTCGAAGGGAACCATTGGATCGATTTGTCGTTAATTCATTCCTCGAGTGACAATTCGTTAAGAGTGATCGATGGTGGGAACTAGGGGAGTTGAAAGAGAGGAGCGAACACAGGGGATGATGAATAGAAAGGGATATACAGGAACAGCGACCCATTACGACTTCCGCTCCTCTCTCCCTCGCTCATTTAAGCCAACGGCAAAATATCGAGGCTAATCCTCGCGACACGTCCATCGCGAGAAACTCGATCGCGCTTTCAACGAATTTCGCGACACGAGAGGGAAGCTAGAAAAATTGAATGGACAAATCCGGATTTCGAGACGTCGCCTGGTATCCCCGTATAGATTCAGCGAGAGCTGCGGGTGCCGATAAATTCTTACGCGCGGATTTCACGCTCGTTTTCTCCGTTACGCCCTCTCTCGCACCCTCCCCCTGCCGCTATTCCTTCTTCTCCCGCTGCGACGTCGCACGTTTGCACCGCGGAGGATTTTCCCAGTCGTTACGTATACGGCGCGGCACGCGTGTTCCGAATGATCCGCGACAGTCGAACCTTTTTTTCCGCTTTGAATTCAAAGGCGAACTCTCACCATTATTCCTCACCCCCTGCTAGCGCGCGTGAGTTTTTACCTTTCCTCTTGTCTTTCATTGATCAGAGTACCTACCTATATCATTTGCTCGAAGTTATTTTCGTATGGAACGATCGTCAAGCCGGACAGTCGAAAATATTATTAGTTGATAAACGCGAGTTAAAGTAACAAATACCTAATAATTAATGATAAACGCGCAGTAGGGGAGAACAGGTACAATTATAACAATTTTTACACTTCTATTTTTCTCGAAATGGCGGATAATAATTTCTAAAAAATAACAGTGCCGTAAAATAGGCTTTATATTGGGTTATAAAAAAGTAATATTCAATTCTCGGAATTATTTTTCATTTTTAATAAAAAGATCGATAAACGAACGCTTGCGCGGTATTACAATTGTACACACTGGGGGGATGAATGTAACACGATGTTGTTGTGAAGAAAAAACATATAATGCATTATAGATATTAGCTAATTAATATTATAGATAAATTACTTTGGTAACAAATCTTTATGACGTTTTCATATCGTGTCAAAACTCTCGAGAAATCTTCACTATACACTTTAGCGGCCATCGATAAATTTAGGTCGATCTTTTATTGAACAGAATTTCACGATACGGTCAAAATGTTACGATTGTACCCTCTTCAAATTCGGTTCTCTCAATAATTCTTATTGTAGATTTAAAGAATTAGGACAACATTATTTACCCCATATTTTTTATTTGTCATTTTCTGTCTCATTTAAGCAGGAAAGCGATATTTAAAAATGCCGCATACATCATTCATAATACTGTAAGTTTATCTCTCTCACATTCGCTTCTTACCATAAGTGCGTCTCTCATGGCTTCTCGATGACGTCATATGGTAGAGAGAAAAGAACATAACTGTGGAAATAATTATTTTTCCAGACACCTTTTTTGTGTCACAATGAATTTATTATCTGTATAGATTACAAATTGGATTAGAAAATATCAATATTTCTTTACGTCATAATTGAATTACACACGTCCTCCCATACCCCAAGGAGAACTATAACCATTGCACAATAATTTCGGAAGACCAGAGCCGACGCGGAACGAATGAGTCGTAAAATCATCTGCATCCAGTTCGTTATTACGACGTGCGATATCACAATACTCCCCCTCGCGTCTCTCGCGCTTCATCGAGTCGATTCTCATCGTGCATAGCGATAACACCGGATGGCAGAATTTCACGCGGACTGTCTCCAATATCGCAAATCGTAAACTCAACAAAAAATAGCAGAGCAAACTGCTCATACTGGCCGTCACGCGCGAAATCGGAGCGCCGGCACACTTTTATGCGATAACGGTAAAAGCTGCTCGCACCGGACAGTATCGATGGAGGAGCTCGCTGCAACGCCGCGCGTATCTGGGACGTACGTAATCTCCCGCGTGCGAAGGGGTGGTGGTGGTAGGCAACAGCGAGCACTCGGTATATACATGCGTACAAAATAGCGCAAACGAGCAAGCTTGCAACAATAGACGCGCCAAATGGCGTGTAAAGCTTTTAGCAGGAGTGTGTACAGGAGAGTCTGGTCTGCCGTGCTATATTCGCGGATTTAGCGTTTATCGGGGCGAGCGCGAGCTCGCTTTTTCTCTTCCCCTTCGACTCTCTTTCTCCCTTTCGTCTCTAAATATCTTTCCACGCGCATTCGCGGCGGCCGAGGCTCAGAAAAGGTGGATGAGGCTGTCCGGGACGTGCGATTTAATTGCGGACTCTCTCCCTCGGTGAACGCGGTTCGTTAAATGTTTCCACTTCGTTCCAACGATAACGTCCTATCGCACTTAATCCTCGCGACGATAGTCGTGGACCTCCCTGAAGTGCCTTCGTGGCCCGAAATAATTTGGACGTGGCCTTGGAAGCACTGGATGCTAGGGCACTTTGAAAATGGACTTCGAGCTAATTGGTTTAAAGAGGAAGAAATAATGGAATTTCTTGTATAACTTATTAATTTCTTACGTCTGCTTCGCGTTATTTCCAATCTTAATACCGGCTATACCGGAAAAATAAATTGAAAGACCATCGAAAAATACCAGAATCGAATAGGTAAAACTTTACAGCAAATTATTTTACCCCGATAGGATTAATGAAATGTCGAACTCTCTTTGTTCGAGCCTCGACCCTTAAATTCTCAACCCCCGTCTGTATACACGCGCACTACTAATGAATCACACGATATTCGCCCTCACTCACCTCGTCGTACCTATCTCCTCACCACCCACCCCATTTATCCATCCTTCACCCAAGGTTTTCGCGGGTTCCACCTATAATCCCTTTGAAATATCGCGAGGGTCGGGGGTGCGTGGAGGTTACGTACGGGCGAATGGGCGCTGCTTGAAATACCGACAACATCATTGCATTCAATACCGACTGGCTTACAGCCAAATAGAGAGAGAAGGAGAGTGGGAGGAGAGAAAACGGGAGAGAGGGGTGAATAACGGCGTAGCGCGCAGCGAGAATGCAGCGAGGATCAACTTTAAAACTGATGCACCGTTTCTCCATATTAATGCACCGAGGAGCTTCTTGAATTTTACAGTGTTGTTGATACTCTATCGCCGTCGATGGCTCTACAACGGGGAAGCGTCTTCGAGTGTATTTTTTATCTCAAGATGAACTTGTTACAAGAATAATTGTCGGCGGAGTGGATTGAAAAGTTTGTTAAGTTAAGCTTTTGACTACACCGTCGAGTATACTTTTTGCGTCACGCTCCGAATAAGCCCTTCGCCCTCCCTCTGTAAGCGTTACGTAGTTTACGGTCCAAGTATTATACCCGTATACGCGCGCAACATGCTTGCAATAACGCATTTACAACGTCCTAACCGGGTTCTAAATCCGTTATATATGAAAGACTTTAAGCTTATTATTTATAGATTCAGTCTCGGAGTACATACACCTAGCGTCAATGATTCCCATCGACTCGCTTTGGGTGACATAACGGTACTTTATCAAGTCGATCATAGCTAAATGGTACCGAGAAAACAGTTTATTTGTAGTTAATAAATATTTGTTTGATTATGCCGAAATAAACATTTTATTGGATTGAAGAAATATTCTTGAACTATTATTATACGATTTTTGTTTGGCACAATTAAATTCTTTGAGGCAACCATTTAAATGAAATAAACATTTTAATGATAACAATATATATTTTCTTGGCCTCATGAAATATCTATTTCGCCGTATTTAAAAGTATTATACATTTATGAATTATTAATAAACCGTCTTCTCGGTGTATGAAGGATTAATCAGATTTAACTTTCATAGCAAAACAATAAGATTCATTCATATATAGGTACTGAGAAAAATAATTAGGTTAAAATGACAAACGCATCTAGTTAAACGTACCTATTTAGCTGTTTAATCAAAATACATACTGGTCAGTCGAACCAAATATCTAGTTATTCTAACCAAATGTTTAGTTATTCCAACTAAACGTTTAGTTATTCTAACCAAAGATTGGTCAGTCTAACCAAACACACAAATGGAGAATCTATATTTCACCAAATGATTTGGTCATTATCTCCAGCATTTTGGTTCAATTGACTATTAAATTGATTATTTTTTGCAATGTGTCTGTCAAGTATAATCTAAGTAATAATAAGATGCTAAGTATAAATTGTAAAAAAATTGTACTTTAAATGTGTATTTTTAGCAGAGCTTTTTTCCAATCATACGTAATTACGAAAATTGATATATTCCGTAATGATCAAAATTAATACATCTTATGAAATTTTCCTTACAAATTTTATAACAGAGTATCATTAAGTTTTATAATCACGTATTGGATAAAAGCTCCATATACAATTATATTAAATTTAATACACATTTTTTACAGTGCACATCATAACAATAATTGCGCGGAGGCTTCGTCTCGAAATCCAGTAGAACGCTTAAAGACACTCTCTCACAGAGTCGTTATTTCAATCCTATTACTCGTACATAATGGGGTATAATTCATGTATCGTGCGACAAGGGTACACGGCGCCTCCCCTGCGTCGCCAAAGTAGATTTTAACGCGAGGATCTGTCGCGCGGAAGGAACGACGAGGGACAGCTTCCGCGTTCTCCGGGGGACTGTACGTTGTGATCTCTCTTTATTCTTTTTTCTCGTTATTTAGAGAACGGCGTTTAGGGTGAACGCGTGGAAATGGAAGGGGGGCCGCAGGGGGGGAAATGTTATTTCCGGGAAGATCGACTGTGACCTAAAGGATGCTCGACAATACCGAGACGACGACACGCGTAATTTAGGGACGCGGGGGAGTTGCTTAAGCGTCGTCGACAAATTTTCTTTACTGCGTTCGCCCGTATAGTTATCGGAGGGGATGAGGTCGCGCGCGCTACCCCCATTACGCGTACGGATAAATTTGCACAATGAAGCCACTGTCGTGAGACGGTTTCTCTCTCTCTATCTCTCTCTCTCTCTCTCTCACGCAAACGGGCTGCACGGAGCGACCCCTTTCAGCGGAGTAACGGACGAGCTACTAATGGACGTCGCTGTACGAACGCGACTCGCCCAGGAGGGGGGAGGGGATGAGCGTGTGTATATATATGCTCCACATTCCGCCGAGACAATAACTTCATGCTCCGCCACGGGGATCCCGCACCTTGACGTAAGTCCGCATTGTCGCTTCGGGGGTTGTTTCCGCAGGCCATTTTCCGGATTTTCCCCAACTAATTGAGTCGCGCTCGCACACGCGCGCACACCCTCGTTCATTTCGCGGTGCGCACTTGAGTCCGTCGTCGATATTTTTAGCGGCGACTCGATATGGAATATTTATTATTTGTCGATGGAATTGGCTGTGCGGTGGCCGAGTTCGCCCTCTCTCCTCTTATTGAAATAACCATCAGTATTTTAGAGGAGAATGTTTCGAGGGGGTGGACGTGACGAGAATCGAAAGTTAATAAGTACTCGTTCGAGGTTGTGATGAACTTCGGCTTTTTTTTAGTTTTCAAAATTTTAATTATGTTGCACGGATAGACTGATACCAGTAAGTTTTACTGAATTTAGAATAAAGCAGGTACATGTAAGAGTTTTTGGTCATGTTCCTACTATGTTAAAGGACAATGTTCCCTTAGAATGCCTTGAATCAAGAACATATTTTTTTACAAATTTTTAAGAATACACATTTCCGATTGAAGAGTATCTATAGATACATAATATTTTCCTGATACAAGAGCATCTTTGGGGGCCAATAAATTCTTTCCGCGCGAAGGAAACAATTACTCGACCCTATCAAATATTTCCTTAAACGAAGAAAACCGTGACTCGCGATCCTGGAATTATGTGTTTCTGATTGAAGAAAATATTTCATTAACACCGCCAATTATTTCTCTCAGCGTATCAATCTTTCCATATAGTCGCTCCTCGTTTTCGAGAGAATATTTTTGGAGCATCATTTTCTCAATCGAGATGAGCGTTTCGAGCAAGACGCAACTCTCGTTCCTGATTAGATCTTCTTATTATCTCGTAAACACACAATATCCACCACCGCGTTCTCACGACGCGACATACCCACTCACCTATTCATTATCTCGCGAGGATTTTCCATTACCGTCCCGCGAGTGCCCGGCCAAACTCAATCTCGAGAGATGACGCGCGATGTTACCCGCGTTGATGAAAGCAGATTAGGTTTCCGGGCCTCCGCGCCGCGGGGGAGGGGGGGGACCGCGAGGACTCCGCGGGAGAGCGAACCGACGCGAGATCCCGACGCTCCTGGCGAGAATACACTCGACGCGAAATCGCACGCCCCGGTGACCGCGCAATGGCCGCGTGCATTTATTACGAGACGCGCGTAATCCGTCTTTGCGCCAAGGCTCATCCCTCTCTCGCCGCGCCGCTTTCTCTTCCGCCTTCGCGGAGGCTCCGAGGGCGAGCGGAGAGGGCGAGGGCAAAAACTGATTGGAAAATCGATAGGGCGTAATGTGTGTATGGGAGAATAGCGGACGACCCCCGATAGAATGGAGCGGCTGCTCTTCGGAGCAGCGGCGGTGGGCGGGGGTAACGGCTGCCATTTGTCGATGCGGAGATACGTTTTGTTGCGACGCGAGCTGTGTGAAAGGCTCCTGGATACTGGCATTGTTGCGGCCTAAGCAACGGAAAGATTTGTTAAGGGCGGGATATTTATCTTTCCCCCCTTTGAGGCTCTTCTCCCTCCCCAACCGCAGCCCCTGGTTCCGAGACCAGGAAGGAATAGTCGGCCATTTTGCACTTTGGGCGCACAATGATACGCGCGCGGACGGGGCGCGCTAGACGGCGAACGGCGGCCGCTGCGGAAATTAAAGGGGGTCGTTGCGAAACGCGCGCGGCGGGGTTGAAGTGACGCCACGCGAGCGATCATTTTTCGGGAAAATTTCGAATCTCTCGACCGATTCAGGCTCTCTTTTCACCCCTCGCGAAAGCTGCGATAACTTTGTTCTCCTCTCAATGCTCGTTTTTTCTCGTGTACCACTAATTTCATTATTCCGTGGCTCAGGGTGGTTCGCATCGAGCGCGCGACGATCGCGGGGTAGATCTATGCAAAACGAGTTACTCCGGGATTTTTCCCCTCCGTTACCCGATTTTACAGGGCGCTTGGTATTTTTTATTTTTTTGCAAACCACCCGAGCGAACGATCCCTTCGATACACCGTCGCCGCTCCGCCGTGGAGGAATGAGCGAACTTTTTTTCTCATCCCCGGAAAACTTTGAAAACCAATTCCCGCGTCGGTACGAGATGCAAGGAGTGATATATCGCGCCCGGGACAAAATGGCTTCACTTCATTTGTCAAACTCCCGGGACCTCGCACGCCCCTTGACAACCGTTACCCCCCTTGGGCTTCGTCGCCTACGCATCGATATACCGACGGATTGTTTCGACTCCTCCTCGGTCAAATTGTCCTTTCGACACACGTTTTCTCCGGATGAATCGGGCTCCAAATCCCTCAACTGTTCGAGGCTAAATCCGCCCTGAAATTTCGCGCCAAACGGCTTAAGAACTTAAGCCAGACGCTCCGAGCCTAAATCAACCCTGGATGGCGCGTGAAGGACTTGCGGTAAATTATTTTGAATCGTTGAGATTGTCATCGAAATTTGTAAATAAAATTGTAGGTACTTATCGGGTATTGGAAAATATTTACCTCTAGAAATTAAATATTACAGATTGATAGATCAATATTTCATTACATCGATGAAGACAATATTGTTCAATCGGTTGAATACGATCAGTTAACTCTCCTCTGGTTTTGTTTCTTAACATTTTCACGAAAATCGAAATCTTCGGAATCTTGATCACTCTATATTCGATATATGTTTTCATACACTCGGACAAATAATTTGATTAGAATGACAAGACGTATTTGATTAAACGAGTTTAGTTATTCTAACCAAAATACTAGTAAGTTGAATCAAATAGAGTGAGCAGTAGAGTTCTTGAAACTTTAAGCAGATAAAATTTTCAGTCATTGATATACCTAACGTATCTCTTTCTATCTAACGTATTTGTTATCGGATGGTACTTAACTTATTTAGTTATTCTAACTACATCTCTAGTTATTTCAACCAAAAAATGGTCAGTTTAACCAAAAAGATGGATTCATATTTCACCAAACAATTTTTCACAAAATATTTCTCAAGTTATTTTTCCCAGTGTACTGATTCTGAAAATGACACATCTAACCTCAAAAACATACAGAGATATCGATGATTTTCTGAAGAAAATAAATTCTCATGCATAAAATCGTGCCGGATATTATTTTTTCTTTCTGATATCACCTTATCCTAACTATGATTTTCTTAATCATCATGAAAAACTATAGGTATATATATGAGAAGTCGAGTAATCTGTTCTAGAGATTTTGATTTTTGGACATATAATTTAAAGAAAATGTTAAGTAGATATAAATATTTAACTGTGAAGGAGGAAATTGCGAATATTTAAATTTTACGGTTCCTTCTTCGAAATGTATATTACTGCGGAGTACCTATCTGCATTTTTCACGATGTTTTGCTCACCCCGAATTGGACCGCAAAGAAAGCGCTCCCGCCCCTCCGGGCTACCTCTTAATGCCAATGCGAGAACACCGCAGAGAATCGATGCGAGCCCTTCGCTGCCGTCGAAGGCTTGATTCGCATTTGAGTCGAAAGAAATTTTCCTCATAAAAGGACAATGACGAGGCACCACACGGAAAGACTGATACCAGTAAATTTTACTGTATTTGTAATAAAAGAGGTACACATGAGGGTTTTCAGATTTTTTACAGTGCGGTACAGTAATTTTTCTTTTGAAAATATTAAATCGTAATGGTTTCCATTACAGTTCACTAGTTCCTAAGGAAAAATTGTTCTTCAGCTCTGGCAGAAAAGTTATATAGGTATATAATACTTTGTATATAAACCGTATGTGGTTTTAATCGAATACGGTTTTGATGTGATTTCTATATTAACTATGTAAGGACTATGTACATATTTTTGAATGTTTGTATAATGAGTATATAGTCCTTATATGGTTACAAATATATAAAAATTATATATAATCCATGTATGACTGAAATTATTTATGGGTCATATAGAAGATATATCTATAGAATTTTTCCGCCTGAGAGCACAATACGAACATCCGACAACCCTTATGTGTAACCCTTTTATAGTAAATACAGTAAAATTTACTGGTATCAGTCTTTTCGTGGATAGGAACGAACCGAGAAAGATTGACCGTCTTCGGAAGCATGGCAACGTAAAAAGAATCCTTTGAGGCGCATTAAGGGCTTTGCTCAAACATACCGGAATCATGGTTTTTTCTTGCTGAGCCCGCGACTCGTCCTGATTGGGCCGTATTTCGCGAGAGATTTTCGCGAGGGGTGGACGACGATCCCGGGGATGGGAAGGAGGGCGTGCGAGTGCGCGCAAGATAATTTACCGGACCGATCTCTCTCTCACGAAGAGGCGGAAAGAAAGGGAAAAATTTCTACAGCCCAACCTCTCGTGATGTCGCCGAAAACGGTTCTAATTTGTTAAAGTAAATGCAGTAATGAATGTCTCGTCTCTTATCTCGCTTTAAACCAATTCTATGACTGCTTTCTCCGAGGTGTCGAGTCAAGTGGAACGTGAATCACCGAAAACCGGGACGGGTTTCCGAAACAAAAGCCACAGTCGAGGGGTGCGACAGAGGGGTGTCGAAGAATACAGCAAATTTAAAGGAGAACCCGGCAACGCAGTGCTGCTCGTTTAAGTCAGACTGGAAACTCTCTTTTGAACTTTTCCTTTTCCTCTGGTAAATCATTTATATTCGAGTATAAATGTGTCGGCGCGGAATTTATTACGGGCATCCCTCACCGGCTCGTTTTAATTACGCGCCCCGCCCGACCAGCCGGTCTGACTGCCTGCCTGCCAAAACAGGTGAGTAACGGGGCCGAGGATCGCTCGACACTGAATCGGTCTCCGCCGGCTAAATCGCGGGAGATGGAGAGAAAAATCACGCGAACTTGGCTGTGTATTTCCGTAAAATATCCCGGAATTCTCGACGTCTGCAAATTTCATTTCGCGCAACGACGGGGGTGATTTTCTCGGAGGAGAAATTTGGAAAAATCTACCATCGTCGAGAGAAGCGACAGCGCGGCAGCGCGAGAGTTGAAGAGATTTCACCAAAGTGGCAACTTACGTGTAGATTTAATATAACCGTAATATAACCGTTATTAACCGCGAGGTCTATAACTTCTTAAATATCGTCCCAAATTACTGCTTATGAACCGCGTAAAGGAGACTCTAAATTCGTGACGTCATTTCCTCCCTTCCTCCCTCCCTCTTTTATAGGAGATCAGTTACGCTCACTCGCCATCTTCAGATCGACCTTCTCGCGCGCGCACGGGACCCTCCCACCCTCACCCCGGTCTTACCGTTACCCCATGCACGTCGAGCCCTTCCTCCGTGCCGCGCCGAAATGTCTTTACGAGGGAAACGAACCAAGAATATTCTTATATGCCTCCGAAGGAAGTACCAAAAAATGTAGTAGACGATTTTCTTTTGTTTCGTCATTTACGTTATTTATTCTAATCGTGTATTTACAGGAAATCGACAAGTATAATAAAAACTAGGTATTAGAATCTAATTTATCGAAATATGAAGAATACGAAGTACGGTGCAGGGCTTTTCAAAGATTTTTTAAGGGAAACGATATCCAAAGGGAAATAGAGACTAAATATACTCGTAAATTATTCGTATAGTTTTATCTAAAAGAAACACGAATATAGGTTATCGCTTATCTATACACTGAGAAAAATAATTCGGTTAAAATGATGAAATACATCTAGTTAAATGTGTTTAGTTATTCTGACCAAAGTACTGGTCAACTGAACCAAATATTTAGTTATTCTTACCAAAAATTGGTCAGTTACAGATGAAGGATCTACATTTCATCAAACGGTTTGGTCATCATCACCAGGATTTTGGTTAAATTAACCAAGTTATTTTTCTCAGTATAATCTCTGCATTTAATTTAATATAATTTGAACTGAGAGACAATATTAGTCCTTCTCGAAGCCTACGTTACCCTCCCACCCTCTCGCTACGCGCGCGCGAATACTTATTTGCTAAGTTATAAAAGTAGAGACTTCACAACTGTATTTTGGAGAATTAAAGCTCTATTCCAGAATTCCCTTAATTCTACTTAAAGCTACCACCGTTCTGTTTGGTAAGCCCACTACTACTAGCTACACGATGCAGCTCAAAGCGACCACCTGGCAATTAGATCGTTTCGCGTCATACTTACTCTAAGCTTCCTCCCAATTTCACTCCCAACATTAATCTAACTGCGAGAACTTTTCGCTGAGAGCAAGAAAAAAGTGAACCCCTCTAAAATATCTGTTCTACTTATAGCTTAAAGTTCCGGACTGAGTCCGTTCGATATTCTAGAAGTTCGAATTAAATAAGAACTTACTCAACGTCTCGAGTGAAAGATCCAGACGAACGAATCACGAGTCTCCGTTCGTCTGTGTGTAAATTAAAACCATTAAAGCTCATGTTACCATTAGTTGAAGAGAAGGAAAACTTCGCATCGCGCGAGATCTCTCGAGAGAAATTGCTAATTACATTGCACCTTTTTTATTTTCCATCGTCTTGAAGCGCTTCGAATTCTTTTTCAATAATTCGTCAGATCTCATTCGCCACCTTCTCCGATATTTTTGCGTAATCGACGAGTAGCTTCCCATGTCGCGAGCGAGTTTCCAATGATCTACATCTATCAGATGATCAGTGCTAATGATGATGACTGTGATAAGGCCGACCCCAAAGACTGTCCGTCCCGTCGCCCTTATTCAAGCACACTTTCTTCACGATCTCTTTACTCGGCGTCTTCAGGTCGTACGCCAGTCCGACCCAAGACATGCACTCGATGAAGGCCGTGCTGGGATTGAGTCCGTAGGCACCCAGCTCGGCCGCCTTGTAATCCCAAGGGAAGCTGTGATGATAGTTGTGCCAGCCCTCGCCGAGGGTGAAGAAAGCTACGGTCGGGTTCTCCGTAGGCTTCACTTGTCTGCAATGGAAATGAAAAAAGAAAACTCGTTTTACCCTCGAAACGTCCGATCGCCAATTGAAAATTTCACTCGGTTCTTCCACGTTCGGAGGAAGTTGCCTCTCTGTCGCGCTCCGACGCTGCGAATTCGCTCCTCGCTTTGATGTCGGCGGGAGGGTACGTAAGCGCGGAAGAGGACCCGAGAAAACGAAAAACGAAGGGGGTTTCCAGGCCGGGGAAAAGTTCCCTCCTTTTTCGTCGCAGGGAAAGAAAGCTCCGCGTGTCTCCATATGCGGCGCGTTCGTGCGAATCACTTTTAGGGGTAGCGTCGCGTGGAATCTCTTTAGCTCCCATCCCCTCTTCAGCGCGCAGAGAAACGGTCTAAAGCGATTCGGGGTATTTTCTGGAAACGTATGCCAGGGTTGTTTTTGTCGGCCGCCTTATCCGGATCAGGCTTCTTGCCTGGGGGGTGGATATATCCCTCGCCAGTCCCACTCCACTCCCGTGACTCGGCACGGGCAAAAAGAAGTTTTCGTAACCCTTACGCAGGCCTGATTAGGTACAGGTACCTCGGGGGTATGCGTACACGCACGTACTCACACACGGAAACCGACCCACGCGCGCCGTCCCGAAGAGACATTAATTTCCGTTTCCAGGGCATTTTTTTCCCTGTTCATCTCGCGGTGATTCTTTTGTCCGCGAGGATTTGCGGGAGGACCGTGAGAGTGAGGGGGACGTGTTTGAGAAAATGACGCGTCAAAGGAATCCCTTTCTCAGAATCTCGCCGCCTCCTAACGACATTTCTTCCCGAGGGCCTTTGAGAGACACTCCAAAATGGAGTGAGCTACTCTATGAAAAGCTATAGAAAGACATTTTAATTTACGTTGAGAAGAAAATCAGTTAAATCGAGTTTGTTATAGGTTTTATCGTTGAAGTACTAAATGTCCGATTCTTTAAATTACTTATACGGGGTGAGGCGTTTAAATTGAGATTCATGAGTATCTGTCAAACAATTGACGCATTTTAGAAAAAAATGTTTCATATAAACATTTTTTGCTTCAGAGGGGGAAAGAGAACTATGTTTAATTTTTTATTTAGTTTACATTTTTAAGGTTATTTTAAGGTAAACGTTTTTTCCTTAAATGGAAAAAATAAAACAATAAAAAACCTTGAAAAGTTGTTTGTTTTTACATGGAGATTAAGAATTCGTTGAAAAAATGTAGGCTATCATTTAAAGAAAAAAACATTGACCTTAATATGGCTTTAAAAAAATGTCTACTAGATGGAAAATAAAACTTTCCTCCTCTAAAGCAATTAATTTTTATAAAAAATAGCGAATAGCTTTGTCTAAAATATATTATTTTACAGATATTTATGTGTCTCAATTTAAATTCCTCACCCTGTATAATATAATACAACTGAGAGGACGCTGTTTTTTTATCACTCATATTTCATATATAAATCGCCGGTTCAATTTCGTATTTCCTATTAAGAATAAATTTAAGGAGAGATGGATATTTCCTTTCAATAAAACGTGTCGCATCGAGAGGAAGAGACATCCGAAGATCTCCCAGCAGGTCGGCTGTCTCACCGGGGAATTTGCATAGGTACACGGCTTTTCCACGGGGCGATAAATTTCGAGGCTTAAGAGATTACGAGAGATTTCGTCGGCGTATCGTGTCATTCGGATGAAAATAAGGGAAGGTTATCCCTACACGGTCCTGGGAGATACATCCTATTGGGGGTGCGGAGGACTCGATTCGTCGTCTCGTTTTCTCCCCGCGGAGAATCGCTCGGTACTATTATAGTTTCCAGTTCCTTCGACGACGTAAACCTTCTCTAAATCCGTATAAAATTCCAATTACGCGATTTAAATAAATTTGTGGCGCGGTATCCCTGCTGGATGCGAGAAAAAACTTTCCTCTCGGTCAACATATCTGACCGGAAGAAAGGGCTACGCATACGAAATGGGAGAGAGAAAGAGACGGCAAGAGACACCGTACAGCGATAGAAAGAGATGAGAAGAAGAACGAGAAGAAGTATACGCGGCAGTCACGAGGAAACGTAAACTTTGATGTTTGAAATTCAGTTCGCCGAGCGAGGACGCGATTTCCGAGGCTATTTTCTCGGTGGCGCTCGGTCCCATGGCGATAAAAAAGATAAACAACCTTCCGGGGCCACGGAGGGCGGTGGACGGCGAGGCGTACGCTGCACGGCGCTGCCTCGAAACCTAAACAATTGTTACCGAGGCTCCCGCAGGATCGCGCCGCTGGACAGGAAACGGGCTACGTTACATTCCACCCTCGCGGGGGCGCGCTGCCGTGACTTTTGTCTCGTGAAATATTATGAGGGCGGTTTCCCGCTACGGAGCCTGGAAACACGTCTGTCGTCGACGCGTGCCTGTCGATAGCGGAAACGCGTTACGTGCAGCGTTTTTCACGCTCGAACTGCCGATCGTTGGTCAGAGAGAAGCTCTCGACCCGGATTTTTCTTGCCCACCCCCGTCCGCTCCTCGGCCGACCACCAATCAAAGTCAGGCTGTCGGGCCGCGTTGCGGGTGACACTTACCCATTGTACGGGCGATTGCCCCACATGTGGGCGAAGCTGTTGACGAGGAAGGTGGCGTTGAGCAGCCACACGTAGCGTATGACGACGGCGTGGATGCTGATGTACCAGGTCTCGTCCCAGCAGTAGACGGGTATCAGGGTGGGGAGGACGAAGCAGAGGAAAAGCATGATGGGGGTGTAGTACCTAGAATTTTCGAGGAGATTAGAAAGCTTCGCCTGCGGTCTCATCTGATTGAACGAAATAAAGTGAGGGAATTTTCAATTGGCCCAATACTGGACTATCGCTGGTTTGCTATACGACCAGCAGTGGCGCGATAATGGCAGCCGTGACTGGCTCCTATAACGGACAAGCGCTGGGTTGATGGTTTCGGACGAATATTAGTTGTCGATAAATGCCCAGACATGGCAAACTACTCGTATATTGGTCCACAACCATGGTAAATATCAGGTACAACATTCGGACAGCAATGGTATGCAAATTTGCTATTCATGATATGAATTTGTCCGAGCCAAAACCCAATAATAAATTCGTAATATTGAATTAGCTCAAAATATCAGTTTTTAATAAAATATTTGAAGGGCAGGACTAAATATCTTCAAAACACGTAACATGTGATATCTAAATTGGGTATTTAAAAAGGGTTCTTTAATGGTGGAAGATTTGCAATCGTTCATTCCTTTGACCAAAGTTATGTGAACTATTTGCTAAAAATTATAGGCTTAAGTATGGCGCTTCGATCACACGATTATCTCGTTAACGCAGAGTTTTCGACCGAAATTCGTGGAATGTTTTCTCGACGATCATCCGTAAACATTTACTGGTAACCAGATAATCGTAGTCGAAGCTGGTCAATATACTCACTTGTCGAAGAACTGAATAACTGGATCGGCGAGGATATCGCTCATATCAACTTTGTTGCCGTTCTCCTTGATGGCCGGGTGACGTCGCATCATCAACCAGCCCACGTGAGAGAAGAAGAAACCGCGACTAGCGTCGTGAGGGTCTGCGGGGGTCTCGGTGAATCTGTGGTGCGTGCGATGGTCGCGAATCCATTTGTAGAGGCAGGTCTGCAAAATGAGAAATAGCTTAATAGGGGTGAAATGAAAATATCCAGCGATATCGTTGCTCCAACCAACGTCATCGTCACCAATATAGCTTCACTGTCCCAACATCATTCGATCCTTACATCGACGATCATTTCTCTTTGCTAAGATAGACGCACCATCGGATTCTTATCCCCTTATCTCTCGGAGAGACACCCCGCAGCGCGCACCCTATTCCGACGGTGTCGCGACCTCTTCCGGAGCGGAGTAGCCGTACCCGAGCTATCAGCACTCCCAAGGGACGGCCGACAGACTCCTCAGGAGCGCTCTTACCCGGCAGACATCGCGGCATCTCCCTCCGCTGGTTTTCCGTACACTTCGGCGAGGCGAGAGGAATCCGGATAACCGCGCGTACCGGGAAAGAAAGTCGCCGCCCACGTATCCCGCGCGCGACGGTCGAGGCAAAGAGAGAAAGCAGAAAGCGCGCCCTAATAAACTCTCCCCGGGGGGTACGTATTCCCGGTATACCGGGAGAAAACTAGACGGCGGTACAATTGCAGCGGTCGCAGAAACGGCTGCGCAATTGCCACAGTAAAGTTTTCCTCGACTTCGGTGTAGAACCTCCCAGCCACGTACGCGTACCTTTACCGACCGTCTTATTCCAGCGTTCCATTCTGTTTTCTATTTTTAAAGGCCTTTGTAGAGAGCCGCGGGGAAGTAACTTCGACAATTTTCCCGCGCGCAATCTGTAGCGCGGAATGGGAAATAAAAAATGCGCGCTCTCTCGAGAAAATGCGTTTGCAATCGGGGTTTAAATTAGAACTTATATATTTGTATTGTCGACGATACACAGACGACATGAGGCTTAGCTTGCTCACCAGGAAAGAAGCTACAATTATTATTATCTCATTCTTTATGAATTTTTCGCCTACGTCGATATAAGACTTTGTTGTAGATACGAATGTAATCTTTAAAAAGTATTATATAAACATGAGCCAATTTCAATGCTCATTCGCGTTTCTTCAAACAATCAAAGAAATAAACGTCAGCTGTTGCCATTTGGTTCGAATCTTAGCTACCGGTATTACCACGAAATTACAGGAAACCCCAGCAAACGGAATGAACCAACCGATACACAACCCACACTGAAAAAAATAACCTGGTCAGTTGAACCAAAATTTTGAAAATCATGACCAAACCGTTTGGAAAAATATAGATCATCTATCTCTATTTGATTAAACTGGCCATTTTCTGGTTAGAATAACTAGACATGTAGTTAAAATATCTAAATATTTGTTTAATCTTTCTAGTATTTTGGTTAGAATAATTAGTTTCATTTAACCAGATGCGGTTTTTCATTTTAACTAAGTTGTTCTTCTCAGTTCTTTATATTAGTGTGTATTAAAATATATATAGGATTTATATCGCAAAGAAGAGTGGGCAGATATATGTAACTACGGTACTACTTTCAGTTTAAAAGTTATTCTCAGCAAGTCACAAAAAAAGTAACCTCAACAGCTTCGCACGATCCGCCGTCGTAAGAAAAACGCTCGACAGAGAATAAGAAAAGATATACGAACACTCCACGCGCAATTCGCGGTGGAGCTAGAACAGAATCGAGCTTTCTTCCTCCGTATTATCGATCTTTAAAAAGCTATTTCACGGTTCACTCGATCGATTCTCAAGCAGAAATGCTCGTCCGGATGGACTGTAAAAATAATTCTTCACGATCGAGCGCCCGTTGCAGCGTCGATGGTGACCCGTCTCTTCTCGTCCCTTCTGGAAGAGCGACTCTCCATCGAGCGTCAGTCGTAAGCGTCTTTTTGATCTTTCAAGCGGGACTACAGGACCAATTCAGAGGTGCACGCGCGAGGAAAGAAGCAAGATCAAGGCAAGATGATCGCTCGCGAGTCGAGACGAGTGTATAAGAGGAAGGAAGGGTGAGTTGTCTCTGTCTGTGACAAAATCCGTTTGTTACGTGACGCTAGATGAATTTCTAACAAGTCGTACGCGGAGGGTTCTGCATGCGAACCTGGCTGCCTCTACTGTACCGTCCCGCCACTTCTACTTCTTCCGGATGGTGCGTGCATACTCTCTCTCTCTCTCTCTCTCTCTCTCTCTCTCTCTCTTCTCTCTCCTTCTTTGCTGGTTAAGCCATTCCGCCAGTTCTGTAATTCGGAGCTGAGTGCATCTCCTTAACATTCATTCGCATAAGCCGACGACTCACCCTTCCCTTCCGTGCCCCTTCGGTGAAACCGGAGTAAACTTCGCACCCCACACCGTTTCGACGAGGTCTCCTCCGTAGCTATTCGCTATTCTGTCGAAGTATCCAGTCCCGTAAGTGAAGTAACTACATACCGAGTTATGTCAGACTCTCCCACGAGCGTGGTTATATAATATAAACGAGTCGTCTGACTTTAAAGGGGATGTTTCCACTTCTTCGAATTTTACCAGGGAGGCCTGAAAGAGCAGAATCGAAGAGCGACTGACGTACGAGTCGCTCAGGGCGAAAGGAATAACTTTTTATTCGTTTATGAAACGTTCGCGTTAAAAGAGGCGGAGTCGCGTTGGCCTGCGAGGTGAGGAGGAGGAGAGAGAGAAAGAGAGAGAGGGATCCATCCCCGCGGGTCTTCAGTAACGGTCTTCGCTTGCTGGAACTTCTTCCAGAAAATTCGGTGGAGCGTACGTCGATCTTGAGGAGGGTACTTTTCGTTTGATGTATATTTTTTTTCGGTAACTTCGCGCGTGCACACGCGTGTAGACGATGAATAAATTTATCGAGAGCTACATATATTGGTTCCCGATATAGAAGTTTTACATGTCTGTAAGATATGATATGCCCGCAAAATTTTTCTCTCGAATTGGTATACACATTCCATATAGACGAAAATGTGATATTCAAGAAAATATCGTAGTAACTTCCATTGAAGAAAGATAAATAACAAGAAATAATTACTACTGAAAAGGTTACTAAATATTTAAATTTCTTATCGTTAGAAATAGTATCTTATATCATTAGGCGGAAATCCGAGGTTTTTTCAGACTGTGGTTAATTAGGTCGTAGTACGAAGCATGGTGATGGGACGCCCAGGAATTATCACATTTAATTAACGACGATCGGAAAAAAGTCAGTTACCGCTAATTAATTCTTTTATTACCATCCTCGGATTTTATCGGGGCGGATAATAGTACTCACTATACTACATAGGTTATCGACCATTGGATTTAGGTTGGCTGTTGTTGGTTGGTAGGTAGGTTGTGAAATCAGTGGAAAGGAGATCTCGGGGGTCACGGAAACGGGACCAAAGAACCGACGGCCGGGAAACGAACGGAAAAAAGGGGGAAAGGGGTGGATTTCTCGATTCGCGGTATGAAGGTACGACGCCGCAGAAAAAGTGCTAAACCGGCGAATCGACCACGTCGCACATTTAAATCCACTTTCCATAAAATCATTATTGGATTTCGCTAAACACGGATTATCGCTGTCGGGAAAATGAGGATGGCCAGGCTTCGCGTGACGGCTCCGAAGAGGTAGTCGGAACGGGAAAGGGTGGCGTACCTCGGTATCTACTCGGGGGATCGAAATTGGGACGGCCTGTACCCGGAGTATAGCGAGAATCGAGACTGCACCAGAGAGCGTTCATTTCGATTACCGATTCATCGGTACCCGACGCAAACTGCATTCTCATGGAAAATTCTCGATTTCGTAGCACGAATAGAAATGGCGCGTATATCATTCTTGCGATTTTTATCCGATATGCGGTTATATGCACATTTATATGCAATTTATTTAAGATAGAATTCTTGAGTAGAATAGTCGGGGAAAACGAAGAAGAGAAAGAAGAGAGAGAGAGAAAACGTATTTCTCTATATTCCATAAACTAAATATGCATTGTTACCTGTCCAGCCATGCAGTACAAATAAGCGAGGAATATCCTGAGCGGTAGTTTAGCCGAATAACTGCGGTGAGCCCATAAGCGATGAGCTCCAGCTGTGATTCCTAGTCCTGCCGCGATACCATATACAGGACCTTGAACGTAAAACAAGAAAACAAGTTACAACGATGTCGTATCAAAGTTTTCTTGTATAAAATATTATCGATATCTTATATTTTCTTTGGGATGTAGGAAGACCGAGATATCGATGGTGCAAAAATACATAAAATAAGGTGGTCGAGGAACCGACTTCAGGGATTCAGATTTTTATGTAAAATTGGAGACATTTCAAGAGGTCAAACATCTTGACATTTTGCTAAAAATTGAAATTTTTAGAATTAAATTCTCGATTATCCTATTTTATGTATTTCTTTCGTGTTGATTCCGAAAATAACAGATTTACTGAAGAATTCTCAAAAGAAACACCGAGATATCGATGATTTTCTTTGAAAAAAATAATTATCTCGTATATAAAAGGACCGATATCTCATATTTCCTTTAAAAGATATGGATCTAGTAATAATTTTTTCGTAATCAGCGCAAAAAAAAAATACAGAAGACAGTGCAGCTCAGCGATTTTTTCTAGAGGTTTCGATTTTTGGTAAAATTTCAAGGGATATGTGTGATTGATTTATATAATGGTTAGGTAACTCTTTAAACACTGATTAGATATTTCGTTAAATTAAAAATTTCTTCCGGTTCACTGTTTCCAGTTCATCTCTTTTTAAACTATACATGTGTGAAATGCTTCACTCTACAAGACATTTATTTGGAAGCCGACGATCGCATTTTATCGAGTTAAATAATATCTTTTCCAGCTGTCTCAGTTTCTTATCACTGACAGTACAGCCGCCGCAGAAACGCTACACCTTCTATACGTTCAATGAATACCAGCGATTCTAAGTCACGAAATATTCTTTGATTCAAAGTCGTAACGTTTTTGGTTCTATTAGACACAAAGGCGCGTCGAAAGACCGTGTCAATGTTATCTTTTCCATTTTATACCCCGACCCACTTGACTTTTATTCGTCCAGCCATTGTATACCGCGACCCGTCTACGGTGCACGCGGATCGAGGTGATAATTGCCGCTGATAAGGAAGCTCTCGTAGCCCCGAGAGCTGATACCAACCAGATAGGCCTCGTCGGCATTGTTGTGAAAGTGGCGGGGTTCGCGGTTGCGGCGTCCGCCCGAGACGAGGGTTGAAAGACGAGAGGTTCTTCCGCGTCCTGAAATATACCCATACGCCAGGACGTGCGCGCGCTCGCGATTCCTCGGACGAGAAATTTATCTTCCGTGGCGCGCGTTATTCCTAGAAAGGAATTTAAGAGATCCCCGCCCACTACTCATCCTGCCCCCATCAACGCGTCGACCATTGAACCGAACCTTCATTCTAGCGCTACGATCATCACTGCAGTGGAGGTTTGACGGATCCATCACACATTTCCACCCCCACCGTATACTCTGCCTTCGGCGAAATTGCCCTTGGAATTCACCCTTCCTCCGTCGTCGTTGTCAATCGCATTATTTTTTTGTCGATAATTAAAAACGCTAAAGCGTCTCGCGTAAAAAAAAAAGCATCGCTAAAGTGTGGCGGAAGTCTGGGAAAAGTCGAACCAAAAAAGTATGGGTACGGATCGTATCCCAGATTTTCAACCAGACAATTTTCTTATATCGGCTGAATGGTAAAACTGACTCGACTTACTTGTACTTTTTTGATTCAATTTTATTGCATGTCTTCTTCATTATAAAACAATAGTGACTCGTTCGGTACTAGAATAGTTCATTAGTAGTAGTTTGAGAGTTTAATAAAATAATAGATTGAAATAGTATCAACTGACAAGAGAACAGACATCGATTACAGCATAACCTCGTACAAACAACTAAACTCTATAATTGAAGAGCGCATCGTTTACCGGCTGAAAGTCTGGGATACGATCCGTAGTCATGCTTTTTTGGTTAAATTTTTCCCAGGCTTCCACCATACTTTAGCCATACATTTTTTACGCGGGGTTCTCCGTATATTTGAGACGTTTCCCGGATAAAAAATTATAATAATAAATTATAATTATTTAATTGCTTCAATCGTTTCACTTTAGCGGTTCACTTTCCACCCCTCATTCAGCTCCCTCTCTCCCCGCACCGCCTACGGATTACGCCGCGGAGAAAGTAAACGTCGGCATGTTTTAATTATAAACAAATAAACGCGCGAGCAACCTGCCAGACCCCACCGGTTCGTTTTCGCGGTACTTTGCCGTCCGTAGCGCGCCGACGAACTCGGCGCAACAATCTGCTAATGACACGTCGACGGCGCGATATTACGGCCTGACAAAACTTTTCGGCGGCAATGGAGAAGGAGGTGGAGAGATGTCCGAAATTCCATACGCTGAAATTCGGGAGGCGCGTGATGGAAGTCGTTGGTGAAAACGACTTTTCCGGGGGATTATCGAAGGTACAGTGATAACAATTTGAATTACCAAAGAAAAAGAACATCGACACGACCGATCGCATCATTTCGAAATCGGTACTTACTGAAAATCCACGTCCAAAATTTCGCTTCGTGGTAACTCGTGGCGAAGGAGTAGAGGGCAAGGACGTGCAACACGGCGATCCCGATGACGTTGCGCCAGATCAAGGGCTGTTGTGCTTGTTGCCTCGGTAGTTTCACGGGTTCCGAATCGATCTCTTCCGGTATCTTCTTTTGCGGGGGATCTTCGAACTGAGTCACCGTGGACGAGTACATATTGGTCTGAAGTCAAATAATGGCGGTGTGCCGTTACATTAAAAAGGAAAGTGCAAACGGCGTCACGGATTCTGTCGTTGGTGATTTTTTAAAATGTTTTTTTTAAACGTACTAATCAATTAATGATTAATTATCATGTTTCCATTAGCCAGGGTAAATGCCGCCATATATACTAAACAAATTCTGCGGTATAAACCTATAGGTATATACCATATGAGGCAAAACTTACCGGGAAAGAAATTTCAATCCCTATAATCTCACTATTTGTGAACTTTTAGCTTACATCGATATAAGACTTTATTGTAGATAACAGCGTAGTCTTCAAAAAACTATTACGCAAATATAAGCCAAGAGCTTATAGATAAGGAGATAATAGTGATTGAAATTTAGCCTCATATGATAGACCGCTTTTGTTGTTAAATGACAAAGACGTGGGACTGAATGGCACCAGATGTGGTACATACCAGTATACATAGGTCCACACCGATGAAATGGTGTTAAAAATTATCTCCACTTTTTTTATCAAGCAACTAATGAAAGTATGAGATTTAATTATTCATTGGCATTATGGTACGTTAAAAAATGAAATTCTGAGAAGTCACCAGTGATAGAATCCATGACGCCAGGAATAATTACGAGAACGAAATTTATCGGATCAACCCAGATCACGACTTTCGAATCTCCGATCAATGAACACATATACCTAATTAAGAAATTACAGAGTCGCCCATTCGCGGTCTAATAATTTTCGCTGAAACTATCGAGAGACGCATCGAAACAACATTATGACCAGCTTAATTGGTAGCTTTTATCGTAAGTACATTCGAAGTCTCGTCCCTCAATTGTGTCGCCTCCTCTTGCGAAACGGCAGTCTAGATTTAATTCCCGTACAATTAGCTTTCTCCCAACGCGAGCGCAGCAAGGTGGGAAGAGACAGTATAGCAGAAGTGGAGAGAGAAAGCGTAACTCGTGATACACGCGTAACCGGTTCGATTCGTGTCCCAGCATCGTCACGTCCGTCGCGCCAACCCTGACCTTATAAGAGGCCACAGCCTCTCGTTGCGCTCGTGCCCCCCTCCGACCTCTAGAAGACGATCTCACTCGATCGTCCTCGTTCCGGCGACCGGCGGCGGTCATTGACATTTCTTTCCCCGCATCTCGACTCATCGAATGCCCGCGGTGAAAGGCCGCCTTTATCGCTGCGGGATATGTGAGCTTTTTACGATTGACCTCACGCGCTCCTCTTGATCTTTTTATGATTCTGACACCGGAGCTTCTGGTGATTTTTGGTCCACCGCCACTGTTCGCGATCGACGGTGGAAGCTGTAACTATTGCTGTGTGAAACTGATATGGCGGGAATTTTTATAGCGGTCGTTACCGATTACCGCAACAGTTGATTAGGTAATAATGCGATCACCGGTGGACTACACCCGGGCATACGTGTTTGTGATAAATATCGTAGTGTTTAACAGATCGTATATCGAAGGTTATACGCAGTATGCATTAATACGGTGATAATATATGGCTGTAATAATCAGTTATAATGGCACAACACTTTTTCTAACGAGTGAGCGGCTCGGAACCAAAGAGAGCAAAGTCATCCAGTCGGTTGTTTTATTGCAGAATACAATTCACGTCAGATTTTCTAAACGCGCCACACGTTCTACTTCTAGCGAGAAGCGAATGTAGATTTATTACCGGCTATTGCATATCGTGGCCGACCACAGACGCAGATATTTTGTATTTTTTAAGAAAATTATTCCAAACCCATTTCTCTCGCTCGACTTCTATACAGAGATCGACTGGACTCTTTCCTCGGTTACGTTCGCACCCATAAACTGCTCACTTTTGCCGCTCGAAATTGCAACAGCCCGTTCAATGGTAATCTTTTTCGTAACGCGTCGGATCTCTTGCACCGCGCGCTGCAGCGAAACGAAAGTTCAGGAAGCGAGACAGTGGATACACCTGCAGCTGCTCGTTGATAGGTAGATACAGATATAAAGACGCGTATCCCGAGACACGATGCGACATTACGTTATCGCGGTTCCATAACGAGTCTAACGATGCCGTTTCGCCACGCTAATCTGAAGTACCTAATCGCTCCCATCGTCGACTTTCGAAACCGCGGCGCGCATTCCCGAGCCCTGAATCGAATGTCGTTAACGTAATCGCCGACGTTACGGCTTTGGAATAATCATTTTTAAGTACCTATACATAATAATACTTCGTATACGAGACTAGAAGTCTATAATTTATTAAAAGTATAATGTTGGAAAATTAAAGACTGATAAGAGAATATAGTTCAAACACAACCAAATATTGTCAATCGACTATATTATGTTTTTATTGTATCTCTGAAGCGATGATTGACTCGATGAAAATATCATTCGAGTCAATTAGAAGAGAGTCAGTCGATGTTTGGTTAATTCGATTACATTTTTTTACATTGAAAAAAAGTAGGTACCGATTCTACAGCAGACTAAAGTATATCTAAGAACATTCCGCTGCTACATCATTAAGCATTTCCACATGAGTAATGCGTATCGCCACAGCAGCGTTATCGTGCTCCTATTCATGGAGTTTTCTAGCTGTTGTAGCCTGACGCGATGGCACTGTTGTCACTTAAAATTACATTACCGCTTCAGCAGCCAGAAGACTGGTAATCAGAGCCGTTCTGCTGTTTTTTTCAGTTCAGTGAATGCGGAGAATACTCTATGCGTACATAAAGAAAGGAATAATTGAAGAATAAATTATATAAAAAGTAACAATATATGACATATCGAGTGTTCATTACAATTCTGATCACGATCGCAGAAATCTATTCGCCTGGTAAAAAAATGCAAAACGCTTCCGCCTTGTGCAACGACACCGCGGAGAAAGTTCGACGCGTCGTTCGGACGAATCCCTCGCCCTGAAAACCCGAAACAAGGGCAGAAGAAAGCACGCGATACGAAATTACCGGGTTTCCTCAGTGAGCGCCTTATAATCATGCACGATCGTTCCGCGCCCGTACGAATTCCCGTTTGTGGCCTCTTTGTGGCTTCGCTTTCGCGGGGCGACGAGCCAATAGCCTCTTGCATTGATATACGAAGAGGGAAAGGCAGGCTCGGATTCAATCCGAAGCATTTCTTTCGAATCTAAAAATATCGTAATACGACAATGCAAATAAATTCGTACACGCGTGCAAAGTCATTCTTATTTCGAACGAGTCTCCAAGGCGTTATATTTTCGCTCTAATATCTTTCTCCCGTATCGCAAATCGCCCCTCCCATGTGTATTTCATTTTTCGATTTCTCGAAACCACGACGCCTACGAATCTTCTCGTTATATCACAGTGAACGAACGATATTATTATGTATAAAAACCGCCGGAGTCGAGTTCGGCTTTCAAACGCTTAAGAATTCGGAGCGCCTCCCTCCTTTCTCTCTCCAGAGAAAGGTCTCGCCTCGCACGCAGAGAATGCCTGCGGAAAAAAAAACGCATTCTTAAGAACGCGTCGCGCGAGAGTGGTCGAGAAATCTCCGACGGCATCCGGAAGCCGTCTCTCGAGCGTTCGCGGAAAAGCGACGGAATAGTTTTGCCGTCGATCGAGCGAACGACGGCGCTTTAGCCCGCGACGGATCAATCGCGCGCGACGACGCCCCGCGCGCGAGGTACCTATCATTTCGCCTCCTCGACGTAACGGACGCCCGAGGCGTCGACGGCGTCGCGTATAACGCGTCGATAACGTCAGTCGAGGAAACGCGCCACGCATCGAGAAATAAAACAGCGCTACCGCACGGCGCGGGCGGACCGCGACTACTACTTCTTCACGGTCGAAGGAGCGCGCGTCGTCGTTATGCTAATGAAACTGTGGCGGTTTCACGCTAGCGCGTCGCAATAACGAGGACGACGCACGATCGTCGTATCGTATATCTCGCGCGTCCCGTGTGATGCTCTTTGCGCGATGGGGAATAAAAACCGGGTAATAATAAGGTCCGTCCCGATTCCGTCGAGCGTCTGTTTCCTTGGGAAGTCGAGTCCTGCGTCAATGGAATGACTTCTTTCGCCTCTCGCTTACGTGAACTGAGAAAAAGATTCGTTGCATTGAAATAAACGTGATATATTTCTCTGAGCAGTTTCAAGAGCGCATTTATTCGATTAGAATGAATATGGATTGGACACGTATAAATGCTATTGATTTAATTGAAGATTGATTGGAAGCAGAGTGAATGTAAAGTAGTTGGATCTACTAAAAATTACTTGCGGAGTCGCAAGTAATTATTTATTTACATAAATTATTTCTTGTTCACATCGAATGAATATTTCTTCCTCGCAATGACGTACTATTCCACATGTGATGGTAAGGAATCTGGGAATCGTAATAAGGAAATAAATTACTTGCGACCCGGCAGACAAGTTTTAATAGATCTAATTTTTTCTCTGTGCGGATCAAATCGGTATTCATTCGACTCGGATAAATGCGCTCTTGGGACCATCTGAAAACACGTTTTTTTCGATTGAGCAAGTTTTCTTCTCAGCTCGCGCCGTTCCTCTTTTTAAAGAAACGATGGGGAGAAAATTCGTACGACCTTCCAAATTCTATAACAATCAATGAGAGGGATACTAAGAGTTCACGATCCTTAAATAATTATTTCTCGACACTTTATTTCGAGCTTTAAACACTCTACATTGAGACAAAAAATTGTATATTCCCAGGAAAAAATGATCAGACGAGTATAGTCATGTATCACCATATTATATAATTCGACATAATTAGATCCGAAATTTGTCACTATCTGATCAATTGATCATATGTGAAAAATTATATATATAATCATATATAATCAAATATGATTATATATGTTTAGACATGATCAAAGTTTAAAATTTTGGATCCAATTATATCAAATCCAATTTGATCATATATATGATTATTAATTATATACAGTCATATATAATTTTTCATATATAATTAGATAGAGATAAATTTTAAAATTGATCATATCCAATTATATGTATAGGTATAACCATATATGATCATATATAAACATTTTCTCTCGGGTTCAATTAAATCTTCGTTTACGAGTGAGGGTATGCAGAATAATTTACTTCAACTAGTAAATTTCGTTATTGCGATTAACGGCTATTTGAAGGAAACAAGATGTAGTCTATTGAAATCAATAATTGATTTGAATAATAATTATTATTAGTCGAAATAACTGAATCGCCATTCACCCACTCGTAACGGCTGATTTTAGTTAAATCTAGGTACTACATTTTTCTCTCAGTGCAACGTTCTCCCTCGTATCATCGAGTCCTTTTATCTCAAATCGGATCCTGTCTTCAACAACCGCCAGCAATTTCCTGAAGATTCGCCGGGTGAACGTGAAACGCCAACACGCCCCAGTGAGAGATTGATACGAGAACGATGGCCTGCGATCGCATCGTACCTGCCATACCACCCGGCAAAACTCACCCCTCGAAGAAGATCGACCGACAACATTCGCTCGCGGTTCGCCGTAGAATCGCGCCTTCCGCGAGCGACATCGACGAGCGAAATTTGTCGACTGGGTCGCGCGCGCGCGCGCGCCGGAACTTCGAACTTCCATCCGAGTTCACTCTCCGCCCGCCGCGCGTCCCTCCTCCTTCTTCCCGGCGAGTTCTCGAGTCGCTCGTATAATATGTCAAAGATTCGCGGGGCGAAAATCAGACCCGCGACGTGGATTGATATGTTTGGCTGCTCCCCGGCACACCAGGTGTCGCTGCTTACATCCCCCTCGCTCCCTGCCACCCCGCGCGGAGCCGCCACCATCCCCGCAGCCCGCCGCGATGATCCCGTTAGGCAAACAACCGCGTCTGCGGCGCGTACAGCGCGCGGTTCGACTCATTTGTAAGCGTCAAACCGACGATTAAAATTTCTGCCGGCTTCACCCGGCTTCTCGTCTTTTGACCTCTCTCGACTCTGCCCCCTCCCGCCCCCCTCTCACCCCTATTCGCTTTAAGCGCCGCGAAATTCCAGCAATCTGAAATCGCCCTCCTTCCCTTCACGCCGTTGGCGCGATTACGCTCCCCGGCAAGAATTCCCCAGCGACGGAGGATTACGTTTGTATATATGTATTTCACGACTGATCCACGGGGACGCGGCTCGAAAGGCGCCGCGGCGATGCGCTTATGAAATACCGGTGCGATCTTGGCGCGGGAGATGCACTTGGCGCGTGCCGTCTCGCTCGTTCATTATCGGATAAACGGGGTAACGAGGCGAAGCGGGGAACGAGTATTTCCAGTTGCGTGCGGCGAACGCGGCGCGCGAGTTACTAGCAGTAGCTGTGTGAGTCGAGTTCTTGGCAGTGATGCGGTCTCTCGTCGTGCCGCTCGCGGCCGACCCGTTAGCCTCGCCCAGTGGTAATTCCTTGCAGCGGGTTTGCGCAAGGCCGCGAGATTCGCGAGGTTCTAGGCCGAGGTCGCGCGGTGGTTCGCGAGGGTAGTTTTATCACCAGACGAAAGATTGTATTTAGAACAATTTTATTTTTTTGATATAATGTTTACCGAACTAGTATTGATTTGTTAACAAAATGTAAAGACAGCTTATCGACGATTTTCGCGAGAAAAATTCAACTGAAAATTTGTTCTTAAGCATTGACGCGCATGCAGGCGTGGGAAAGAAGGGGTCGATATCCAGTTATTAATTTCCGCGTAATGAAACCATTACGTCTCACCTAGACACGAGACAAGAGTGTGTAGTAATATTCGTAGAGAGAGTCAAGATTAATGACTCTATTTCGTTATTAGAGTCCGACGGATAAGATTTAAATTCGCTCCTCGATGAGCAATTATTCGGTTCGTGAGAAAAATGCCCCACTCCGCATCGCGCGATTGCATAAACCTCGCAATCGAGAGAGTGGTGTGGCAGCAGCCTCTCTCGACGCGACAGGTGGGCAAAAGCTAGGAAAAAGATAGGTATCCGACAGACACAGTTGACACGAACTCTAGAATTTGCCCCAACCCTGAAAAGGGGGGACTCGTGTTTCTTCTCATGGCTTTTCATTCAATAGTTCGTCTCGTTCGACGTTCGCCAGCGATTCTCTTTCCGCCCGGAGAAATACAAAGTAGAAACAGTCGTTCTTGGTTGGACGTCAATTAATTATCCGCGAGGTCCGTCGGCACAAAAATGACGATGCAGTTCCAACCCCGTTCGAACAGTTGTACAACTGCAGGTGCTACTTCTTTTCTTTCCCTTAGCCACCCCTCCACTCTTCCTTCTTCTCACTCAGCTTGGGATAAAAAAAAGCTCACTTCTCCTCGAGGCTTGGCGCCGGCACTTTCGCGTTGGGAGTGTTGCATAACTTCGTAACAGCGACACGACGTGTATGAAGCATTGCGCAAGTTTACTTTCAGATATCCTATAGCGCCACTCGTTCGATCACAATGCTCATTTTTTCACCGGCCCAGTCGTCACTCTCCGTGTGCCGAACGTTTCTCGACCCCGTGTCGCAACAGTCCACGTGCTCATAGGCGAACTACGCGCTTTAGCTGCAGCCTCTCGGGCGAGATTAACGCCCGGGCCGCGCTCTGTGAATATTTAATTCGACGATCAACCTCAAGCGACGTCGTCAGGCGTCTCGTAAATCAAGGGAAACTACGCGTACGGGTCGTTATGAAAGATGCGAAGGTTTAGAGGGAGAATTTTATAATATTTCTCTCGTATATAGAATTATCTAGTCTAGATAGTCATCGCAATTTTGTATCTAAACACCGAAGCCTAAAAGGACCAACAAAAATCCTATTCAAATATTGTACTCTAAAGACAATCTCTGTAGAAATCAACTCCATGAAATAATATAAAAAATAAAAGTATTTTATATAGGTACTACCCACGGGAACTGCAAAACTTATCCTCAAGAAAAATTGCTTACTATATCTGACTCAAAAAAATATTTCACTTAAAAAAATATTGGCATATGAATGTAGGCGTTAAGTTTTTATGGCCTATTAAGACTTTGGTCTGCATAAAACAAATATTCATGTTTTTAAATGTCACTTGTAATCTGAATACATATTCAATATCGCACGGAACAGAAAATGTCAGAAAAAGTAATTATTCGCTGAGTTATAAGTGCGTTTCTCTCCACGACATTTGTGACGTTATCGAAACGCCAGATAGACGCAGTTATGTCAAGCAACGAGTACGAATGTGATAGGTTTACAAGACAATGACGTAATTACATTTTTAAATGTCATGTTCTTGCTTAAATAAGGTCGAAAATGAAGAATGAAAAAAAATATGGGATAAATAATTTTGTCCAGTTTTCGAATCTGCAATAAAAAAATTAATTAGGGAACCGAATTACGTAGCCAAATTTATCTTAACAAAAATTTAACCTGCCAATAAAAAGCTGACACAAACGGCCGAGACCAAAGTAACTACATTGAAACAGAACCACTAATATTTTAAATTACCGCATGTGTGAATTGAGAAAAATAATTATTCTCTCTCTCTCTCTCTCTCTCTCTCTTACAAGAATTGTTAAATTTACATTATAATATGCGTCAAGTTAATTGCTGTATTTATTGTAGTAACATATTTACGAAAAATTTACGATATATTGAATAAATGTTTAGCATTTTATTTGTATTAGTTTGAAATATTTTAATGACATAAATATATGCTTGCTCAATGATGACTCATAAAGCGCACAACCTCGATGCATCTGATGAGATAATATTACTACCTAAATTTGCTGTACAATTTACGTGCATTTGGCTATCTGTGATATCGGTAGCTCTATTTTGGTGTATTTCATATCTAAGCACCGAGATGTAGAACGGATCGACCCCGCGACGCTTGATCAGGCAGCCTAGATTTCTCGAGGATCTTAAGAGCGACGATTACGACGTCTGGCAATTATTACTGATCACCACGGTACATCCGAGATGGTTCGGTTGGCATATGCGTATACGCCGGTGAGATAATGAAAGACCGCCGATTTAACGGCTAGAAAGTTTATGGTATTTTAATTAACCCACCTGATCCTGTGGCTAGTTACTTCGCGTATTCGCGTACGTATCTACCGTATTCATATGTGCGGTACTTTCTTACGTTTTGAAACTATATACGCTAATGTTTGTAACGACATGTTGCAACGTGCGCACATACAGAAGGAAGGTAATAATTGCCTTTGTATAGACGAATGCACGAGGGCCTACATAATTGATAATCGTAAACGCGACGGAACGGGGACGCATTGCGAAACGACGGCCGTTCGCCGAAGGATTCGCTTACCGAATCCTACCTACAGTGTTTACGAGCGTCCGCGGCGCGCAACTATGTATACGGCGATAAGCCGCGAGAGCTGACATTCCTCTGTTCCCTGCGCTTAGCGGTGTGTTTCGTCTATCCGCTCTTAGGCCGGTGTCACACGGTCCGGTTCTACTGCTGCGCACTGAGTGAAATAATTTGGTCAATTTAACCAAAATCCTGGAGATGATGACCAAACCGTTTGGTGAAATATGGATCCTCCGAGTATTTGGTTAAACTGACCACTTTTCTGGTTAGATTAACTAAGCGTGTGGTTGGAAGAACTACACGTTTGATTAGAATAACTAGATATTTGGTTCAACTGAGTAGTATTTTGGTTAGAATAATTTAACACTCGCGTTCAACCAGGTGTGTTTTATCATTTTAACCTAATTATTTTTCTCAGTGCAGCTGTGAGGGATGCGGTTTCGCCGGATGCTCTCTACGTGTCACACTAGATCCGGTTCTGCCGCTGCGGCAGATCGGATAGCGGGATGAGAACTCGGCAGCTTATCTCGGTTTAAGTTAATTATTCGTTTTGTTTTTGTTAATAAATATACGGATAGGAGAGTTGAATAGCAGAATTTATTGAAACCAATTAAAATGCACTTGTTTCAATGAATTTTTTTCACGAGCATTTTTGTCAGAATAGGTACTGTTTAGAACTCTTCTCCTAGAGTGGTGACCTTTCATGTATGTACTCGATAAATTTATCCGTATCAAACATAGCGCGTAGAAGAATAAAAATTGGAAAATCACTATGGTTTTATCGCAGCGTTTGACACCACGTATTCAACTGCATGTCTTTTCACTTCCATCCGGTTGTCCGTATATCCTACCATGCGGCAGCGCCGGACGATGTGACACCTCTCATTTAAAACCGTGTGATGTTACCATCCCTTGAAACCGGTCCGTGGCCAAAACGCAGCGACAAAACCGAACCGTGTGACACCGGCCTTAGCCGGTTGCGCACGTAAAATTCATAGCCACAGCTGAGAAAGTGGGGTAAAACGGAACACTTTGCCTCGCGAGTAGTAAAGGCAAAAATGCACTTATAATAATGACCATTATTAAGTGGGGTCGATCTTGTATTTCCTCGTGCATAGATAAACAGCCTTCTCGCCGTGCACGTTTGTCTCATTACACGGTTACGCAAGAGCGTAAATTCTACGCATTCGCACTGCGAGGCGCGAGAAAGTGAGGTGGAAATGGATTGATGCTATTGAGAAAGTGTATCGAGATCAGCCACGCGCGCGCGCGCGCGCGCGCGAGAAAGAGAAAGAGAAAGATAGGAACGCATAACTTTTAATAGAAGGAGCAAGAGAGAAAGAGGAGGACCCCCGTGACGTCTCGGCGGTTACACGCGTTAGGTTTACTCAGGAGAACCGGTTTTCCTACATACCCGTCACTCACGTCTCTTCCGGAAGTGCGAAAGCAAATCGTTGGGTTATCGATCGTCGCGACTGCAAGTCATCCCCGTCCCGATACGAACAGCTCGCCAGTAATGATATTCTAACGCGCACCTACGGAATTGAGTCTCGCTTCCCGGTATTGAATAACGGCAAGTGCTTTCGATAAGAGCGGAAGCGGTAAAATCCGTTACTCTCGCGCTGCGCGCGTGCAGACCGAATATGCGACTTGAAGGAACGGACGCATTGGCGATAGCGGAAATCGACTGCTCCCCCGTTTATGGATCCTGTAAAACGTTCCCGTGCGTAACTAATTCAGTAGCCTGGCTTCTTCGAAGGAATCGAAATCTCGGGGAATTGATTAACCGATAATTCCATCCGACGTATTTTATCCTGTCGACGTAAGAAAAGAACGAGTCAATCCGACTGGAGACTCGACGCGAGGATAATCTCTGGATCGAACGTTAAATCCAGGTGACGTCAATCGTCATTAAAGCACAGGAGCGAAAGACGAGTTAATCTCCGAGATTCACAGCTCTTCCGTTTGTGGGTTCCTCGGTTGACGCGCGAACAAATTTGGATTTTATAATTTTAACATTTTCTATTGTAGATATTTTTTGAAGGATCCTGCCCTATTTGGTGAAGCCGCCATCATTTTCGTTGAAAGTGAAAATTATTTCACTGACGAACTATAGTGTTTTTAGTAAAGGAGACTATCAAATTGTTACACTTTCTCTCTTGGTCTCCGCTTTTTATGATAAACTATTGCAATCCAGCAATTAATGATTTATTTTGGGAAGTGTTGGGGACTTCTTGTGGAGTTATTTTTCAGTTCAAGAAATTATTAACAAAACCAAAACCGCGTGTAACCATTTGAAATTCTCCTTTATCGGAAAAGCCATGTTTCATTAGTAAAACGTTTTTTATCTGGAAATGAGAATCGATCTAAAGTGTAGGACAAAACATGACGATTTCCTTAGTAAATCCAACTAGGACAGAATCCTTAAGTACAACTTGAGCCGGCAGCTAGATTAACGACTTAAAGTAACTTAAGCAGGTTTTCTATATTTCTTTTTAACATATTCATAATCTATGTGACACTTTTATTATATATACCATACTAATTCCATAGCGATAAGTATATAATATATCAATGTACAAGCTATTTCATAATGATGCGCGCTCCCTAGGAAACTGCGTACGTTCGCCTCGCATGCGCTATAAGTCGACGATTTTAGAGATTAAAAATATAACTCAAAATAACTATTTCTACGTACGCATATTTTTCTGTCTAGACTTAAACCGCATAATGCTCCTTATACTTATCACGAGAAGAGTTGCTTCGAACCTGGAATAAATTCATATTTCTGGAAGAACGACCTAAGTACTACTTTAAATATTCATCGATACTACTTCATCCTCTTAACAAATTTCTTATTTTCCTTAACTTCCTTTCTTTTCGGTTTATAAACGTATGGAAACACATATGCATACGGGACTTATGTTGGAGTAGGCAAAATAGTTTACTAAGTATTCGAAACTTTGAATCAAAATTTATATATGAAAACTTAAGGTGCTTTAGGTCGTTAGTCCAGCTACCGGCTCAATTGCATTTCCATTCTTACTCATTTTAGCGCATAGTAAATGGATAACTAGTTCGCGACAAATTGTGAGTATCTTCCATCATCCAGTGAAAAATCTTCTTCGTGTGAAGTGACCGACAAAAGGGTGAGCGAGAGTCGAGCGGTTGCAGTGAGAAGGACGGAGATTTCGTCGGTTTTCCTTTTGCCGGGCGATGATACAATGTAATGATGAACGACGTGATTAAAGCCAACGTAACATCGGGTTTACGAACCACTTTTAACTCGCACACGGACAAATTATTATTTACGACCTCTCCGCCGATCGGTACGTGCTGCACCTCGCGCGCTTCACAACGAACCGAATCTGTTGACGACTTGCAATAAAAAAATCTGTACGGCTTTCGCGAATAACGACTGGGTCGTATCACGAAGGTGAACGAAGAAGCCTGATATAGCATTGCGTTCATACGTTACATGGTCAGCCTTTAACGTTCCGTTAACAATGCGTCGAATCGTAAAAATCTTTCAAATAATAATAATTTCGATCCGGGGCATGTGCACGTGGCTACTTGGAAGTTGACCCCGTTTGGAGCCAATGGGGGATTTGCATGATTTTTTTATTTCTTTTTTTGATTCTGCATGTTATTCCGATACTGAAACTGTACTTGAAAAAAATGTAGTGTAGGTACCCCGTTTTGGCATACAAAATTAAAGAAAATTGAGATTTTAAATACGCGTCTCTGACCGTGAGCAGCGTCATCACGTCAGAGCCAATTAACGAACATGAAATTATATCACGTTTTTGATTGCAGAAAACATTTTTTTGGCACCGGCAATTATTCTTTTCTCAGTGTCTACTTCCATTACTTAGCATCAGGATGACGAGTCGCGGATTTGTTACTTACCAATGACACTTAATTTTTCCCTTTATATACCGGTACCGATTACGCCGTTCCTCCTATCGCGATTCATAACTCTTTAGAAGGAGAAATTCAATACATCTTCTCCGAGTCGTGACACGGTCTGTGAAAACCGGACCAAAAGAGGGGAATTAATCTCGATAATTTCAGAGTCGATAGTTCGCTACTGTTCGAGTTTACATTTAAATTATCGCTACCGCTAAGTAATTGCCAATTTTTCTGAGACACCTGTGTGCTAATCGACGGGCGCGCTATCCGTCCAGTTCCGGATGACGCCATTCGCGTCGTAGGGGACTGCGATGTGTTGCGGTAAATGTGGTCGCGCGAGAGACGGCGGTGCAACGGGTTTACACAAAACGTTATTTGCTCGGCTTTCGATAAATACTTTCTCGCGAGCTGATTGCGCGGGCATCCACTTCCTAGAATCGCGCGACTGCAGCGACGATGAATGCACTCTGCTGGATAATTTATTCGCGATCATTTTCGTATCGAGATTACTTAAAGATATGTAAGGACGAGACGTTCAGGAACTGGCTGTCATTCATGAGATTGTAGATTTTTATGACGAGTACGAGTCGGGATGAATTATGACATGACATTCGTTTCTGGTACCGCTAACAGGGAGTCTACCACCCATACATGCGCGAATCCGCGAGACGCATTGAATCATTACGCGGATATCCGCTAGAAAGGCATAACTAACAGGATTCTCGCGTTTTCTGACGCTGAAATCACGTTCATTGTTGTAACTGGTGTAAGAAGTGAATTAATAATATCATTTGAGATTATTTATTCGCATGGTATCGTACATAATTGAAAAAAATTCTTTTTTTTACTTATATAATAGATACCTCTCTTACACCGAGAAATATAATTTGGTCAATTTGACCAAAATCTTGGAGACTATGACTAAATTGTTTGGTAAAATACGAATCCTCCATCTGTTTGGTTGAATCGACCACTTTTTGATTAAAATAATTAAGTATTTAGAGTAATTCGATATTTTGTGCAATTTTCAAATCATCATAATTGATGGAGACGTTGACCAAACTGTTTGGTGAAATATGAGTCCTCCGTCTGTTTGGTTAAACCGACCACTTTTTTGTTAGAATAATTAAACATTTGGTTAAAGTAACTAAATATCTGGTTTAACTGATCAGTATTTTGATTTGAATAATTGAACACGTTTAACTAGATGCGTTTTCTTACTTTAACCTAATTATTATTCTGGGTGTAATTTTCAAGCAATCATCTTAATAGGGTAGTTGACTGATTTTTTTTGTTGATGATTCGAAAAATTTGGACAAAATCAGTTACCCCGTATTTATTTATTTTTCATTTTCGGCATCATTTAAGCCAGAAAACGACATTAAAAAATGCAGTATACATCATCGCTGAGTAAATCTATCTTTTTCGCACTCATTGCTTGGCATAAGTGCGTCTTTCATTGTTTTTCAATGACGTCATAACTCAGCAGAAAGAAACGCGCTTATAACTCAGCGAATAATTGTTAGTTTCAAACACTTTATTTCTCGTGTGATATTGAATATGTGGGTATACAGATTACAAATTGAATTTAAAAATATGAATATTTGTTTTCAGTCAAATACCATATTGATGGAGACGTTGACCAAGCAGATGAAATATGGATTCTCTATCTGTTTGGTTAAACTGACCACTTTTGGTTAGATTAACTAACCATTTGGTTAGAATAACTAAATGTTTAATTCAACCTATCAGTATTTCTGTTAGAATATTTAAACTCCTTTAACTAGATGCGTTTTGTAATTTTAACCTAATTATTTTTCTCGGTATAATTTTAGTCATTACCATAATTGATTGATCGAACGCTCTAACTCATATCGCCGTTGGTCATTAAACAAATCAGAAGGGCGTGACGAATTTCGACACCGATACAAGTCACACATCGTTCTCTCACACGGCGTCCATCAGTCCGTCCGGTGAATTCGGGTTCCCGGCGGTTATACAAGCGCTCGCGTAGCGGTCGATGATCAGAAATTGGATCAATATGGCACGCGCGTAACTTTTACGTAATATAGTCGCTGCACGAAGGAACGAACGAAAGGAAGGACCATGCGATGGCGATTCCGAGAATCCCGCGCGTGTAATAGGAGTGGCGTTACGGCGGAACAGATCGACGGTCCGTGCGCGCGCGGGCGAACTCTCCCGGGGAGACGCGAGGCAACGTAAGAATCGTGTGGAATCTCCGTCCTACGGTGTTCTCTTTCCCTGGGAAAAAAAATTTCGCCAAAAAACGCCAAACTGTATCTCCTCAAGACGAGTAACTTTCTTGCGACTCGCGGGAGTCTCCTTTATCGGCTCGGTAATAATCGAGCGACGTCGATAGACGCTTCCAGCCGTCGCTTTTTGCCGGGACCGACGAATAGCGCGCGAGGCGGTATTCAGTCTCGGTTGCCGCGCGATATGTTCCCCGCGGAGACCCACATGGGAAATAGCTGAAGTGATAAGTATGCAAGTTTTACTTTTTTTGAAGGGGCGAGACGAGGCGTTACATATTGAACAAAAATTTCATTATATACAAATTACACTTGGTAATATTGTTTGTGATCGAGCAACGAGAAGTCTCGTCGATAGGTCACCGGATCCCGACGACGTCGTACCAACGACGCGACGCGAGAGATTTATGTGGGATATTTCAGTCACTAGTCAACTTCTATTTCACGCCGACCGTAGTCGTCACGCGAGTCTGTCGCGCGAGACGCGCCACTATTGATTCAGCGCGGCTATTCAGATAGATATTTTTTGGACCCTTTCGCTTCTATAGTGTTCATCACTTTTAACAGAAAAGAAAAGTGATATGTAATCGAGCAATTAAAGCATTGTACTCGTAGAATGACGTCAACGTTCATATATAAAGACAGTCCCGATAGATCTCGCCGGTCTTTGCCCATGATATTTTTACAGAATCTCTCGACAGTCTCATAAATCCGACACATGGCACTTTAATACGCGAGTGGAGTTTATATCACACCCCTTTTCTCCAAGGCCGTCTTAGTTAAAGCTTTTCGACCGACTGGATGGGATTTTATGGATAAATTTTATAAGATTTTGAAAATTATTCACCGTTTTCGCTTTTGTTGCTTATCAGTATCCAGTTCTAGCTTCTCAGTGATCACTCGCTTCACTTCCTTCTCCTCAGTGAGGAAGCGAAGTCATTTATCATCACGCGCACGTATTTCGAAAATTATCCCTGCAGCAGTACTCACAGTTTTCGCGCGGTTCCCGCAGCTTCACTCAGAAATCCACAGCACTGACGCCCGCCCACCGCGAGAATCCTACGTTGAAACCTGCGTGTCGAACGACACCGAAGAACGGCTGCGATTAACGCGAGCAACGCAACGCGGCTCGCCAGAAATTTCCGCGG
Source organism: Xiphydria camelus (assembly GCA_963678675.1). Lineage (NCBI taxonomy): Eukaryota > Metazoa > Arthropoda > Insecta > Hymenoptera > Xiphydriidae > Xiphydria > Xiphydria camelus. The sequence continues at coordinate 23,385,969 of OY783197.1, read as the reverse complement.
TCCTTCTAGCACCATCGCGAGACTTATAAAGACTTCCGCGCAATGGGGGCTGCAGGAGGGGGCAGGGGAATCTCGCGAAGGAACCTTTCTTCCAATATAATTCTCCGTCCACCTCTCCTCCACCATCCAGGTTTACCCCTACCATCCTGGCGTCCCCTTTTCGCCCCCCCTGATAGGCCCGATGTCATTCAGCGAACCGTTTTACGCCTCGATCATCCCCCCTTTTGTATTATACTGCACATGATCTATTTTATGTATTTGTTCGCGCTGATTACGAAAATTACTGTTATTAGGTCGATATTGCAAAGAAAATCTATAAGGTAGAAGCAATATTATGCGCAAAAAATTATTTTCCCACAAAAGTCATCGATATTTCGGTGTCTCTTTGAAATTTCCTGAATAAATTTGTTATTTTCGGAATCAGTGTGAAAAATATATCGGATAGGGTGATCGAAGGTTCGATTTCAGAGATTTCGATTTTTGACATTTTTTCGATTTTTCGCAAAAATAACAAATTCTGGAATCTATCGCTCGACTATCTTCTTTTATGTATGTTCTCATGCTGATTACAAAAAGCACATTTATTAGGTCGATATTTGAAAAGAAATATAAGAGATCAATGATTTTATGTATTGTAGAAGAAAATTATCTTTCTACAAAAATTCATCGATATCTCGATTTTCTGGGATTTCCCCAATAAGTCCGGTACTTTCAGAACCAGCATGAAAAAATATATCGGATAGAATGATTAAGAATTCGATAAAACCCCTTCACATCTTTTCAATTTGTTGCAAAACTCATATCAATCGCTTGACCATCCTATCTTATGTATTTTTTCGTACTGATTTCGAAAATCACGGATTTATTCAGAAAATCTCAAAGGAACACCGATATATCGAAGATTTTCGGTGAGTGGACAAAGGTTGTGAGGTTCACTTTCGAGCTTTCGTAAAATACGTCTTTACAATAACGAATTCCCTGGTCGAGACTACAAGTTCCGCCGATCCCTACACTTTAACAAGACCCTTTCTTTCTCAAGTTTGCGAAGATGAGCATAAAACTCGAGTTTTCTCCCTCTCGTCGGCGAAGAATACTCTCTCGAGATCGATCCCTCGCTCTTAAAAGGCGTCTGCAAAAAACTCGATGGCGAGCAGAGTCAGTCACGTAGCGTGACGACACGTGCGACTCCATCATGCGCATCGGACCCTCGAATCGCATACGCACTTCTCTTCGTACGAAGACAGAGAAGGATCGCGTGACGTGGTGACAAAAAGCGAATCTTTCAAGGCGTATCTCGCGCAACAGGTTGCTCGGCTCGTTTCGCATAAGCCGACTCTAGCTTTGCGGATGAACGAGAGAGAGAGAAAGAGAAGGAAAGGGAGAGAGAGAGAGAAGGAAAGAGAGCGAGAAGAGGGTAAAGGGGAAGGGAAAGAAAGAATAGGAACGAAGGAAACGAAAACTTCCTCTTTGAGAAATCAGGTCGATTGTGGTACCGGTGGTGTCAATTTCCAGCGATAAAAGAGTGTCGGACCCGGATAAAACACTTGCACAGGTGCTACTTTTTCTTCTGTATACCTTTTTATATGTATTTCATATCTACTGGTATATTTCATGAGCTTGCAAACTTAATTCAAATCGTGTACTTTTTTTTAATTTTATGCGCGTGTCGTATAGATGAAAACCTACCTACCTACTGAGAAAAAAATTGGCTATATCGATTTATTTGGTTTTAATTATTTCAAGCAATTTAATATTTTCTTAATTTAGATGTATTCAATCCAATATCCGTTCATTCGCAACTAATATATGTTCAATCAAAATAAGTAGATATTTAGTTATTACAACTTTATATATTTAATCAGCTATACATACCTACATATATGACTATTTGTGTACAGTTGGACCAAAAAAGTTTTTTTTAGTATAATTAATATTTACTCAATGATTATGCTTATACTCGCTGTGAATAAATAAATATTGAAATAAATACGATTTCCTTAACTTAAATAAATACCTATATAGTTATTTCAACTAAAAACCAACTAAATTTTTCAATCAAAATTTTTTCTCAGTGTACTTATTTTATTTTCAAAATTGATACCAATTGAAGAACTGTAAGTTGAAAAAAAATTCGCAAAAATCTCATCGCGTCGTACGAATTTACATCAAACTTTACCGAGAAAACAGTTAATTTATAGTTAATAAATATTTCTTTAAATATGACAAAATAAACATTTTATTGGATTGAACAACTATTCGTTAACTATTACGATATTTATTTGGCATAATTAAATCCTTTGAGGTAATCATTTGGATGAAATAAACGTTTTAATAATTAACATATATTTTATTGTCTTGATAAAATGTTTATTTCGCCGTATTTGAAATTGCATTTATTAGCTATTAATAAGTTGTCTCCATGGTGTTGTCTCGCAACTACATAGATACATAATTCAGTCCGAAAATAACATTAGACTACGAAGGAGGAATATCCTTTTTGTAATTCATTACTCCAGTCATTTTTTCAGCAGCGACTGAAAGGCCAACCCATCGCTACTCATATGTAATAATAACATTTCCTGGCAACCGAAATTGCCGGGTGGCACTAACGACTTAGCTAATCATTTTACGATGACCGTAACTCCGACACGCGACGAATCCACGCTCGCCCGTGTCGTCACGTAAGCTAGCCATTGCGAGCTTTACCGGCAAGCCAAAATTAGCCGTAGGCAAATCTCGCGTTATGGGTTTCCGAAGAATCGCTCGACCGGATGTAGGTGACAAGTTTCACGTGTACCTACACGAAGTCAGCGGTTGACTTTTCAATTTCACTTGGCGCGCATGTACCCGCCGTCTCGCACACACGTGTGCCAACGCGACGAGAAACGCGATTACCGGCTGCACGACTCAAGAGAAATCCTCGCTTTGTGTTGCGCCGCTGCCGATTAAGTCACAGTCTCACCCGAAACGTGCGCTCGCACATACATAAGTAATGACGCCAGCCACATTTGTTCTGTGACGATTCGTCACACGTGTGCATCCGTGGAACGACGCATAGCGTCGTGGCGGAGCGCAACGCGAAGACACATGCCACTTGACGCAACAGAGGTGAAGGCGGTAGGTACATAATGGCGATCTCGACGTGTAATTGGATATCGCGATGCTCCTTTGCGCGCGCCACTCGACGTCGTGTCTGTTGGCGAGTAACTGCGGCGACTGCGGTGGTCGGAACTGCGTCTTTGGTGTGAGTGAGCAAATTATGTACCGCTGGATATAGGTGGATGTTAATAAGTTCTCCTGGAACCTAAGTTCATAGTTCGAGGAGGGTAAACATACAGGTGTGAGTTATTCGAGCGTTTTACTCGGTAATGCAGCAAAATCGCTGTAAATTGAAGTGTGTTATTTTTGTACACCGTACGCGTGTAAAACTTGTAGTCAAGTTTCAAACGTTTCCGGGTGTGTTAATTCGTTATTAATCATTCAAAAACACACTTTAAACGTATAATTGAGATTCCGTGTGTAAATTAACATGTTTTAAGTGTTTTTTTTTTCTAATGAATTAACACGCCTGGAAACGTTTACAATGTAACTACAAGGTTTACACGCGTAAAGTGTGTAAATGTAACAGACTTCCATTTGCAGTAATTTTGCTAGATAACCACGTTTAATTTCTCATTATTCGGTGGCAATACTTTACTCATTAAAAAAAGAATCTGTGATGCTGCAAAATAGTTGCGGAAATCGAAGCTTCGTCCTTAAACTTAATCGACGAACTAATCCTTTCACTCATCACGAAAAAGAGATGACGGAGGTGCGGAGGAGTTATAAAAAAATTGGTAGAGGAAAGAGGAATGATTACGTAACGTATAAATCCGTCGAGGTGGTTAACGCTGAAATTAGGACGCGGCTAATGCATTGGTAACTTTTCGGTCGGCTGTACAGATATTTGGGTCGGACGCAGAAAAGGAAAGGAACCAACAGATGCCTCGGGTACGCACCGAGTTTGCTTTCTCGGTTGATCCTTTTTTTTCTATTTCCGCGCCGTGTAACAGTCATGTCTTTTTCTCGAGGTGTCTACATACGTGTGCGGATGATTGCTGACAAATCCATAGGTGGATAAACAAGTGAGCAATCGTGTCAATGCACCTATTGGACGCGAGTAAATACTCTTACTGAATCTAACGAAACGATTCCGTTGCACAATTTCGCTGTCGTTAGAATCTCGCACCTACGTGCTATATTTATGATCACTCGTTAATCCGCGTCGTCACCATTGGTTTTACCACGGTGTTCGTTTCTTTGCCGTTACACCATTCTTCCGAGAGGGGGAGGAGAGACAGGGGAGAAAGGGAGGGAATCTTAGAAATGTGCAAATATACGGTAAAAGCAAATTTCTTATCTTTATTCTCCCGGATAAAGTATTATATAAGTGAGATATGTACACCTTCGGCCAATGATTCTGACCATCCCGCTTTAGGTGACGGTGCTTTTATCGACTCGACCGTAGCTGAAAGACTCGAAAGAATTTTAGTGTTTCGCAATGAAGGCTAAATTTGATTGGTGCTTCATGGCAAAATAAAAAGATCTGGTCATACCGTTTAGCTACAGTCGACTCGATAAAGTACCGTCACCCAAAGCAAATTGATCAGAATCATTGGCCGCGGGTGTACACGATGAAAAATAACCTAGTTAATTTAATCAAAATTCTGGACACCATATCCAAACCGTTTAATGAAATATGGATCCTCTCTCTCTCTCTCTCTCTCTCTCTCTCTCTCTCTCTCTCTCTCTCTCTCTCTCTCTCTCTCTATCTGTTTGATCAAACTGGTTGGTTTGGTTAACTTTACCATTTTCTGGTTAGAATAATAGACATGTAGTTAGGATTACTAAACGTACTCGTACAATGACTAGTTTAGAAAGGCAGCGGAGACGAAAGATTTAAAGCGAACCGAAGCTCAAAACCAACCTACTTTCGAGAAGCATTTCAACGAATCCAGAAAGAGCTAACCTTTACATAAAATTTATTAATATTAAAAGTCCATCTATAAATCTCCCCTTTCCGCGGTAGCGAAATATTACATTCGCGCCGTGTGCGATTTCGTCACGGGGGCCGGCCGCAAAAAAAGCGGCAATTTTGACGAAACATGCTTCCGAGAAACTCGACTCGCATTAGAACGACGACAATTGCGTCGATTCGGTAATTCTGCGGCGAATCTGTTTTTTAATTAGGCGATTTCTCCAGCGCACGCGATCGTTAGCGATATTTTCGTGTATAGAGCACAAAGTGGATCCAAAAAATAACTTCAGCGATTTCGAGGATTTTTTAAAGCAATCGGAACTGCGCATTGAGAAAAATAACGGTCAAAATAACGAAACGCATCTGCACTAAGAAACAAAATATGACAAATTTGACTAATTTACCTCGATTTAGTTATTTGATCTAATAATTTGCTAGAATTGACTACAGCTTGTTTTCGCCAAACAGTTCTTAATCGTTATAACCAAATTATTTAATTCAATAACCAGAAAATGGTCACTTTAATCAAATATTTATATGGAGGATCCATATTTCGCCAAACGGTTTGCTTACGGTCTCCAGGATTTTGGTTAAATTGATAAGGTTATTTTTCTCAGTGCAGGCATTCCGCGACGACGCGCTACATCCCAACAACGTATGTATTTCGTACGCCGCACGCGTTCCTGCCTCTTTTACCCTTCGCCTCTTCGGATCCAAACAGGTGGGAGGAGTAAGCACCGCGGAGATGGGTTCAGCCGATGGGTCGCGAGTGGATTCCAAGGTGACACGCTCGTGAATGAAACGGAGAAAGGACCTACGACAAAGTGTGCCGATGTACCGTATAGCGTGTACCGCTTCTCGCGCGCGTGACGCGTGTGTGCGTTAGACGTCGGGACCATGGATTCATCGAGGCGTCGCGTCGGTTGTACCTCTCGCGTAACACACGCGCGCGAGTAGTAAGCGCGTGTATTAGAGTGTATTAGACCGTATCGAATTGTGGCTAGCGTTATGCGTCCGCGTAATAACGGGCCGCAAATTTCGGGTAACGTAAGAGCCGCGAGGGACCGTGACTCCGAGGCGGTGCGTTGCCATACTGCGATTCGTTAAACCGATTAGAGGCGATTCCTTCTGGTCCGGTTATTACCTACTTTGCTGCGCGAGTCGACGGAGAGATTGTTCTTGCGCGGCGGTGGGAAAGTCGAGAGTGCAGCCTGCGCGAGTGTATCGACCTTCGCGAGAAAGAGCGATGCGAATTTCAGGCACGAAGTGCAGCACGTTAATTAGAGGCAGTTTTAGTTTTGACGAGAAGTAAAGGGTCTCGCTTTGTCGATCGGTGCAACTAAGTGAGGCGTGCACCGTTCGAGAATAAGCTCTACTCCAGAAGTATTACTATTGCAATTGTATTAATACACGGAAAAAAAACATTAGTAAAAAATTATGGAAAATACATGAATATTTATAGTGTATCTTAGTAACAGAGCTCCTTGAGGTGAAATATTGAATTTTTTAATAGACACGATGTATTTTTTACAGTTACACTCGACACATATTAACGGGAGATTGGTAAATTGTATCGTATAAACTGATGTTCATCCTACTATGAATTATAAAAAGTACGTTCTTCTATTAAAAAGTTTAATGTTTCACCTCGAAGAACCCCGTTGCTGGGATACACTGCAAAAATTATTAATCCTTTTATTTCGTGTACCACATAAATCCGGAACTTACTCGCTAGGAAATAAACTTCAACTACTATTATCTAATTATTTATGAACTTTTGACCTCATTGGTATAAGACTTTGTTGTAGATAAAAATGTAATCTTCAAAAAAGTATGATACCAATATCAACCAAAAGCTCACAAATAACGAGATAATAGTATAATTGAAGTTTCTTTCTTATCGAATATAAATTCAGACTCATATATCGCATACAATAAAAAGAGTGGTGTTAATTTTTAACATCATTTTATCGGTTTGGACCTATTGTATTACATCTGGTGTCATTCAATCTTATGTCATTGTTATCCAACACCAAATATGGCTTATATAAACCCGCATCGCCGAATTTTTTACCGTGTATATTTTTGGTGTAGTATTTACTCTTGAATGTTTGACGCTACTTTAAATCACGCATAAATTCGTTCCACTAGTAAGGAATCGGCTCTCGGAGTTGTCGAATTCAATGACACTCAAAATGCCTTTAAAGGAGCCTGCTACGTCTTCCTAGAACGAATGATAAAATCTTAATTTGAATTTTTTTCTGTTCATAAAGATTCACTCTCATTCGAAAGTACGAATACTTATCGTTCTATTCGCCCGCCTCGAATATTGACCCCTGTTACGGTCTCGACGTAAAGTAGGAGAAAAAGTCGAAGCGCACGTGAAAGGTGAGGTTACGTAAGCGGTGTGGTGTACGTGCACCGGTCCACGAAACCAGTGCGATGCTCCGATGGCCGTCTTCGATCGCAGAACTCGGACGCAAATTCGAAACTGGAATTTTATACTTTTTCGTTCCTGTGATACCGTTTAGGGGATATCGAGAAAAATCGAAATCTCTGAAATCTCATATACTTACGGGGTGTTCTCAAACCTCTGACCCAGAGGAAAACCCTATGTTCATTACAAAATTAGGAACATAATGCAATTGAATTTATTGAAATCCGTTAAAAGTAATTAATATTTTGAATTTATTCGGCATTGATGACGTCATATAGAAGATAATCGCAATTTCTATCGTTATTATAAACATTATCTTCATGAGCCTTGATATAACGTCATCAATGCCGAATAAATTCAAAATATTAATTACCTTTTAATAATTAATTTCTCCGTAAATTCTTAACGGATTTCAAAAAAATCAATTGCATTATGTCCGTAATTTTTTAATGAACATAGGGTTCTCCCCCCTCTGGGTCAGAGGTTTGAGAACAGCCGGTATTTCAACTTCCTTTTCAGATTTTATTTCAGACACCGCGTTCTCCGTTCCTTTATGTGTACCTTTCGACCCCTCGTTAGAGGCGAACCCGAAATGTAGTCACACACGCATACACATACGTAACGATACGCTCAGGGACTGAGTGAAATCCCCTTTACGAGGGACAAATAGGAATTATTTAAAGGGACGCTTCCACCGCGATAGTAAATCCCTCAGGATTGAACCTCGGGATACCGACGCGATCACTAATCCGCAAGAGACGATTCCTCGTCATTTACGAGGGATGAGAATGGGACGGATATACATCCCTACGAGGTATTCCGACGTTTCGCGGGATCTTATGTACGTGCCCCCGCTCATCGACATGTGGAATCACGGTGGTAATGGAAGGTAATGGTACCCTCAGTATTTACCATGGAATCCTTGTGGTCTCGGGCCTATTCGCGCGTAACGCGCGTTTCCTCCTAATTCTCCGTGACTCCCTTCCAGAAGTGTCATGCTTCTTGTCGAGTTCAGAGTTCTGCTGCTATTGAGATGAAATCGAGAAATTTATCCCTATCTCTTGCTACTGTTGATACTAGCAATTTGGCGAACAGTAGACCTCACTGAAGTCGTAGATTGAAATGGGGTCGGATAGATTCATTGTCCTCGGGTACGCGTGCGGCCAATGATTCCGATCAACTTGCTTTGGGTGACGATACTCTATCGAGTTGACCGTAGCTAAACGGTACGAGCGAATCTTATTGTTTTGCAGTGAGAGGTAAATCTGATTGGTCCTAACAAGAAGATCCGCTTGTACCGTTTAGCTACGATCGACTCGATAAAGTACCATCATTCAAAGCGGGTCGATTAGAATCATTAGCCGCAGATGTACGGCGGATAAGTGCAAACGCTGAATTCCAGAGAGAGAACTACAAATACGAGCGCTCTCGCTATAACTAGACTATTATAGCTAGACATAGGCGCTCACAGACTTTTTGTAGGAAATTTTTTCCTTTGCAAAATTGCCTATGTGAAATTCTAACACTGTTTTCGCAGCGTTCGCTGTTTAAAGTCAGAAAGCGTCATTTAATATATTACCTCTTCTCACGTTAGAGATGATTATTCCCCTTTCAACCCTTCCGATCGCGTCGCCCTATGAATTTACGTTGCGCTGTGGGCCAATGAACTTAATATGTGCCGAGTTTCATCAGAATTGGCGAAAGCGTTTAAAAGTTATCACGAGATAAACAGACAGACAGACGGACAAACACACGAAAGTATTTTCGCTCTGCCCTGTCGAACAGTAGACCTCACTACGTTCGGTCAACAATTTTATACAGAAGCGATTTCTCAGGCTGTCAACGATCACTACGATAAGAGGAAACATCATTCTATTTTTAGAGATACCAAGAAATGGTTGTAATGGGTTGGATGTAAATTTGTATCGCAGTGAAAACGGTTCGTGAGTGTCAGAAAAAAAATCAGTCACATCAAGCTTGAAATCCCAATTTTGTTGGCGCAAAGTTTCAAACTTCCTCTTGATGGCATCCGTACTATTTGCGCGCGCTCGCATGCACACACACACACACATACGTATGCACGCATGCACCGACAACTTCTAGGATAGCCTAGATATATATCCGTCGAATCAACATCAACGTCACACAATTTGCCAGTGGCAAACAGTCGGTAGCAGGATTTTGTCGGGATAGCTCAGCGCTCGCCGTCCATTAGTTGATTACACACATTGGTAATTCATGATATTCCCTGAGAAATTTTATAGCGATATTCATGAATGTGTGCGCCAGCTTAGCGAGCAGAGATCGAATTTTGGTATCGATGATGATATAAGATAAATGCACCAGTGACTGGACGGTTAAGACCAGTATCCGGACATCCATAAATACACAAACTGCACCAGAAATGCTGTCCTAAAAGTACATTGAAATAAAAGTAGGAAGGAGTCATTAGATAGGATTGACACTTCTCAAAGAATTAGAGGAAGCATGTAAGTTTTTGAGCCAGCATCGGTAGCAGCGATAAGAAATGTGATTCAGCCCTTTCGAGTGTTAAATTTGAGAAGTGTGGTCCAACCTTATGGAGCTCCAATGCTAAATTTCGAGTGAATGACATTTATTTGATATTAGTAGTATCGAAATCGCTTCGAGGGTTTTCAATCACACTGATACCATTGATAACTATTACAAATTCAGGGACGACTGAATTCTGAGCAGGGACGACTACCCCTACTGTATAAAAAGTAAACGAGAACTGCGAAAGCGCGCATCAAGATAAATTGACAACGCTGATTTAAAAAAAGTAATTAAAAAGTGTTATCCTTATTCCCCGAGCAAAGATGACCGCCACTCTTATTGCGAAAAAAAATGGATACAAATTTCGAAACTCCTGGGCCACTTCGATACAAATAATGTTCATTCGCTCAGAATTTGGAGCTCCATAAGGCCGGATCTCGTTTTTCAGACTTACCACCTGAAGGAGCTGAATAACACTTTTATCGCTGTTACAGATGCTTACTTAAAAAATTACATCCCCCTCTAATTTTCTGAAAAATGCCAATCATATCTAATGATTTCTCCCTATTTTTATTTCAATTTACTTTTAGGACAGCATTTCTGATCTTGTCGGTATACGTAGCAAGTTTGATTGAGTGTTCTTACTAGATGAAAATTATTATGGGCGTTCCTAATTTATTGAAGATTCTTTCCCAGCATTTGATTCTTTTTACCACATTTAATAATTTATTTTATACATAAATATGTCTGGATACTGGTACTTTTATCTTAATGGACGCAACTGCAGCGAAGATGACGATGAAGAGAGGATATTTTTTATTTGATTCGAAAGCATGGCATCAATGCGACAGAAGTATATGTAGATTATTCCCCGAAATAATACATTATGAGTGTCATTTGCCAAGTAGGATGAGGGTCGTTGTTACGTGTATATCGTAGATCAATACGAATCTGGGTCACGGCGTGTTCAATTTACACGGTTAATGTAGGAGAGCCAAAGAAATCAGAAGGACTCGATGACAGTGTTTGCGGTAGCGATGATAGTCATGTCGGAACGACATTGCGAAATTGACTTCCAAAGACAATTGCAGGATCGTCCCGCCGGGACGACCGCATGGTGGTGACTTCACCGGAAGTAGGCCTGTCACGAATTAGTGGTTTGGCCACAGGGCCGTCGTCCGGGTCTATTCACAGAATATATTACAGCCGTCCTACTACTCGCCGTTTAATCGGGTGATATAGTTTATCTCTATAATCTTATCCCATATCAATAAAGCCCGCGACTTCGTTCGCATGAAATGTGGTTTTATAAAACACAAATAAGGTGACTGTCCCGATAGTAGATCACGCCCTAGTAGCCCGACATATTTGGGAATAATTCAAGTTATTAAACGGGATTAAAAGGAACTAGTAGTGGAAAAAAATCTTTAATATGTCACAAGAATGTATACAAAAAGTGTCACTAGTAATAGGATGTCTGGAGGACGTTTAAAAATTTACGTAACTTTTTTTTGCAAATTTAACCTCTCCTCCTCCATATTATAAGCAACAATAAGAACTACGCCGTTCCTCGCCTCTTTTTACTTAAGATTTTAACGTGAAAATGAGAATATAATGAAGTTTCGAAATGATGCATTTTTGATGCTCAATATTTTTCTAATCAACTGCTTTTTTATTATCACAGATCACGGACGCACGGGTTTTTCTAATCATATTATCTGTAGCTACGAGAACTCTTTACGTAAGATAATGTTCTTCCCTCCCCACTTCGACACAGGCATGCATAAAGATTTCACGAGAGTTCCCCCATCCCAGGACATGCTTACGTAATCTGCGAACAGGCCCTCTTGCGTAACGATCAAGGATATCATTACCAAGGATAATCGCGACTCGTATCGTTAGAAATTTCTATTGTAACTTCGCACGACTGCGTCGGAGAAGCTTCTATTCTGCGCACGAATACGCGTACCGGTGTTTCGACTCCGCCGAAAACGAGGGACGCCGCTTTATTCTCCAAAGTTCTCGCGCCGCCGCGCCGTGTAAACAGGGGTTCAGCTCCTCGCGCGTCCCCGCCCTTCGAGTTCACAGCGGAAGACGATAGCGGAGAGAAGGAGCGCCGCGCTCCTCTCCTCCGTCACACGCAGAATTGAGAGAGATAAGCGTTCTCCGTCCGCTTTGGGATTATTAACGCGAGCCTAAATCCGATGAATTCCGCGCTGCCCGGGACTCTCCTAATTAATTTCACTGACACCTCGAATTTATCAGGAGGATGACGAATGGTCGGTCCGCCCCGTCGTCTTTGTGTCGCCCGAAGTATTTTGCCGGGAGAGAACGACAGGGAGGCGCGCGACAGGGATAAAGGAGCGAGCGGGACGGCCGAGAGAGACCGTTTCGACAACACCTCTAAAGGAAGACGAAGGACCGCGCGGGATTGGCGCGGGATCCTCCTGACCCCTTTGGGTCTTGCTCCTTATCTCCTCAGTTGACCCGGTGCTAGCTGGCGCATAATTCATCCTAATCGAAGGATTATGGAGATGGCGCGAAGGCGTCCCGGAGAACTCTCACGCGGTCTCCGCTCCTCCTGCGAGGAGAAGGCGCGGTCCCGGTGGTCCCGGGGATAACGAGACGTCGTCTCGGGAACGATCGGCGACCCCGTGAAACGGTGGGACGTCGTTTCGCGTAGCTCAGTTCACCGCGGTTGATCGTTGGGAGAGGATCACCGTGAGTCTCGTATCATATTGTCCCGCGTAGTTTCAATAATTGCGTCTTAAGGAAGTCCCGTTATTCCATAATATCCTACGTAAGAGAGAGAGAGAGAGAGAGAGAGAGAGAGAGAGAGAGAAGAAGAAGAAGAAGCTTTATTTCGGCACTAGGGCGGGCCCACTAAGTGCCTGTACAGAAAGAAACAGCAGAATAGATACAGCAATAAAATTAAAATAAACAAATAAAATACCGCAATAACAAAAATGAAGAAATAAACTTAATAAATGAAGCAACGATAAAGAAATTAACTACGTAAAGAGAGAGAGAGAGAGAGAGAGAGAGAGAGAGAGAGAGAGAGAGAGAGAGAGAGCATATACCACATGAGGCTAAACTTATACGCCAGTAAAGAAACTTCAATCACTATTATCTCATTATCTATGAGCTTTTGGCTTATGTTTACCTATGTAATACTTTTTTGAAGATTACACTTTTATCTACAACAAAGTCTTATATCGACGCGGGCCAAAAGTTCACATACAATGGGATAATAGTGATTGAAGTTTCTTTCCTGGCGTGTAAGTTTAGCCTCATATGGTATAAACGGACAACGTAGTGGGGTCGCAGAGGAAAAGACGCAACGTTCGACTACAGTAAACGTGGAAGTGATACGTCAGCGCTCATCCAGAATAATAGTGGCTTATTTCGAGCGGCTCTCCGCGGAGACCGCGCCCCTTTCCTCGTCTCATTTTCCTTCTCGCCACTTTGTCTTCTTCCGTATCCGCGTCGATCCACTTCCACGGAACAGCCCTTTCGTTCTCTTTTCTCTCTCCGCGTTAATGTCGCGGGCCGGGTTGATGGTCGTGACGTCCCGAGAGACTCTCTCCGGCTCGGAAATTTTTGTGATGACGGTAGATGAAATAGGGATACCATGCGAAGCGACGCTCTCTATTTAGAGATGGTTCTTCTATTTAATGCTCTCACTCTCCCCTCTTGCGGGGTGTTTAATGAAACGTGTCGTTATATAGGTACACTCTGATCAATATCTCCTTACTGATGAAAAAATGTAGTTAAATCAGTCAAATGTTGCTCGAGTCGAAAATTTGAGCCTGTTGTGATCTTGAAAATGTCACATCTTGAATAACTTCGTCATTGACGTCTGATGTTGGAACTAATATAGCTTAAAAATTAGTCCTCTTTTAGGCGTAAAGATCCTAAATCATTTTATTTTCATCCTCAACGTATTTTGAGCACCCCTACAGCATATGTTTATCGATACATTTCGATCCTATATTGACCCTATAAATCTCTTATTATTTTCATTTTACTTTAACGTATTCGAGTCATCTAAGTCTTATTCTTTTCATCAGGGCTGCATCGACGTCAGACCTACAAATTATAACTCAGAAACGTCTTGTTGATTTTTATTTCAACCAACTGTTATTGATTCTCATGGTAACCAAGAAACGTTCATTTTCCTAACAACTTCTTCAGATCTAAGTTAGCAGAAATCAATATTTCTTATTCAAGTGGTACAATTATAAAAAATTCTTAAGAAGATGGCAAGAAGATGTAAGACTATTTATGCATTGATTTGGCGGATGGAAATGTGTCGTTAAAATAAACATGCGTATTATCATCCTAGTGAAAAAGTTTATTAATATGTAAGCCTGATATATTCAACATCAATTCACCCAGTTTTATAATAAATATCGCTGACGTCGAATAAAGGATCCGCATGGACAACCGACATTGAGCTTAAATATGGAAGAAATGGAAACTTTGACTAATTTTAGGCTCAATATCGGATCTTTATTTGATAAAAATAGACGTATATTGAACCTTCGAGTCGTAGTAACAATATGACATTAGAGTCCGCAATTATTTTAGGCGATTCGAACGATATTTTCATCGAATCGACGAAGCGATGATCGATTCGATAAAAATACCTTTCGTGTCAACTAAAAAAGAGTCGGTTATCAACATCTGGTTGATTCAATTGCATTTTTTATCAGTGCCCGTGGCATTTTCAAATATAGTCTTGATTTACCGTACACCGTCGGTACGGGGGACAAAATTAATATGTATATAAATATATATGAATACTCGAGTCAACAAACGATACGCAATTATATTAGCACACGGATGATGCAGGCACGGCTGCCTCCTGAAAATATCAATTACCAATATTGCCATCGACAATAATAATTTGCAATTGCGCAGCGACTATTCATTAACACTTTCACCGCTGAATGCGAACAAACATTCGGAACGTACATTCATCCACACAGTGGCGAAACGATCAATGTATACTAATTAATTAAAACAGAAATACCGAACTCTTTATCAGCCTCATCGTTACTTTCAAAGCGTGCAACATGGAAAACTCCTATATCGTCCCACACGCACTACAGATACGTGTGGATGTGAGTTAAGACGAGTTTCCAGCGGAGGCGCAAGGCTGAGTCTGAGTAATGGGCCTTCGTGGGATCTCCGCCACCTTTCCGCCACCCCCGTACATCCCCGTCCACGGTGAGACCTCCTCCTTCATCCCCCCCCCTCTCCTTTCCGCCCCGCTACTTCAGACCCATCCGGCACAGCGATATCGCGCGGGGGCAACGCGCGATAAGAACGCTCTAATGCGGATAATACTCGTGACTCGATTTCGACCGGTCGGTACCAAACGATTTCGCGTGCCGCGCGACGCCGTCCGCCTCGCGAATCCGATTTAAGAGCCGGTGAAGTGGATCGAAAGCCGGATTGATACGGGTCGTCCGTTATGAGAATTTAAGAGGATCCCGGACCCCGGGCTTCTGATTGATTTTGGCGGCTTTATTATTTTCATCGGGAGATAATGGCACCCCTCGTCGTTGCCGGAGACTTTCGGCGTATAGGATCGACCCTCTCGGCGGATTTTCCAAAATCTCTTGACGTACGAGCCGCCGCCGCTCTCCTCCGCTTCCTCTTCGTCCTTAATGTCCGGATAAAGTGGAATCCGGAGCGAGGCGGGGAGCTGGGTAACGCGCTTCGGAGGAAACGAATATCCCATCTCGCTCGCACTTTCATGGATACATGGAGGAGACGTGCGGTGCGCGAGCCGAGCAGAGGCGGTTCCGCTCGGTTTAAGGAACCATTTCGCCTGTCCCTTTCGATCCGCGGCAGGCGGCGTGGCATCCGAGCCCGCGCCGCTCGTGGGGTGAGCGCGGATGGCGAGTTGATAGCGGATCGATCGGTGGAGCGATAATGGAATACGCTACCAGAGAGAGGGCTGAAATTTATCGTCGTTATACAATTACTCGCCCTCGAGCTTCGCTAAAAATATTTACACGCGTGTATCGGATGTGCGGGGGAAAGTAGGGTAAAACAGCATCGTCATGCCGGACAGTAGTTGTCAGTAAATTCGTTCCTTTTCGCGCCACTTTCACCCTGCGTTGAGTAAAGCTCACGTATAAGGTTTTCGGATTGGACGTTGACGCGGTGTTGATAAAAAAATTGTACCGAGAGAACGGTTTATTAATAGTTAATGAATGTAATTTCAAATACGGCGAATTAAATATTTCATTAGGACGAGAAAATAGATATTAATCATTAAAATGTTTATTTTCGTCAAACAATTTTCTTAAAGAATTCAATTGTGCCAAAAAAATGTTCTAACAGTTAACGAATATCTGTCAACTACAAATAAGCTGTACATTTTCGGTACGGAAGATGCGAATTTTTTAGTACGAGTGTCTACCAAATTTTAGAAAAAGTACGCTATTAATTATTGTAATGTTAAGAAGAATTAAAATTTCAAAGGACGCGTAGAATTTGATCCGTTTCTCATGAAACGCTCTATACACTGAGAAAAAAAATGTACTTGATCGAAATAAACGTGCATTTGGATAGTCCCAAGAGCGTATTTATTCGATTTAAATGAATATCGATTTGATTCAAATAACATCTAATTAATTCACTCATCTAATATTTGCGTTCAACCGATATTCATTTAAATCGAATAAATACGCTCTTGGGACTATCCAAAGGCACGTTTATTTCGATCAAGTAAATTTTTTTCTCAGTGTACGCACGTGTGTATATTTATACATATACTTGAGAATATCTATAACCCCCTAACTGCCTGCCACGAGCAGGAAAATACCGCAATTTTTCAACGTCTCTTGCCTGAAGAGAAAAAAAAATCAGGACTTCTCAATCTTCATTCACCGACGATACCCAACGAATTTACGGTTCGTCGCCCGTCGGGTTCGAATTGAAATCCGCCGGATTTTGAGGCTCGGTTACGATATAGGCGTTCGGTTCTTGACGAGTTTGTTTAGTCGAACCCTTTGGCCGAGACGAGGTACAATCGATCGTAGCAGTGTGAAGTGGGACGAGGAGGATCGGAGGAGGGCTGAAAGCGAGGGGTTGCGAAGGAGGATACGTTCTAATACCTCGCGAGCGAGAATAACATTCGTTTCAATGGCGAAAAACGCTTCCGGCAGTCGTAGCCACGGCAATGTTCTCTGCAGGCGTGCCAGGAGAAGACTGGACACACAGTCTGGGACAACAGCGGTTTCAATCTAACTCCAACAACCTTCCCTCCATCCCTCCTGAAATGCGACCTCGATATCCACACTGCGCCGCGCTCGTGTGCTCGAGACCGAGATTTCCTTTTTCGCGGAGAAACCCGACTCTTCGCTCGCTTATTTTACCGCGGTGATTCCGAGAAAGCTTTGGGAGGAGGAAATTGTCCGGCTGAAGACTCGGTTCACCCTTCGTACTTGCGACTCGGTCGGTCGGTTCGTTTGGTGATCTGAATTTTCTGAATTCGAATTCTCGACTATCCCATTTGGTGTATTTCTTCGTGCTGATTCCGAAACTCATAGGTTTATTGAGTAAATATCAAAGTAGCATTGAGATATCGATGGTTTTTTGTAAAAAGAAATTTCTTTTCAGAACAAAGTCACAGACTTCTTATATTTTTGTGTGTGATGTCAATCTAATAACTGCGCTTTTCGTAATCAGTGTGCAATAATACGTAAAATAGGGTGGTCGAGCGGTCGATTCCAGAGATTCCGATTTTTCGTAAAATGTCAATGTAGCTGTAGAAAAGTTTTACGCAATTCGCGTTCCTCTCTTGTAACCGCAAAATTTCCAGTAATCTATGCGTCACGTTCAGTGAGGGACGGACGAAGAAATTGCACATAACAGCAAAGACAAAAGGCCTGCTATCCCGATAAGAAGAGAGCACTGCACTTTGCTAATATGGTACAATAACCCCTGTTTATCTCGCACAGGGTTGCGACTTCATCCGATTATCTATTTTAAGATCTTTCGAATGTAAACACTCCAACTCGACCTGATGGATTGTTACGAAAGGAATAGAAGAAATTAATTTGGCACTTACCTTTCCAGTTGACGTGGTCATTTTTGGTTTCTTGAAATCTTTGGAGAGCTTCCACGTTCTCCAGGCTTCGTTGCACTTATCGATTTACGGCGTTATTCTATACCAAATTATAAGTTCTATAAGATGCTAGGGTAAAAGTGCAAGTTCAAAATCGATTATCTTGAAATCAATTCCTGATATCGAAGAAAAGTTGAAATAAAAAATGATTATCTATATGTTTACCGTTAAAAAGCTATTTTACATTCTTTGCATATTTCCACTGCATTTTGAGAAAATCGTGTTCAGTTTTAAACAGAAATTGGGGCGTTTATTTCATCGCTACCCTGTAGTCTATAAAGCTATAATACACAATATTTGTTGTTATGTGACTTTATAGGATGTAGTACTTTATAGAGTGTATAGTTTCGTACAGAATAGCGCCATTAGTTCGCGAAAGCAATGATTTTAAATCGACTCAATCTTGGCTAACAATTTATTCGCAAGGGTTTATTACAAAGTTCGACTACATTATTTATCACTGGAGTTGAGATTAGAAACTGAGATAACTGATTTGCAAAGAGTAAGGTTTAAATACAATTTTCACAAAGTTTCATTCTTACTAGAGTCGAAGCTAGGAGTGAGATGCAGAGGATTAAGTACTTGCCTCTTTATACTAGTTTCTTATCTCTATAAAATTATAGCTGACGCATTGCTTCTATAAACTTCTCTAAAAAAACAGCATGCGTTGGTAAAAGCTGAAATTACGATACAAAGGTCACCTGTGCAATTGATTTCTTATTTAAACCAGTCACCGGGCTGGTAACTTTTTATTATTAACGAGGACTTTGTTTACCTAGAGACTACGCTTGGTTTTATCGTTCATCATCGCTTGAAAACGGCTGCGTCGGAACGTGACATATGTTAATGAAGGAACTAACGTCAGAGTCTCCGCATTTGTGTCTTCATAAATTATTTATTCAATAAATGCTTCTTCTTCTTCTTCATATTACTAGTAAACACGTTCCTGTTCCTCCTCTGCTGTTTCTTCGTATCGTTGACGTAATGGAAATCAGTCGTTATAGTTGGACGGCGCAAAGGCTGAAAGCTCTGATAGCTCTCTCTTTCCGTATATATCTCTGCCCGGCTACCCGAGCGTGTGATACCGCGTTTAATATCTCTGCAGCGGACTTTGATGTACGGGACAACCCATATCCATCCGTTCCGGAAGCACCCTGGTTCGAGTTACGTAAATCTCGAGTATATCCGGCTGAGCACTCGGCAGCGTAGCTTCAACTTTGAAAAGTTGAGGAAGAGAATAATTGCATGTTCCTCTATGAACCTACATATTCCATCGCGTTGCTTCCAGCATGCTGTATCAAAACTTGGATAGACGTCCTTAACGCTGCAATTATCCACTTACGTACACTGAAGGAAACGTTTATTAAGATTGGTTTATTAAGTCTTTGCTTATTATGGAATAATAAATATTTCGTTTATTCATTCAAAATTCATTTCTAAATTTAGGATTCTATTAAGAAAAGTTTACTTTTTTCTTTATTATTATTTTTTTAAATTTAATAAACAATAACTATTTTATTCATCCACCATGTTGTACTAAATGGTATATTTTTCACAATACATCGTAAAATATATAAAGACGGGTCACTCTTGACCTGCTGTGGTAGGAATAGGTATAGGGGAGAGTTGCCTATATTGAAATGGTACCTAAATTGAACCTCCTGGCTATTTTAAGCAAATGAGCATTTCCACACACGTCATCGTATCTATCAGTAGAAATTCAAATCTTAGTACCGGTCAGTATGCCTACCGACTGATGACATTTCCTCAATAAGAGTGCATGATTTTTGAAATCTGCGCTTAAGATTTTGACAAAAATCGAAATCTCTGGAATTGAACTCTCGACCATCCTACCTTGTGTATTTTTTCACGTTGATTACGAAAATCATCAATATATTGAGGAAATCTCAAAGGAACACCGAGATATCCATGACTCTTTTATAAAAAAATAATTTCTCCGAACATAAAATCGCTGATATTTCACATTTCCTTTGAGATATGGACCTGATAACCATGATTTTCGGAATCAGCGTGAAAAAATACATCGGATAGGGTGGCCGAGAAATCGATTTCAGAGATTTCAATTTTCGTGAAAAATTGAAAAAATGTTGAGTAAATGCCTTAAGATTTTGACAAAAATCGAAATCTCTGGAATCGAACTCTCGACCATCCTATCTTATGTATTTTTTTGCGCTGATTACGAAAATTATAGATATATTGAGGATATGTAAGGAAAACCGAAATATCGATGATTTTCCGTGAAAAAAATAATTTTCTGGTACATGAAATCACTGATATCTTATATTTCCTTTGAGATATCGTCAATATATGTGCCATTTTCGGAATCAGCGTGAAAAAATACATCGGATAGGGTGGTCGAGAGATCGATTTCAGAGACTTCAATTTTCGCGAAAAATTGAACTCTCAACCATCCTATCTTATGTATTTTTTCATGTTGATTATGAAAATTATAGATATATCGATGATATCTGAAAGGAAGACCGAGATATCGATGATTTTCCGTGAAAAAAATAATTTTCTGCTACATGAAAATAAAAATTTATTATAATATCTTTCACTATATTTCAGATTATTATGGACATCGTGAATTCTACCATACATATATGAAAAAAATGTAGTATGTATTACACAGAAGCATGTGGTAGATGAGGACTCCAAGGCATCGGCCGATGAATGAAGTCAAGTAGTAGTCAGTGGGATCAGTATTTGGATGGTGACCGATTTGGATTGAAAAAAGATTGAAAAAACACACACAGGGTTACATTCGACTCAGAGGGCGCAATCTGATTTTCCTGAACACCAAACAATTTGACACCCCATAACAACTTTGTTCATTAATCAATAATAACTTCAGAGTTATTTGAACTTATTACATACCTACAGCTATATTGATTTTGTATTGAGTAATCAATATTTATTTTTCCCTATACGTAATAAATATTTTATTATCGGGTATTAGATTTCCATTATTCCGTAATAAACTTTTCTCTCCGTGTACACGAACTATTCGGTCGAAGAAACACTTGCGTGACTGCGTCTAAGGTCGAAGGCAACAGTTCGCCATTAAATACCCGTCATACCGATCACTTATTGCAATCGAGGTGTTAAGTATGCGCGGAGGCAGTCCTCGAAACGCCGTGCGATACTATTATTCGCTCGCCACGTTTTTGCGCCCTGCGTCTCGATGCGAGCTCGCTTCTTTTCCTCGCCTTATCAAACCCCCGACGGCGGCTGATTAATCACCTGCCGTCACCTCGGTCTCTAAGGAAAGGTGGGGCGAACAAGGTTTCTTATCGAGCGTTTAATCTTGCAAGTGCGCAAGTACGCGCAGCGCGCATTAATACAGATGTCGGTTAATGCGAAAATTCTTATCTCCGGAGGAAAGAAAGGAGATAAAAAGAGTACCTACTATTAAATCTTAATAGCCATACATGTCGCGTTTAATAGCGCTGAAGTCGCGTGTAAATCCATGTTCGCTAGCTGTATATCACCTGATGACATCTTTACGATGCATCGTTCCATCGTTTCGATTCTGTTTTTTCTCTCTTCCTCGTGAAATGCAATCGGGATGCAGGCCTTTGAGCCTGCACGAACCACGTGTACACAGTAGTCCGACTTTACGACGCGTAGACAGTAGCAAAATAACTAGCTGCTGCCAGCAATTCTAGCAGTTGGTATTTCTCACTGGGAAAGAAAAGAGCTGCTCTTCTCTCTCTCTCTCTCTCTCTCTCTCTCTCTCTCTCTCTCTCTCTCTCTCTCTCTCTCTCTGCCTCTCGATAACTCTCTATCGTCCACTCACTCTATTGTTCGGTCGCGTTTCATCCACCGCCGACAAACCTACAATATCGTTCGCCCAACGTTTGTCGTAGGTACACGGCGGCATTGTTTACTCGAGCGTTGCGGCACACTTTAATTGCCCCCGATTCCGATTTAAAATTGCAGCTGC
The DNA here is from genome assembly GCA_963678675.1 of Xiphydria camelus. Taxonomy (NCBI): domain Eukaryota; kingdom Metazoa; phylum Arthropoda; class Insecta; order Hymenoptera; family Xiphydriidae; genus Xiphydria; species Xiphydria camelus. The sequence goes on along the minus strand of OY783197.1, from coordinate 23,363,888 downwards.
TTTCGGTGCATCTATTCCTCTAAAGGAAGGATTCCACCGCGACAATTAGGTACTCGTTTAATTTACCTAAATATGAATAAATAAAGTGGAAAAAAATTTAGAAAGTTAAAAGCAGAAGGGCGTATAAGGTATTGTCTACGCGCCTTTTTGGTATTAAATTTTCGGAAAATTACGAAAATTAATGCCATAAGGGCGTATCGATCTTACACTGAGAAAAATAACTCGGATAAGATTACAAAACGTATCTGTGGTGAAACGAGTTTAGTTACTCTAACCAAAATACTGGTAAGTTAAATCAAATATTGAGTTATGCTAACTAAATGTTTAGTAATTTTAACTGCCTGTCTAATTGTTCTAACCAGAAAATGATCAGTTTAACCAAACAGATTGGCGATCCTTATTTTACCAAACAGTTTGGCTATGGTTTCCAGGATTTTGGTTAAATTTATCAGGTTATTATTCTCAGTGTAGGCAGATAAAAGTATACATATCGACAAGCCCTTACGACATTAGTTTTCGTGGTTTTGAAGAAACTTAATGTGCCAAAAGGCCGTATCGACCATATTCTATGTCTGTTTACCTTTAGTTTAACAAATTTTTGTTTTACCATATTTCTATAAATTACAAGAACACATTTTTTTTCTAAGCCCTTTTGAGCTTTTACAGTACTAAAAGGGCGCAAAGTGACGTATACAATTATTTGGCATTAGTGACGCGAGGTGTAGATTTGCTTAATTCAATGAACATACACAGAAAAAAGGATTACTCATTTTTACAGTGAATCCTAGTAACAGGGCTTCTCGAGGTGATACATTGATTTTTTTAATAGATACAGCGTACTTTTTTCAGTTCGTAACAGTATACCTAAACCTGTAAATACTCGACATGTATTAACGGGAGATTGGTAAATTTTACCGTACAAGCTGATGTTTCGTATCGATTTTTGTTATTAATCCCGCGGAGATCTCGTTACCGCGGCCGAAGCGCCTTCCTGCATCTCGCGGTCTCGTCGATCGCGATCCACCCGCCTTGCAATCGCCGTTACCTATTTCCCCGAGTCTCGTCCCTCTCTCGCGCATGCGGAGGCCCACGCGCAATCTTCCGGTCGCCCGATAAAATCGGCGAGAGCGTCTGCGGTCGACCGTACGCGGTGTAGCTTCGGGGGAATTGTAGGTTAGCGAATCTAGGCGAGGGTTGGGCGATGATGCGGGCAAGAAGCGCGGCAGGAGCGGAAGGGGGGTTGGAAATGGAACGTGGTCCAATACCGCGGTTCGTAACCAGGTTTCACAACCACACGTGGCCTCCAAGAACCACAGAAGTGGCCTATAATGATGTTTACTCTGCACCGTGTTCACGTATCAGGAGATTCACTCGAGGGTTGCGCGGTAGAATTGCGCTGCACCCCTGGGCCACTCTCTCCCTCTCCCTCCCCTCTCCCTTCCTACCTTCCCCAATCCTCCCCTATCCCTCTCTCTCTCTTCCCCTCCCACTCTCTCTATAATTCCTTGGAGATATGAATTTTTTTCTTTTCACTTTTGTCAATGTTGATGCGTTATTCAAAACGAAATAAATTGAATCGATGTGACCTCGAGACGCCTTGCACTTTTCGGATGCAATTAATCCCCACGCAGCTTGCTAGCCGCACACCATTTTTTGGTACAGTTTTGCCGTCAGTGTTGCGCGCTTTTACAATCCCCGCTGGAGGCCAAAGCAAATCCAATCAAACGAAAATTAACGAACAAACCAATTCGGCTATTTCGGTGCGCGGTGCAATTGCGAGGCGTTTGCTTTTCCTCCTTTTTGTATCACGCTCCGAATACGTATCGCGCGCGGTTATTGCCACAAATGGATCGATCCTATTTTACGAAAAAAAAACTCCCTTTTTGAGTCGTTTGCAACCATTTCTCGTTATCTTTACCAGCGGGGGTACGCCAATTTTGTTGCCATATAAAACCACGTTGATGCGAAAATCGGAATAAAATGTTTGATCACCTCAAAATAATGTACAATAGCCAATAAAACACTCTACCAAATAAAATGAAACTTTCATTAATAACGATGAGATAAACCCGCTAAATTCGATATTGATATTTGCCGCTTCACCGGGAAAGTTACAGCGTACGAAATGCATTATCTCACCGTTCTAACGGCACCTTCCTTTCCTCCCTTATCGCCCGACCAACTCCTCCGCAATAATCTCGTTCCGACGCGATGAGGAAGGCGAGATCGAATTTATGGAGCCGATTCGCCGATAAATTCTATACTCCCGATATCTCCTGGAAGCACAGCTCGGTACTGTCTGTCTCGAGTGCTCGCTTCCGATCACGTCGTAATCGAGTCGCGGAATGGAATGGTGGCGGAGCAATTACTCCGTTTAATGTCAGGGATAATTCTTGTTGCCGGGCAACCGCGGCAACAAACGCGCGCGTTAAAAGCGTTGAGAATGATTCGGCCCTCGAAGACGCGGCGGGATGCCGTGAAGGACGACGTCCTTCTGCGTATAGAGTTCTGTCTTCCGTTCTCCTCCCCCCCACCGCTCTACGACGTCGATCGCGCGTCAGTCTTGTCGTTGGCCTTCTTCCAACCCTTCTCTGCGCTCGGCCGTTTCTCGCTTCTTTTTCTCTGACGCTTCTTTGTTTTTTATTCCGGTTTAATTTGATCTTAACTTTACTCCGCACGTTTGTCTCTCACTGAGGACCGGTTTATTCACCTCCTGTTAAATTTATCTGAAAGGTAATTTCTATGGAAACAATTGTCAGCACAATTGTATCCAAGGTAATTATCTGCTGGGTAAATTTAACTGAAGGTGAATAAACCGGCCCTGTGTCGGGCGACGTTTCGTCGTATTTTTGTTTTTCGGTCCTAAAGCATCCGACCTTCGACCCTCGCCTCGGTTTGAAAATGATAAGATTTTTTGCTCGCTCTTCCATTCTTTCTTTTGTTCCGAAATACTCGTATATTCAATCTCTGTCCGTCTCCCGAGCCAATCTCGGGATCCAGAAACATCGCCCTTCGAAGAAACACGCGCCGAGCTCGAAATGGATACCTCCCCGATTTAATTCAGAGCGCGTTTCCCCCGAATCACCGAAATTTTCGTCGAAATTTCACTTTTTCCTTCGCGTACAGGTCGCTGGAGCGCCAAGGGCGGGTTCCGCGCGGTGTTTTCGAGACGGAACGAAAACCGCCGGGACACGCCCCCCTGCCGTCGACGCATCTCCTTTTTCGAATTACGTGGCGCTCGCGTCGAGTGACGGCGAGGCTGAGAGGGGCGGGAGAGAGGACACGCGAGGAGGGTTGGTGTCGCGCTGCGCGAAGAGAAGAAAAATGTCGGGCTGCCTCCGGACGTGATTGAAACTAATTTTCCGAGCGATAAAGCCAAGCAGACGCGCGCGCGCGCGCTCCAGCGGAGCTCGAAACAAACGACGTGTTCTCGCTTCCAGTTTCCGCCGAGCGAATGTTGCCGCCCGGCGACGAGTATTCCGCGCGAAGATATATTTCACTCCCCTTCGGAGTGGCTCTCCGACCCTCTCTTACTGCTGCGCTTTCATTGCCGACGCGCGCATTCACCGCGCTTGCCAGGCGTCGCGTTACGCCATTGCCAGCGTCGGAATAGATGCGTTTAAATATCACGGAGAAAATTGAACAGTAATGATTACCAGCCAGAATAATAAAAATGCGACAGCTTCGACAATATCGTGTTAAATAATCTGCAGAATAGCGATCATCACTATTCGAACGGTAATCATTATTATTCAAATGGTAATCATTACTATGCTGCCGATTATTCAACTCGATATTGTCGAAGCTGTCACCTATTTACTATTCTGGCTGATAATCGTTACTGTTCAATTTTGTCTCTATACTCTAACGGAATTACTCGAATTGGAACATTATGGGTACACTAAGAGAGAAGTGGGTAGTAAAATCAACCATAATCGCAATATTGTGTTTTCGTGGTTACCAGTACCTACCATATTTATGATTAAATAGATGATTAATACAGTCAAAATAACTTTTGTTCCACGGTTATAGTAATAATGAAGTTGTAGTTTATGATAGCCGTGAACCATTGTTTAATTAACCACAAAAAGTAGAACAATAATATCACTGTATGGTAGTGTCAACTATATGTACAAAAAAAGTTTAGGGACGTTTACCGACCATGCTGCAAGTTGATTTGGTTGCAGCAATAATGATATCTTGTTACTATAACCAGAATCTCACTGCTTAGAACAACTATAGAATTATGGTTGGTGTCAAAATCGACTACGATTTCTGCTTAAATTGCGGTTCTTTCAAGCAGAATTTTCTTTGAAAGTAATGATTTGATGCCGATTGAAAGGGATGTTTAATTCGACCTCTAATTATTGCTGTTTCACGGTACAAATATGTATCGCGGAAAATCATTTCAATGTCCCGATAATTGCAATTGCAATATCCGTGATCGCGTTATATGAGGTAACTCACGGACGACGCGTCGGGTGTGATGATACCAGCACCACAATTGATGCCGTTACGAGTGCGGTGGTTAATTCGAGTTTTGCGGTAGTTGATACAATGAAATTCCATTCGATCCGACACTGAGAAAGATAATTTGGTTAAAATGACAAAACGCGTCTAGATAAAAATGTTTAGTTATCTTAACTAAAACACTGGTCAGTTCAACCAAATATTTAGTTATTCTAACCAAAAAGTAGTCAGTTTAACCAAACAGATGGAGGACCCGTATTTCACTAAACAGTTTGGTTATCGTCTCTAAGATTTTTATTAAATATTGACCCAATTTTTTTCTCAGTAGATATTTTCGAGCTTATAACTTTCGTCAAGATAAAAACGTATTAAGTTTTATTTGAAAATTTATCCGGAGTCCTTCGATTCTCCATAAAAATAAATAGCACTAAGGAAGAGCAACGAAGGTGCACCACGTGCAGCGTTGAACGTCGCCCGCTATAATTTCATTATTACCAAGTTTCATTAAACCCGCCACTAACAACGTTGTAGGTGAGTATGCGCGGCGAAGTGCAACGAAGTACCTCGGTGCACCGTGCGATTTGCGATACGACCTCGCGGGATTCCTTGTTGGCTTTCGTAATGAGGCGCACCAGCCGGGGCATCGCCACCGTAAAGACGCATTAGGGTTTAATGGATACCGTCGATCGAATGGATTCTGTAGGCAAAGCGGTGTAATACCTATTGGAGAGAGAAAATGCATTGACTTATGAAATTGTGGAACCGCGGGAAACAGATTGATACACTCTGAGAGAAAAGTTTCGCAGAATTAACTAAACGTTTATTTCTACATCACTAACTAAATATTTTATTGGCTCAACTAATATTTATTTATCCCAATAAAATATATTTTAGCTGAAGTTGATATGGTTTACATGGAAAGACTGACATACCGAGAAAATAATTTAGGTATTTTTATTTAATAATGTTTATTTGAATATGGCGAAATAAACGTCTTATTGAATTAAGTCAATATTTGTTAACTAATACGATATTTAGTTGATGCAATTAAATCCCTTGACGAGAGCGTTTGAATGAAATAAACATTTTAATAATTAACATACGTTTTCTTTAATGAAATGTTTATTTCGCTGTATTTAAAATTACATTTATTAACTATTAATAAACTGTTCTTTCGATGTACCAGTAAATTTTACTGTATTTGAAGTAAAAGAGGTATACACAATGGTTTTATTCGGATGTTCCTACTGTGCTAAAGAACAATTTTTCCTTAGAAACTAGTAAGTTCTAATGTAAACTATCATAATTTAATGTTTCCAAAAAAAAATTACTGTACCGCACTGTAAAATATCCGAAAACCCTCATCTATACCTCTTTCATTGTAAATACAGTAAAAGTTACTGGTATCAGTATTTCCGTGTACTGAGAAAAATATTTCGTTGTGGGACAAATAATTATTATGTAAGCTAATAGAATATTTAGTTGGTAATATACAAATTCGTTAATTTGATTCTATGATATTTTTCTTTCAGTGTAAGACCAGTCGGAGATGATCACCTACGTGAATAACTATCATGTATTCTGCTTTCTCTCTTTAATACTACAAATTTTATTGACAATCTTCTTCATATTTTATTGCAGATGCAGTCACGAGTCACGGTCACCGTATCTCCGTCTAAGGTGAGTTTCCAACGCCATATATTCATTCGACACATTATATGTTTAATGACTCTCTTCATCGTCTATCCAACGGGCGTATATGTGCGTTAACGAGCTTCCTGGTTCTCATTATCACCCATAGCAACCAGGTGCCGAACCAGGTATGCGCTCGTGCAATTCAGCCGATCCTCCGGAGGCCACCCACGCAGGCACAGGCATTCCCAAAAGTTTCCCCATACCGCGAGTGATTTATCCCCTTTGCGCGCGGACGTCAGGGTTCTCCCGCCGGAAGTGGATAAACGTCGGGGCGGCTTTTAACATGCAACCGCGCCCGGAGACGTAGCGCGCGAGCCCAACCACCCTTCTTACACTTGGCGAACTGCAATACATTACTCGTCGCTCACGGAATTTCAAAGTTTCCGCACTCCTCGAGCGTTTCGCGTTTATCCTGAAAGCGTTCGCTTATAGTATAAACGGCCGTAGGCCCTGTCTTTTTCCACCCTGCGCCGCGAAACCTACCGCCCAACCCCCCGGGGGGTTTGAAGAGGCAAGAGGAGGCGGCAGAACGAGAAAGAAACCGACCAAAAGTTGCTTTAACATTTTTTTGAAGTTTCCCTCCGCCACCTTCCTTTCACCGGCGAGAAGAATGACCCGTTCCGGCCCTACGAAGACGTACAGGAGTCACCCTCTTCAGCTCCCTCTCGCACGACACTCCAACGCCGCCATTGGTTCTTATCATATCTCCGGTATAACTTTTTCCCCGCGCAAGGGCGCCACAATTAACCCAGGGCTCCCCGGGACGACTCGTGCGTTACAGTGCGCCCCCGGAAGCGAACATAAATTTTGCAAGAATTTCCGTGTCTCGCGCGCGGGGGTGGCCTCTAGTAAAAATGCGCGGGCTAGAGAGAGAGAGAGAGAGAGGGGGGAAGGAGGAGAAGAGAGGGAGAGAGGGAGCCGGCGCGCGCGAGGAGTGCAAAGGGGTTGTTTTTCTTGCGCTCCTACGAGGATGGGAAGGAGGGGGTCGTTCGTTTCGTCTCGGGCCGAATTTACCTACTCAGTGACGCGCAAAAACTTTTGCTGGCTGCAGTGTCCTCTCTGCGTTTGTTGCTTTCTCCCCATTCTTATGCAGAATAAACTTTCCTCGTTCTCCTCCCCCATTTCTGTCATTTTTAATGGAAAGGCTAGCATGCAGCAGCGCGCGAGAGAAACGAAAGAATCGGAGGCACGTTATGTAAGCAACCGAACCATCCCCCGCACGCGTGTAACCACAGCTCATCCCCTACCGCACCGGAGGGCAGGACTGTCTGTTTGGATCGTCGCCAAAAACCGCCGGCGATACACATTCGCGAAGTACTTTGTGTGGGCATCTATTTATGTATACGCGATGTAGATGTACGCGCGTAGTTTCGATCAGAGAGAGGAAAGAGGGTGGAGAAAGAGGACGGGTTAAGGTACAAAAAGCGGGCCATCGGTCGAAGAATGGACCACCCCTCGCGGCCGCACAAAGCCTCTCTCGCAGCCTGTTTCTATATATTTTTTCCCCTCCAACCACCTCCAGCTCTCAAATGCCGACCGCATTCAAATCAAATCCACGAGGTCCCATTGTGGGTGGGCGCTTTTGCATAAACCCCGCGGGGGCAGCGTTATGCAAACATTCGCGCACATTACTCGAGCAACAAACCCACACTCGACATCCGACGCGACGCGACCCCTTATCCTCCTACTGGGGTGCCCGGTTTCCGACTTACTCCTCCCCCTGTCGCCTCGCGCGACACTTCGTAAAGAGAGTAGGTACTTGCACGTATGTATAGGATATATAATATACTGTTTCAAATATCTTCCTCGCAGGAAGAAAAACAAAAGATCTAGCCCAGATAGCACAGGTAGCTCGTCCACTGCACTAAGAAATCTGTTCATTTATAGTTAATATACGCAAACATGATTATGGCGAAAGAAATATTTCTTTTGGCCAAGCAAATGTTCGTTAATTATTACTTTATTTCTGTTTGAGTATATCTACTTGGCCCTAGGAAATATTTCTTTCGCCATAATCAAGTGTACATTTATTAACTACAAATAAACTCTTCTCTCAGTGTGGTTATTAGTAGCAGATGTTTTGAAAGTAGATACAGCATTTGTAAACAACTTATTGGATGAACTATACCTAAAAAGCGTAGGTACCATACATTGTATTTCCGCCAGTACGCGGAAAGCCTGGTACCAGTACATTTTACTGTATTTACAATGAGAAAGGTACACATAAGGGCTTTCGGATGTTCCTACTGTGCTGGAGAACAATTTTTCCTTAGAAACTAGTATGGTACAAGTTTTAATGTAAGCTACCACGATTTAATACTTTAAAAGAAAACTTTATGTACCGCACTATAAAAACCACCGAAAATCTTTTTTATTGTAAATACAGTAGCGTTTACCGGTACCAATCTTTCCGTGTAGGTTTTGAAACAAGACGGTCGGAAAATACATCGGGAAAACTCGCGGAAAGAACCACGAATATTTTTATAGCACCTTGCGCGATATCACTTATACGTAGAAAGGCGAACGACTCTTCGCCCCTTTCGTGCAACAGCTCTTCGAGGTGCGCGCCAGGAGTCAACGCACATTGAGAGGAAGAAGAGCGGCGGACTGCCGAGAGGTAACGACGGTGTCGTACGTACTCGTATACGTCCAACCCCTCGTTCTTGCTGTTCTCGGGAAAGTGCGCGCGTAACGAGTATAATTCCGCTTTACGAGTCTGTCCGAAACCACGCTGTGGTGCGGAGAGACCGGAACCGTTCGGCGAATTACTGAAAGCAACCGAAGTTCGACGTCGACTTGGAAACGACTTCTCAACGTTTCCATTTCCGATAAATGCGCGCGGCGCGTTCGCGCCACTACTGGCGAACTAAATTGTCCGGAAGGGAATTGTTCGATGCGAATTATTGCTATACCTTGCAACGAGGGGTGAAACGATTTTGGAGACGTCAAAATTGAAAAGGACAGGTGGCGCGCGGAGGAGTGAAATCAGATGCGAATCTCGGGGATTAAGAAAGTTCTCGCGGAAAAATTAATCCCGACGAAGAAATCTTTCGAAGGTCGCGGTTAAGGATTTGTGCTCGCCAGAATTTTTGCATTGGAATTTTTCTTAAATGAATTTCACTCGTGAATTCCTTACGCGAATGAGAACGCTATCGCTGCTCTCCTTCGGATCGAGATGAAATTGTTTTAAAATGAAGTACTAAGTTCCTCAATTTTTCGGAAAAAGGACTCTGCGCCTACGCAGTTTCGTTGTGATCAAAACCGGTTAACTTGACATTTTTTCTCTCCACGTTTTTCGTAAACACATCTTCTCTAGAATCTCGTTAAACGCAAGTATATTAAAGACTATATACGAATTATTTGAATTTTATGAATATTTACGTGGCCCACATATATAGTCTGTACACGGTTTGTACAGAAATCATAAATAATCCAAAGGACCAAATCCATATGTGAACTATGTATGTAAAACTACATTGAGAAAAATAGGTTAAAATGACAAAATAACAGTTTTTTTTTGTAACTAGCGCGACGATAATATAAGATAAGGTGATCGATCGATTCCAGAGATTCCGGTTTCTGGCCAAATGTCAATGGCACTTTTTTAATTTTTCACGCAAAAATCGTAATCTCTGGAAATTAATTCTCGACTACTCTATCTTGCATATTTTTTACGTTGATTCCGAAAATCACTGACTTACTGCGCAAATCTTACAGAAGCATCAAGGTATCTGTGATTTTATAAGAAGAAATTAAATTTTTTAAATTACGGAGATCTCTTAATTAAATCGTAAATGATTTGTACTCGTATCTTTCAACCACATCAGTTTCTTCGCTGTACCAAAAATTTATTTAATAATCCGTGACCACAATATTTTGTCGAATTTTGAATAATCTTTTTTTGAATCTACCCAATTTCTTATCGGTACAAGTACTGCCGAGAGAAGCGTTTATCAGAACCCGATTTACTCTTCCATTGTCGCAGATAATCGAAGTTCCACGAACCCTTCGCGGCGTAGCGTTCCCAGCGAAAGGTTACACACCCGTGGCGTCGACGCCGTTGCGACGGTGCCGAGGGATTAATCGCACAGCGGGATTTTAGCGCTCGCGCTCACGCGGAGCGAGTTATATGGGGGAGGCGTTTGAATTTAACCCCGCGCCGTTATCGAGGCACTAATTCTCGAGGGAACACCCGGTACACACACACATGCACACACACATCGAAGCGGCGATAATATAATGTGCAACGAGAAGCATTACCTGTAAATCACGCCACGCGCGGAGGCAGCGACACACGGTCCTCATTCTTCTCCTTCTGCGTCTTGTATGAGACTTGATTAAAATCTCATATTCCAGATTATGGCGTATACGGTAACGCTCGGATAAAAGAGGGCTGCACATGTTCGTGAGCCTCTACTATGTGTACGGGGTGTAAATTTATCAACAACCACACCCATTTATTTCCGTTATTTATCATTTTACGAAAAAAAAATCTTTTATATAAAAGTTATTTGGTGTCGAGGAAGACGTATAATGCATATAAGTGATTTTTGATAACGTGAGTTATTTACGAGATATGAAGGCCACCTTCATTTTTTTTAAATAGGACGACATTTTCGTTATTACAAAAGTTGTAGAGCTTACCGAGACGAATAAAAAGGGTACAAGGTGAAAGGCCATTCATTGGATTGTTCGTGAGATATTACCGCCCGAAAGAGAAAAGTAAGACACGCTACGCGCGACTAAGTTCCCCGGACTTACCTCTCTTACTCTTACTTGCTCTTCTACTTTGAGCGTGAATATCTCACAAACGGTCCAACGAATAGATCTTTCATCTCGTATCTTTTTTGTTCATCTCAACGAACTCTACAATTTTTAAAAGAACGAAAATGTTGAGTTCCGTTTAATAAAATTGAGGTAACCTTCATATCTTGTAAATAACTCACGTTATCGCAAACCGCTTATATGCACTATGCGTCCTCCTCGAAATCAAATAGCTTTTATTCGAAAGATTTCTTCGTAAAATGGCAAAGAACAGGAATAAATAGAATGATCCTTGGTAAATTTACACCCTGTATAGAGAGAGGGTTGTTCGTAGAAAGAACTGGATGGAAGATAATAAAATGCTGCGGGGGGCAATCGAGAAACCCGAGCAGGGAGAATAATTCCCGTTGTAATTACGGTGTGCAATAACCGTTGAATTAAAACATGACACGCGGTGTGGAAACGGTATATTATCCGTACATATTTACCCCGCGTAAAATTATGTGTTTGCGCATTCTCATCCGAAGAATTAATCAAACCTATTCATACATTATCTGCGAGTACACATTGTTGTAAATAGTATTGGTTACATAAACAATCCCCATGTGTAGTTCACTGTTTACGCACATCCATCCAACGATGAAAGTTTCATCGAAACGATTAACCTAACTGTTATTGCCACGCGTATTTATATCACGCAAATGCCTCCCGCAGTCGGAAGGGTAGCAGGTGGGAGGGGGTGAAACATTTTCCGTCGAAACGACGCTTCGCGCGAAGTAACACCGCCCGTCTAATTAAACTAACATGCAAGAGCAACGAACGGACTCGCGAGAGAGGGTGGACGGAGGCGGCGCAGGGGGTTACGGCAAAAGATAAAGCCGAGTATCTGGAGCGTGAAACGCGTCGGAGCAGCGTAACGTTATGTAATTAGCGTTTCTTTCATGGAACGTGACTCTCCCTCCGTCCGCACGACGTACGACCGGTACGATAAAAAGTTTGCCGCGGGAGGCACGGCGCGCGAGAACCACCACTGACGTCGCTCTCTCGTCGACGCGGCTTTAAAGACTCTCGAGGCAATTTGATCCTCTCCGGGGTCGAAGAGTAAGCGTGCTCGATGTGACTCGGTTTGCCTTCGTCGCCGATCTCGTCACAATTATCGTATCGTCATAATTGACGACGACACTTAGTCTAGTGTTCACAGCCCGCGTAAAGAAAAAGTATGGCTGAAGTATGGCGGAAATCTGGGAAAAGTTGAATCAAAAAAGTATGGCAACAGATCGTATACTAAATTTTCAGCCAGGCCTCGTATCGGCTGAAAACTAAAATATACTCGACTTTTATCTGCACCTTTTTGATTCAATTTCGTTGTAGGTATCGGTTCTTCATTATAAAACTATGATGATCTGTTCAGTGTACAAGAATATAGATAATTAGAAATAACTAAAGAGTTTAATCAAATGATCAATAGATATGATATTAACTGACAAGAGCAGACATCGATTACAACATAACCTCGTACAAACAACTGAACTTTAATTGAAGAGCGCACCGTTTACTGGCTGAAAGTCTGGGATACGATTCACAGCCATACTTTTTTGACTCAACGTTTTCCACACTTCCGCCATACTTTAGCCATATTTTTTATGCGGGAATTGCTACTTATAAATAACTTAACTTATGGACTTAAGTCAGCATCAGAAGTCACTTATTTATAAGTTCCGTCTATGAATACGGGCCTCAGACTCGGTTCTTCGAAAGGAGATCACGTCTTTGAGAACTTGCTGAACCCCAAAGGTGGGACGAGAATTGGACACTGATAAGCAATAAAGTGTCAACCCACACGAGTTCCCCTTTAGGTTGACACTGTTTTGCTTAACAGCGTCCTATTGTAGACAGGCATATACAACGATGAGATAATGAAGATAAATGGGTAGGTTTTTTAGAATTTCCTCCTTCCTCTTACACCAACCCTCTCTCCCTCTCTCTCTCTCTCTCTCTTTCGTTCTCTACGTTAAGCGCAAGAGGCAGTCGTAAGAGAATATTAACAAACTCATCAAACCTTATCTCGCCGGAGACGGAGACGAGCTACAGAGCTGTGCGAGCTCTTTAAGATCTCGGTCGCGATAAGGAGCTGAAGTTCCAGCTCCGGCGAAAGAGGACAAAAGGGGATGACGTCTAGGGACGTCCATGCTTAAGGACTATGGGCCGTGTTGTCGGGTGTTCTATTTGACGAGGAGTAAGAACGATGCGAGGCGAGGAGTGATGCGGCCGGGAAAGTGACGGGGACGAAGAAGAAGAACTCTTGAAGACCAGTATCCGAGACTACCAAGAATTTTCCTAATGGCGGTGTAATCGCGCGACTTCACTCCTCCGCCGGCGGAACGTGCCTTTCTCGCACCCGCCGAAGAGGGCCGACGAAACCAATCGCGAGGCGGCTGTTAGGCAACACACTTCGTCTCTCCGCGGAGACGCCAGCGGAAGGTATCTCGACGCAACCCGCGGGTAAAAGATAACGCCTCGGCGGGATTTTACGATCGCCCTCCTTTCTCTCCCGCCTCCGCCGCCACCCTCCCGCGGGATTATGCGAGCTCGCTTTCAGCGACGCGTCACCCCACCCCATACCTTCTTCTTCTTCCGCGCATTCGCGTCTCTCGGGAGGCAAGGAAAGGTCGATCTACGAGGCGCGACGTAGCCTGAAAGCATTGGTGTAAACGCGCCGCAGCCGTTGTAGTTACTTCCATCCACCCCGAGCTGTCGATTCCACAAGTCCGTCTTCGTAGCGTGTTTGCGCCGCTGGTGCAGCGCAGAACACTTCCAATGCACTTGCACATGTGGGAGAGAATGAAGTGAAGTGGAATGTCCAGTTGGTCCACGATTATCATGCTGACTGATGCTTTACAATGATTGTGAGAGAAATAATTGCCGGTGGCAATCAAATTTGTTCTTCAGTCAAAAACATGATGCAATTCCAGGATCAAGACATGGTTTCTTCGTGTAAGAAAATATTTGATACGTTGAGAAAGATGCCTTGGTCAATTTAACCAAAATCTTGGAGACGATGATCAAACTGTTTGGTCAAATATGGACTCTCTATATCTGTGCTCAAACTGACCACTTTTTGATTCGAATAATTAAATATTTGGTTGAAATGACCAGTATTTTTGGTTGGAATAAATTCTTCGATCAAGAATCTGCGCTTACAAGAATTTTTAAGATCATCTGTTTTTAATCCAAGAAATACTTTTTTTTTACCAGCAATTATTTATCTCAGTATATACTTAGCTGCAAAAAATCTATTCAGTTTACTTAAAAAATCCATAACTTCGGGAGTAAAAGAACCTCGGTAATGATCTTCCCCTTGAGCAAAGGACCAACCGTTGCAGGTGTCTCGTTTCCTGCGCACCTTCACGAGTACTTAAAGGGGCGTCGGCGTGCATCCACTCCTCCCCTGGCTCTTTCTTAAACGGCGTTACAGCGCGCGATAACGACGACGAAGGAAGCCGGGTGAATCGCAGCCCGTTAGTTCGGCGATTCCATCTGGAAAGGCTCCACACCGCCGTCGAGAGCCGTCAGGGTTTCGCGCTATAATCCACTCTCTCCTATCCCACCGTATATATGCGCCTACCCCTTCGCCACCCCGACTCGACCAACTCGCGGCCCCACTGAATCAGTCCCACGTGGCGAAGCGGTCTTTTGTTTTTCCAAGCGATCTCCTCCCCCTCCTCCAACGTCACCGGCAACGGGACCGCGCCGCTTTTCGCCTCCTTCGGGAGTTAAAGACCTCGCGACTCGACGTACCTTTTTGCCGCCGGAGGATCAAGACGGAAAGGGAGGTTGGCAGTGATGGGAGTAGTTTCTCGTTTTGCTCGTCTGCTCATTTTTCTTACGCCGCACTTTCCGTGAACGCTCCAAGGAAGAGGTCTCTCTCTCTCTCTCTCTCTCTCTCTCTCTCTCTCTCTCTCTGTCGGCGCAAAGGGCCTCTCATCCCTCCTCTTTCTTCCTCTCGCTCTCTCACATACACGACGCTCTCGTTCATCTCCCGTCTTCGCGCCGAGAGGGAACAATCTTCTTAAAGGATTTCGAAGGGGAAAGAAAGCGTTACGCGTACCGCGAGAATTGCATGTAACGATCGCGTTGTCCGCGCTGCAGCGGCGAGAGTAAGGAGGTGTCGGAGAAGATCGTCGGGAAGGGGGATGGGGGAGCGGATGATCGTCGCGCGGCAGCGATTCGGAACGACGTCGTTGTGCTTTTATTCTTCGGAAGTGGGAATCGCGAGACGGGGGTTGTTATATCCGCGGA
The DNA here is from genome assembly GCA_963678675.1 of Xiphydria camelus. Lineage (NCBI taxonomy): Eukaryota > Metazoa > Arthropoda > Insecta > Hymenoptera > Xiphydriidae > Xiphydria > Xiphydria camelus. Next base: position 23,348,660 of record OY783197.1, on the reverse strand, counting down.
GCGGAAGTGAAATGTGCGGTTGAAGTTGCACGGCGGATGTCGTCGATATCGAGGGGAAGGATTATTGTTCCGGGGTGGTTTTCCGATGTTGCGCGCTGGATCGGTATCGATTACGTCGACTGCAAAACGTCGGATGGAAGGCGGGGAGGATTTGTAAAGGTTTCGCGGGTGAGTAAGGATTTTGTAGCTTCGGGGAGGAAGAAAGAGAGATTAGGGAGAGGGATAAGAAAGAAGTTTAAGTAGGCATCTGGACAGTACACGTATACTGAGAACAAAAATTTCTAAACTGCAACCTCTTGGCCGACCAACTAAATATATGGTTATCTCAACAAATATGTAGTTTGAGTAACCAAAATTTAGTTAAAATAACTAGAGGCTTAGCTGCTTCCACTAAATATTTGTTCAAGTAACTATATATTTAGTTGGACGCCCGTAACCTCAAAATTTATTTGAATCAGACGAGTTTTTTCTCAGTATAGCTAACACCATAATTTCACCGTTCATCTGAAAAAAGCTTTTGTTGACATAAACTAGATCGGATTGATTTAACAAAGTAGTAAAGTTTAATTGATTTCCATCTACCAACAAAACGAATTTTATTGAATGAAACGACAATGATTTGGTTATTCCAATTATATATAGTCCGACCAAAGATATAATGGTTTGATTGACGAAATTTAACCTTCAACCCAAACAACTTGGTTGGAACAACTAAATTGTTTTCTTAGTGCATGTGCAACGTTGTCTTACGAAGGTAAGCTGTGTATATCCCAGTACACTTACATAATTTACCAAAGTGACTGTACAAAGGTACGTATAGGTAAATGCACATATGCATTGATACTTGCAACCGAGGTTAGGTATCCGTACATAATGCGAAGATTCATTACTAAATGTGCTGCAGCTGCACCACCTCCGCCACCACCTCTGTACTCCTCTTTGAGAGGTTCACATTGTCAACGTTCAATAGGCTACACATACCGGCATACTGCTTTGTGTTCTTCAAACCCAGCGATTCTCAAACGGTAGCGCTTGTATACTGAGAAATATGTTTTAAACAATTGATTCTATTCAAATCCAAGCTATAGATTCGACTTGAAAATGCAATAGTTATTTAAGGAGGTTTTACTGATAATAGAATCAACAGGATGATTTCGATCAAATTCGTTAAATTGATAAATATAAGTGTAGATTCACTAACTTATATGAAACATACAAAATTAATTAATTAACGCCTATTTAACACAGAATCTTACGAGGAGCAGCACATTAATATCTTTCATTTCTAAACCGAAAAATGTAAGTTAGGACCTTAAAGCTCAATTTTTGTGAAGATTTTTTACCTATAAACACTTATGTTATATTTTTTATATGCGATAGTGAATTATCACGAAAATTTAATTGAAGGGTGCTATAATACTTCTATCTACTGATTTACCGAATTTAATCAAATTCGCTCTCTGTAATTCTATCATCGATAGAACCTCTTTAAGCAGTAACTTTATCATTCGAAAACAATAATAATAACCTCGATAAATAATAACTTTTGTGTCCTCCTTCTAATTTTTTCTTTTGCTTCCATTACTTCTCCACGTTTAGTTTTCACAAATAGAGGAAGAGGAGAACCTTTCCTATAGTTCCAAGGCGGATTTTTCCACAATCAACTTCGAAAGAATAATACCCCTGGTATACACTTCTTCCTTTTTATCCCCCGTTGCAACTGCCGTCACCTCGACTCTTACCTCGGGCAATTCCTTCGCCTCAGAAGTTCGATGCGGCCAAGTTTTATCGAGGTAAATAGAACAATTAAGGCGAGAGGGGAATTGGAAACTGGATCACAGAGCAGGTAGACATACGAATCACCTCAAGGAACGGTGATACAATTGTCTATATCTATTATTTGTAAACGAAAAAATATTAACCCCGTTTATAAACACACATCCTTTTTCTATTCGTATACATAAAAATATGTACCTACATATCGCCGATCGCCCTGTCGACGAAATTCCCGCCTTTCTCGCACCATCTCGAGAATCGCAAATCGGATCATTGAATTTTCCAAACCGAGAAAATCGTTCGAGCATTTTCGACCCGCCCGAGACTCACGGACGACCGCGATGCACATTAGACCCGGGCGTCGCACGCCAAAGATGACAATCTCGAACGCGTTCGGAATATGAAATTCCACTTGTTCCCTTTGCCCCGAGGGACGGAGAATTCGCGGTGGCGCCCCTCTCTTTTTCCGCTAGCGCGTCTAGGCACGCGCCCCTGCAACGTTATCAACCGAAAAAAAAGGATCTCGAGAAATAAGATGACGTCACCTCCTCGTGATTTACCGATCTCTGCATTTCCTAACTAACGCCCCCTCTCGCCCCCCCCCCCTCCCCCCAGCGACCTATATTTCACAACTCGCACCACCCCCGCGCCTACCCCTCGACTCCTCCCGCTTTACGGTAGCATCCGTGTCCCGTAAAATTTAACGGCGGCGCAGTTTAAAATACGAGGCTGTGTGGCGGCGCGGTCTCCGCAGACCGGCCCACCAAGTCGAGATAAAATATCTTCGAGGTATGGTAAACAGTCCCACCCCCCTTCGCTTCTGTCGGCGATATTTATATATTATATTTTTTCCCTCCACCCCTCTGCGCGAATTCTACCTTTATTCTTGCTCTCTTCCTTCCGGCTTTGTATCTCGCGTCCGTATGCGTTTTTATTTCCCTTTCTCGTGCGATTTTTTTATGCGTATAGCCTGCTCGCGCTGACCTAATCTGTATTAATGATTAATGCAGAATAAAGGGAATTTCGCCCGCGAAGGAAAAATAGAAAAATATCTATTTCATTCTCTTTGTTCCATCTTGGCTCGCATATTGAGAGAAATAATTGTTGTTGCCAAACAAATGTTTTCTTCAATCAAAAACATGATATAATTTCAGAATGAAGTCATGGTTATTTCGTACAAGAAAATATTTGATACCTAGGCTCGAGTAATTGCGTTTTTTTTTTGCGCAGAAAGAATTTCTAATTCCCACGACGGTATTATTGAATCAAGAACATATACTTATTATTCGATCAAGAGCCTGTATTCTTAAAATATTGTAAGATCATATTTTCTTGCTTCAAGAAATATTTTGTTTACATTAGTGATTATTTCTATCAGTGCACGATAAACGTCACAAGATCGTCTTATTCCTTTCTTTTCTTATATTTCGTTTCGTGGCTCTGCATCGAATCGAAGCTTCCGCTCGAAACGGATTTTTTCAATGCAAAGAGAAAGAAAGAGAAAGCAAGGGAGATCGTGGCGGGAAGATTCGATTTGGGGGATGCTATACTGACTGCAGGCTCCTCCCGCCCGTCGAGGCGATACGGCACGGGGCAAAAGCACCGCGCGGCAGTCTTTGAGGGGAAGTTAGGAGGTGACGAAACGCTGTGTCGACTCATCCCGACCTTCCCTCTACCTAATTTTAGAAATCCCTCTTCCGCGGGAGGTTGATGAGGAGGAAAATAATTACTCGCGAGCACTCGCCAATTATCATAAATTCCCGCGGCGTTTCCTCGAGGGGGCGGGAAAACAAGGGCAGAATTTCATCCGATTTTCTCAAGGGTTCTTTAAATGTGTGCAGGCCGATTCGCGGAAAAGTGAGGTTATTACGTAAAACGCGTAGAGATGCACACTGGAAAAAAATACGATTCCTGCAGCGATATAATAAGAAGCTAGAAGTAGAAAACCGAATACTTAAATTAGCAATATTCAGTTCTTTTACTAATTTTGATTAATATAGCACTACGATATCTGCATGTACACTAATATAATAAAAAGGAAAAGTTTGTGAGTTTGTTTAGCTGTCGGGGGTAATCTCTGAAACTACTAATCCGATTTAAGAAAATGTTCGATTAGTAAGGAGCCTGCACTTTTTGAATGTGAGCATAGACTTTATTTCATGAGGTTTTGATAAAAGGGAGCTAATGAGTAACGATATCAATGATATAGGTCATCGCAAAAACGGACAAACGGACTAACGGACGATTTTCTGTACCGAGAAAACAGTTTATTTGTAGTTAATAAATGTTTGTTTGAATATGCCGAAATAAACGTTTTATTAGACCAAGTAAATATTCATTAATTATTACTATATTTATTTGTCACAATTAAATCCTTCGAAGCAATCGTTTAATAGTTAACATATATTTTCTTGTCCTATAACGCAGTATTTATTTCGCCGTATTTGAGATTACGTTTATTAACTATTAATAAATACTTCTTGATGTGGAAAGCGCTGCCTTTACGCGGTAAAATATATAAATATGGTGTATGTGTGGGAGAATTGTAGAACACAAATAGATCTATAATAAAGTTCGCGATAGCATTATATCTAGCATCCAAGTCGCGAGCGGTTCCTAGTTCCAAATATAACTACACTATTCATTTCCTTCCTATAGCAACAGTGTTGATAATTTTACAAACTTTCTTTTCAGTGCATATGTCCACTTACGTGTAGAAATTTTGAACTCCTGGACGATGATAATCTTGCGATGACCACAATTAATTACCGCCACGAATGACAACCCCCTGCCTACAACCACTCTCATGGAATACATTTCTCTCCTATCTCTCCTTCCGCGTATTATGCATCCGTTTCCCTCGCTATGAGATAGCTGTACAGAGCCTAATGGGATGGAGCTATTCGAGGAAACGACGAGTTCTATATATATATTCCAATCCTGACGTAACATTGGACGCCCGCCCCGGGGGAAGGTCGATCGGGTGCGCAATAATAGAGAAGCGCGCGCGAGCCCTCGGATTCGGCCGGAATTCGATCGTCTCGCGACTACTCTTCCCCGGGAGGAGCCGTAGCGTGGGGATGTGGGGCACGACTGAATCCTGTAGCGATCTGGGAGCGATTGGATATTATCGCGAAACCGCTATACGCTGGCAGCGAATATTCATGGATTCGAAGGAACTCCCGACCCGACGGGAGCTTCGACCGCCCTCCACTTTTCCCGTGAGAACCACTGACGCCTGAAGGATATACGCATTCGCGGTGCGATCGTAAAAACTGTATAACTGCAGGGTAGGTGCGCGTACGCGCCTACAGCACAAGACATTCTTCGAACCGTCGCGTGAATGGTGCATTCCTACGGTGCGCCACCGTCACTCGGAATGAGTTCGCGGAGAGAGGATTGGAAAAAATGGTATACCCTTCGAAGAGGTGCGACGGTGGGCGTCGGTGGGAAAAACTGAGACGTAAATAGAGCGATACGCATCGCAGCCACGGCGTCTATGCCGCGAGGGTACTTTCCGCAGTGGCCTATAATGCGAGATTCGTGTCACGTAGCCGAGGTGCACCTACCGCGAGAGACGAGCGCGCGTGGTGCACTCGCCTTAGCCTCCTCTTTTATCCACATTCGAAAGAGAAGTCGCGAAACTGTCGCGAGAGAACTTAAGTCTTTCGGCGTGGAAATGGCGCGCGGTACGTACCGTGCGTCGATGCTTTTTCAATTCGTGGGACCAACAGGTGTACTTGGTTTTCAAAATATCACGATCAAGAGGGACGCGTGTATTTGCGAATAAACGCGCGTCTTGCACTGATAAGAATTATTGGTCAATTTAATCAAAATCTTGGAGATTCTATCGATACACATATTTCCTTCTTATCTCGATTAAAATACGGCCAAGCTATCAGTTGAAATGCATTTACTAAATAATCACAATAGTTGCCATGCAATATTCTTACACGGAGAGAAAAGTATACCAATCACTGTTATACTAGATAATAGATTTGACATTTTGGGGAAAGTATTGCGTTCGTTGCTTTACTGTATCACAACCACTGACATACGTTTATTAAAGTTCACTAGATATACACATGCCAACTGTTATCATACAGTAAAGCAATGAACGCACTACTTTCTCCAAAATGTCAAATCTATTATCTAGAGAATAACAGTGATTGATATACTCTTCTCTCCGTGTACACAGGTAGTAGAATTATACTACCCACGCGACGATCCATTTTTCTCAGTGTATCCAAGTACAGTTATATCGATGACGTGCGAAGAAAGATAAGTGTTCTTTCCCCTTACTATACACTCACGCGTGAGAGGACGGGATAAGAATAGAGGAATCGATACGTAAAATAATGAAGAACCCGCAGAACTTGGCGCCCGGTGTCTATAGGCCGTTGTAAGGAAACCCCTTCGCGGCGCGCGTCGAGTATAGGTTCGAGGGAAGGGTGCAGGTTGTTGAACTTCTACCGACACCCTCAACCCCTTTCTCGCGTTTCCTGCCGCCGCCGCCGCCGCCGTCGCCGTCCGACGAAACGGATACGCGCGGATACGACCGAAAGATATATAGCACCGCCGATTAGATCGATATCCCGATACGATATCGCGAGCAAGCCTGACGTATACGCGCGACGATATCGGTTGTCGCTGTAGTGGTGGGGCGTGCGTTTCTAATGTCGAGCGCTCGCCTTAGCGCCGCGGGGTTACACGATCGGTCTTCTCGTTTGGAAGGGTAGATGCGGCCGAGAGGGGTTGAGAAGTCCGACAGGTTCCGCGATGAACGATCTCGCTTACCTGGCGAACAAGTTGAAATCCACTCGGCCGGTCGAGAGGTCGAAGGTCGGCTATGCGAGAGAGAAACGGAACCCTCCGGGGTTAATTAGGATCTAATCTGCAGGAACGATCTCTCTTGCCCTCTTGCTCTCCACTCGGACTTCACTCACGTGCTCCCCGCTCGTCCGTTCTCGGGAGAACAGACGCGAAAATTCATGAGCTACCTACCCTCTTCGGGCGGTGTATCGTTAGCTCGGTGTTTCGGAACGATTTGCCAGGCGTGAGGAATCGGTTGGGTGTCCTTTGTCGGTTGGTAAAGTTTAGAAAATATTTTCGAAAAGTTCCCGTGAGATTTTCATTTGTATTACTGGAAGAGAAAGGGGTAGAGGTGCACAGTTTGAAATTCGTATTGGAAACGGTCATTCCAATTTTGTACGTTAAAATAAACTGAGTCTCTGTGTTAATTTAGCATTTCTTGCGTTGATTTTAACGCAAAAATTGTTGAATTAACACGAAGAATCGGTTGATTGTGGCGTATAAGAGAATTGGTAGACCATTTCAAACAGAACACTTCTATCTGTGCAGACTCTTACAATTAGAATAATTTGCACGTTCACAATATGACTAAAGTGCAAAAATACATTAAATTTACAAAACGAATTAGGATATTCAAAAATAATTGTGAGTTTACTATATGCAAGCGTGTCGTATAGGTTATCCATCTGGGCTATTTTCCAGTTTCTACAGACAATTCGCTGTCCAACGTTATCAGAAGTATCCGCAATCGAGACCCTCCTCAACCCCAAACCAGTCGTCACGAAACAAGGACATCTCTCGAATGCCTATTTAACGTATACCTACATCTGCTCCTAATACCCGCGTATCCCCTCTGATACTGGCACAGTAGTAATGCCGCGGAGTAGCAGTAGTAATAGCCGTAGTAATGCTCGAGGCCGGAGTTGACGCCGCGTATACACGGCAACTTTGACGAGCGCCGGCGGGACCGATATTACCGATAATACGGCGAATATCAATCTCGGCGATTTCGCGAAAATACCAGGTACAACGGTTTCCCGTGCACTCGTGTACAGCCGCGTACCTGTATCCACTGTACCTTTTCTCCCACGACCTCGACCCTCGGCAGAGTCGCCAAGCTTTCGAAAATATCGATGCTTTCCGTAAACCGAACGATAGACATCGCAGTTGCCTCGCTCGTTCGACGATTTGCGAGCTATCCATATACGAAGCGTATAAATACAGCCACTCTCGTACGAGTCGCGGGGGTGGGCAACGAGCGGGCGAGCCGATACCAACGCGCACACGGATAATACCTCGCACAAAGACCGGCGCGCAATACCGCCGACGCGACGTAGCGGACCAAACGTGCAGGAGCGGCATAATGCCTCGCAGGACACTGCAGGCGGTGGAAGAGTAGGAGAGCGCGGAGGGGTACCCAATAATTGCCCCGTTGCTATATCCCAGGAGTACCCCGCATTATCCGGAACGGCCGTGCAGTATCTGCGCTCTGCTGTATCAGTAACGAGATTTACAGCGTGCCACACCGAATCGGGCACGTTCGAGCGAATTTTGCGAGGCGCTTGCCCGGTGTGCGCTCGCGCGGACGGGTCGACGCGCGCCTCTGCGGCGGTACGGCTGCGAGTTCGGGTGCGATAAGGAGTGCGACGATGGACGCGCGCGGTGTGGACGACAGCGAACGAGATTTCGCCTCGCGTGTCATCGACGCGAAACGACGAGACACTGCTCGGAAAAAAAAACGTAACTTTGCACGTTATACGATTCCGCCATCCGTATCGTTCCGCCTTATCGTTCCCGGACACGAAGAGCCTCGGGTATCCGTCCGTTCCTGAAAATGCGCACACCGCCCCCAACGAGACTTCGTCACGCCACGCCGCGCGATTTTCTCCCCGCGTTAAATGACGTCCCCGCTGTCTCGTACACATTTCAGTTTCAGATGCGTGACCGTCGCGATTTCCGTAAACGACCGGGCCGACTGTAAACCTCGCCGTGCTCGCCGGACCTCGATCCGCACACGAGAAAACTCCCGACGCCGTGAAGCGTATTCGTCGAAGCGCGCAAACGCCGTCTCCGCTAGTTCGAAGGAAGCGTCGACCGCGCTCGCGCGAAGCCCGAGATTTGACGATACTTTTACGGGGTTGTAAAAGAGACCCGCGTCGCGACGCGGATGTAGCGCGGCGAGGGTTAATAAACAACGTGTCGCTCGACAGCCGTTATACGGGGAATCCCGGGATTTAAGCTTTCAGCAACGCGTGCATGGATGTAATACGGCGCTTGATATCTCGCTTCCATCGTACATTGAGGGGAGAGGGAGGCGCGTGGCGGGACATCGACTCGTCGCGATTTATATTATGAATATCTTCCTCGCTTTTCCGTGTGTTTCTCTGTTCTCGCTCGGCAATTTTTCCGTGCAATAACATCGAGAAATACGACTATGGTCTGGGGAAGAATTTACAGGGATGCAGTTTTCTCTAGTTTTTCAATTATTAAAATGTATATCTTTCGCTGGAAAAATGTATGTGTACACAGAGTACAAAAACTTGGTTAAAGTTATAAAATACATCTTATCCGATCAAACGAGTTTAGTTGTTCCATCCAAAATACTAGTAAGTTGAAACAAATATTTAGTTATTGTGACTAAATATTTAGTAATTTAGTAAAATAGTAGAAAGTTGAAGCACAAATATTTAGTTATTCTAACTAAATATTTGGTTCAACTTATTACTATTTTACTAAATTACTAATTATTTAGTTGGAATAACTATACAAATTTTAACTCCACGTCTAGTTATTCCAACCAAAAAGTAGTCCGTTTAATCAAACAGATGGAGGATCCATATTTCACTAAACGGTTTGGTTATGGTCGCCAGGATTTTAAATAAAATAACCAGGTTATTTTGCTCAGTGTATTTTCTAAGAAATTTATGTCAAACATTTTGGTAGCTTCTACGTTTTCAAGGGTTAATTCAGCGTATAATTTTCGCACTTGGCCGCGTCGCGAAGAAAGAGCGCCACTTCGATTAACAATCGCGGGACCACTTGAAGAGAGTTCCTCTGCGATTCTCTATCGGGCGAAGGAGGTGGAGGGGAAGTACGAAAGGGTATACCGTACAAATTTATGGTGAATCGCCGCGGGCAGCCCGAGGCACGGGCGGGGTTGAATAATGCATCGTGTTTTATGTAATATGGATGCTATTACGCCCATGTAAAATGCATTCTCAGACAGATGCCTCGGGTCTTCTATCCTTTCTTCGATCCACGACCAAATGCGATATTCCTCTCGCGAGTAGATCCACTTTTACGACTTTGAGTAACTGAAAAACACTGCTCCGTTTCACGCGGTTTATTCTGGCGTCTGCCGCCTCGGTGCCTCGCACTTCCAATTCTGGACATACGTCGATATGGACCCTCGGAAAATGCGTTTAAAAATTCGAGAGAACGTTAAAAACGAAGTTTCATCATTCCTCGCACTTTCTCTCTCTTTCCCTCTTCCTCACTTACTCGAAAGAATCGGAGCCGTGATAAGAGTGACGCTACCCGCTGACGTGCATCGACAGTGATCGACGACCGCATCTCGACTGCCGTCTCGCTCCCATTTAAACCCCGTCTCCGTCGCGACCGAGGGCGCGGAGGCAAAAGTGATAGATGAAAGATCAAATCTCGCGTTGATGGGCCACTCTTCTCTTCGCTTACTCCCTCGGTTCTCGCTCCTCATTTGAAATCCCCTCTTTCCCGCTCTCGATAGCATCTAGTGGAATTTAAGCTCATGAAACGCAAGGAATCTCCGGTTTCTTTCCCCTTTCCGGTATAAAATCACCGACAATTTTCATCCCTTATACGTTTGGCGGTTTTTTAGTTGTGGGGAAATTTGTCTTTTTGGGAAGGGCGGGGGGGAGGAGCGGAATGATATTTATTGAAGAGTGGCCATTTCGCACCTTTCAATTTATCGAGCACGTGAGAAATATCAAATAGCATTATTTTTGGTGGAAATCAAATGCTACACTGAGAAAAATAAGATGATTTTAATGACAGAATGTATCTGGTTAATGAATTTAGTTAATTTAACCAAAATAAGTGAGTTGAACCAAATGCTTAGTTATTCTAACTACGTGTCTATTCTAACCAGAAATTATTCTAATTATGCTAACCAAAAAATGGTCGATTTATCTAAACGGATGGAGGATCCATATTTCATAAAACGATTAGGTCATGATCTCCAAGATTTTGATTAAATTGACCACACGGACAAAAAAGGATTAGTAGTTTTTACATTATATTCCATTAATTGGGTTCCTCAAGGTGAAACATTGAATATATATTTTAATAGACACAGTGTACTTCTCATAGATTGTAACAGTATAAATATCAGTTTACCCGACACATATTAATGAGAGATTGATAAATTTTACCATATAAACTGACATTTATACCGTTACGAACTGTTGAAAATACGCTATTAAAAAATTCAGTGTTTAATCTCGGGGAGCTTTGTTACTGGGACGTACTATACAAATTCATGGGTTTTCCCACTATTTTTTACTAATCCCTTTCCTCTGTGCAGGGGATTTTTCTCACCGTATAATTCTATATTCAAACAACTAATTGCATTACAGTAGGTGTACGCGTGCTCGCTGTTGGTATTTCGCTGTTTTTTTTTCTTGATAGGTACTCCTCCCTTCCTCACAACAGAGTTCATGCGAGGATAACAGAGGAAGTAGATTGTTTGCTCGTCCCTACGACACCGTCTAATATCCGCTCTCACGAGAGCTCGTTCGCGCGAATCTCGCTGTCAACCGAAACTTCGATAATGTATTCGAGAAACTCTCGCGTATTTATTACGGAACGCGAGTCGCGGGGGCGCGCGCGACCCGGCATCGACTACAGTCGAGAGAATATTGGCCTGAGCGAGAGATCACCGCGCGAGGTTCGTTTTCCCATCGTGGAGCAGTTCGAAACTTCGGAGACAGGAGGAATTCCTGTGCGAAAGTTTATTCGCGCGCGACGGAAGAGGCCGAAGATGCGGGAAGTTGCGCGCGAAGCTATCCCGTGGGGATCTTCGGAGAAGCGCTTCCAGTTTTGTGTAGACGGACACGTAGGGTGGATCAAGGGATGAAGATAACCTATAGGGCTGTGCACGAACCGCGCGACGCATTTTTCGGCCGATTTGACAACCCCCTCCCTCTGTGTGACAGTCCCCACGACGCTTTAATTAACCCTCCCTCCCCCTCTCTTCTATTCTCGCGCGATATTTTCTGAGTTCGCCTGAAAGTCTGTAATGACTGAAAATATAGGGAAAAAAGTCATCCATACAGTACAGACTCCGAGGTTGCCTATTCTACACACAATACGTTATAATATAATATTTTTACAAATAAGAAATATTTTCAAAGTGTTATCTCACGCGGGGAAACATAATTCAGAGGTCATTAATCAGAGTTAAAATTGAGAGTACCGTTCACCTCTCCTTTTCAAAAATCGGAATAAACGATCAGAAAGAAAAAAATGTAGAAGAGAATGTTAGTTTACCAATCATACGCGTCATTTCCTTCGACAAACGGACTCGAAATCAGGGTCAACATTAACTTTCCCCGCCCTCGTCGCTTCCTGCACCGCCCCCTCGTCTTTTCACCGTGACTAATTTCATTCAACTCCCGTAGCCGGGGGTTTGACGATGATACCATCACACCGTGCCCGCAAACCGTCCACTTGTTGCTGTTAAACCGACGCGGACAATCGCGGCGAATCGATAGATCTGCCCTCTCTCGTCAATTGAGAGCCGGAATTAGCACGGCGAACCGATTTCGGGGCGTTCTCTCCGATGCGAATCGCTGTGCCCGGGACGTCTAGGGGTTGTTCGCTCGAGGAGTCTTCCACTCTTGTTTAAACGATGACGAAAATGCTCCTAAGAGTCTACATTAAGAAAAAAATTCCGCCCAATTGAACGAAAATCCTGGAAACCATGACCAAATCGTTGGTGAAATATAGATCCTCCATCTGTTTCGTTAAATTGACCATTTTCTGGTTAAAATAACTACACCGAGAGAAGATTTTATTTGCAGTTAATAAATGTACATTTGATTATGATGAAAGAAATATTTCGTCGAGCCAAGTAAATATAAGTTAATTATTAGAATGTTTTTTTCATTCGAATAGAAATATAGTAATTGCTAACGTATATTTGCTCGGCCCAAAGAAATATTTCTTTCGCCAAAATCAAGTATACGTATATTAACTATATGTGTAAATAAACTGTTTTCTCAGTCTAGACATGTAGTTGGAATAATGATACATGTAGTTGTGATAACTAAATATTTGCTTCTCAATTTATTAGTATTTTGATTAGAATTACTAAACTCGTTTAACCAGATGCGTTTTATCATTCACAGCAATTTATTTTTCTCACTGTAGAATTTATGCGCGTTCGAGTAGACTTACGATCGAGACTCGTCGTCGGCATCGAAGCGACGCGAAGAACAGCGAGGATTACTTCTTTTTCGTCTCCTCTGCTCACTTCCTCTCTCGTTCTCTTTTTATTCCTTTTCCTCCGTCATCCTCGAAAGCAGACCGCCTCGCGGCAACCCTCCAAGTTACGAACTTCGCAAAATGTCGACAACGCGATCAAAGTATCCAGCTGCAATTGCCGCGTACGAGTTACATACATCCGCCGCGTGCGTTTATGTCCACAAGGACGAGGACGGTTATTCGATTGAGGCGTTTCGAGACAATCTGCTGCGGGTTTACTCGATCCAAATCCGAAATTACGAGACGCCCTTACGTTCGCCACTTCCTTCAGAGAGTACTTGCATTTTGGTCCCTTCACACAGACGAAGAGAAAGACATTTTATTCTCAAAAGCGGAAGCAAGATCAGCTGAGAAACGTGGAAACAAATAGACAAGGAGGCAGCGAGCGAGGCGAAAGCGACTGTAAGTGCCCTCGAGCGAGCATCCCCCCTCGAAGACACGGAGAAACGAGAAGAAAGGAGCACCTTGGAAGCAATCTTCGCGCCTTCTGCGGCAAGTGCTTCATCAGCCCGCTTTCAAACGTCGAGTGCGCCGTACACGAAAACTATAGAGTCGCGTCGTTCGTCGCATGATTACCCGGTTAAGCTCATCCGCTTCTGCTGTACGAGATGCAGGGGTTGCCGCGGGGAGACGAAACTTTCTTCCTCCGCTCTCGAAAGAGACGAAGACCGAGACTGCGAGAAGGGGAAGAAATCGACATGACGAGACGAAGAAGAGGGGCGATATATTCATTAGAGGGGGGCGCAGAGCGCGGGGAGGGAATCCGATATCGCCGATAAAAAGAGAGAAAAGCACGCGAGAGGGCACGACGTCGTGGAAGACGGCGACCCGCTGCTTCTCCATAATGGACGGCGGCTGTTCATCAACGACGCCCCGGAATCGTCGAGCGGAGGACCGCGTCCGACCCCGTCGGCCGTCGGGGGAATTTCATTGCTGCCGGAAGGAATTAATTGCGAGCATTTAAAGCGACAACGGTCCTTCGCGCTGGCACTGGACAAACGAGTAAGGAGGAACGATGCGGTCGATGCTCGCGGAACCATCTGGCGACGCTATATGAGACGAATAGTTTGAATTGTTTCGGGAGGGTGGGAGGTAGGGGGGAGGGAAAAGCGCTCTCTGACCAGAAGACGTAGGGGTCGTTAGCGTGCCGCGACGTTGACGCATTGCAGTTCCTTGGCGAAAGCGTCGATCGAAAGTCAACGTATATAATTCGGTTTGTTTAGAAATGTTTTAAAATTATTGATAATTACCAAAAAAATGGCGATCATTTGACAAAAGCGTTTGTTCAAGGCATTAGGATGAAGGGTTTTCCTCTGTTGTATCTACTCTTATGTATGTATGTACACACTAATGTATTTTTTACTCATATAATGATGTTTTTTAATACTTCATGTTAAGTCACGGAATTTCTGACCTTTTTTCCTTCATATTAAAAAAACAAGTGACATTAATTTTATTCCGAGCGAAGTTATGAACCAACAAAGCAGCGCGATGCAAATTCGCACTTGTGTGTGCACGTTGAAATTCGTAAAGGATGCGCGCACTCAAAGGATTAATAATAAATCGGGATTAAGAATCGAAGGATCGCGAATTGATTCGTCGATAAAACGTACTTCCAATTTAGTTTCAATTGCAAATCGCGCCCGCTTTAAACGCTCAAATTGCATCGCGGCACTTTAATTCCACGTCCGCCATAGACAGCAATGGGACCGCTACGCGCCCCTCGAAAGTGACTGAGAGTTACGAAGCGAGCGATTTTTTAGCGACCCCATTCCGCTCACGAAATTGTTGCAATCGCGCTCCACGCGTTCACCGTAAATGCGAGGGATTAGTGTTCGTCGAAATTTAACGCGGGCACATTTTTTTGAGATTCACCCGTCCCGTTATTCCGTCCGGACTTAACCCATCCCACGAATAACACCCTCGCCAGACGACCGATTAAACGGCCGGCTCGATCGCTTTGATCGTCATTTTTTTCCTTCTCCCTTCGCTCTCGTCGTTCGTTTCCCCACGGACGACTTTCTGCGAATAGTTCACACACTGAGAGAACATTTTATCTGTAATTAATAAATGTATACCTAATTATGGCGAAACAAATATTTCATTTAGCCGAGCAAATATTATGTTACATATTGTTAAAATTTTCATTTTTAAATTTAAGTGAGAGTGACTCGTGCAATAATCAAACACATGTTTATCTAAAATTTAATAAAAAAATAATATGAAATAATGACCTTTTGTTTTGAATTTTGGTCAAAAAAAATGAATATTAAGTTACACACAGTATAATATATAATATTTTCGAGCATCTACTACTGAAAATTCAAGTTCTTTCAATTTTTACCATTCAAGCCATTTTTAACAGTGTAACTATCAGAAGTTTTTTTTCATTCGGACATGAAAAGAGTGATAATTAACGAATATTTGCTTGGCTCTACGAAATAACTTTTTCGCCCTGATCAAGTATACGTTTATCGACTATAAATAAACTATTCTCTCAGCGTACGCGCGTGAATTACGTTTAAATACTCCGAGATCGTTTATCCAAGAGAACTCGGACGGTGCAGCGCACTGGCGGTAATCGCATCGAGCGAGGCGACTCGCTCTCTCTCTCTCTTTTTGCTCTTATTTTTCCCCCCAGCATTCCGTCTGCGCGCGGTTACCGCGCGAGTACCCACGGAAAATGCAATTTCAATTGCTGACCGTTCAACAGAAGTGAAAAATAAAGTCACCGTTGCGAGAGAAGAGATCGTTAATAGCTAAATAGCGACGGAAGTGGAAGTCATTCGGGGCAGCAAACGGGCGAGAGGAGAAAGGAGCGCGGGGTTTCAAGCGGAGGAAGACTAATGCGAGGTACAATAACGTGGCGTCCCCGTAATTAGTCCGCGGCGCGTCTGCGGAAATAGGCTCGTTCTGCCAGACATCGGCGGGGCGGGGGGAGCGATAGGGGAAGAGACGGCAAAGTGACGGAGGAGGGAAGGAAGCAGCCCGGCGAGAAAAGCGAGAGCCGCGGAGAAAATGGAGCACCGCAAATTAGAGTATCGCTTTGTAACTCCTATCGCGACTTTCGGATCGCTCGCGACGTGGCACCGAAGAGGACGAGCGACGGAGAGGACACGCGCGACACGAAGGACGCCCGTTGTATTATGCACGGTCACGTCCGAAAGATCCAGATGCGAGAAAGGCTTAACAAACTCCGTTAGAGGAGCAGCGCGAACTCGCGCGGGGGGTGAATAACGAAAACGACACACCGACAAGCTGGAATCGCGACATGGCGCTGCGCGTGGATGGGAGAGGAGACGCGAAGCGCAGAAGGGTGCTTCTCTCGTAATTCGGGACACGAGCTCAAAGGATCCCGAGTTTTGAATGCGAAACGAAGCGAAACGCGGTCGAGATAAATATTGTAAGTGCGTGGAAGTTAACGGGGGTGGGTTTTCACCGGGAGTCCAGAGGGGGTGGGCTTCTAATTTGCTGCGAGCAAAAGAGCGCGTTTGACGATTGAATTCGGCGGGGAAGAAAGGAAGGATTACGTGGGAGGAATATCAAAAATTGATATTCCCCCACGCGCGAGTTGATGGCGAACGAGATTTTTCGAATGAAACATGGAAATACTGATACCAGTAAATTTTACTATACAGGGTGATTCGAAATGGGCGCACTTCCTCTCGTAGAGAGATTCTTCGCAAAAAACTGAACCGAAAGTTGCTGTACAAAATTTTTGTGCTCCGCCTAGTTTACAAGATAATCCAGTTCGAAAATATCCAATCCAAAGTCAGATTCAAGGGACAACCAGGGCCGTGATAACTGGGGCCAACTTCATAAGACTGACAGACAAATTATGTATCGCGATAAAGTCGAATGCGAAACAGATAGGACTAACTATAGAATGCTTACTCACTAATCTTATGAAGTTGGCCCCAGTTATCACGGCCCTGGTTGTCCCTTGAATCTAACTTTGGATTGGATATTTTCGAACTGGATTATCTTGTAAACTGGGCGGAGCACAAAAATTTTGTACAGGAACTTTCGGTTCAGTTTTTTGCGAAGAATCTCTCTACGAGAGGAAGTGCGCCAATTTCGAATCACCCTGTATACTCGTATTTACAATAAAAGAGGTACATGAGGGTTTTCGGATATTTTTACAGTGCGGTAGAGTAATATTTTTGTAAACATCAAATCGCGATACTTTACATTATAATTTATTAGTTTTCGAGAAAAAATTGTTCTTCAACACGGTAGGACCATCTGAAAACCCATATATGTACTTCTTTTATTGGAAATATTGTATTATTTACTGGCATTAGTCTTTTCGTGTATGTCCAATTATCATTATAAATGGTACACAAATTGGGACGGCTCGGAAAGGACCGTTAGTCGATCCCGGTTCTCGCGTTGCGAAACCGGTAGCAGCGACGACGGTAACTACTTTACCGCATTGCAGCGCCACTACTCATCCGAGGACCATAGCGGTGTCACATGGGACCTGCGAACCGAGGGATGTATGCATACACGTTCGCGTATTCCGAGCACATGCACGTGCCATTGTTTCGCCATTCATATTTATTCTTGCCGCATAACCGTGTTGAATGCCATTTATTACCAGCTAACCTATCCGGTCGTGGTTGTAGCTGAACCAACGCCTCGTACACCCGGGTTAACAATGCCGTCCCTGGTCGAGTCGGTGTAACGAAATACGAGAAGGCAACGAAACGCGTGAATTAAGGGTCGATTGCGTTATAAAGACTTCCAGCACACTAACAACTGTACACTTCATGCGGGGAAAGCAAAGCTGTGCTTCCACGAATGGAAGCTGTTTCTCCACAGGTGCGAATTCGAGTTGCACTTCATAATTCTTTAATCGCGATACGAACTCCTCCTTCGTCTCCCACAACTTTAACCGGAACCCACAATCGCCACCGCAAAGCGAATCTAGCGTCGCTATCAATTCTCAACCGTATCAATGAAAGACCAGTCACAACGTCATCGCTGGATCCCCGCGGCAACCGCACCGACTCCCATTGAGAATCCGCTTGAGAAATCGTCCGGTCGCCGCAGTCGTGAGAAAAATAAACGTCGAGAATCGTTCACTGCGGAGATTTGCGGGAGAGCACGTCCCCATCCCCCTCGCGAGCGAACGGCACGTAGCGCCGTTCGAAAGGAGGCGATATTGAAAACCTGGCCCAGATAAATCTGTTGAGGGTAGGGTGAAAGAGAGAGAGAGAGAGAGAGAGAGAGAGAGAGAGAGAGAGAGAGACGAGAGTCGAGCGACCATCCAGCCACGCCGAGAGGTCGCACCTATTCCTCCACCCTCGGAGGTTGATATCGCCGTCCGACAACACCGGGGGCTCGACTCCGGAGTTGGCTGCGATCGGTCCGCCCTCGCGCCCCTTTCGTGTTCCAGCGTCTACGTCGTGGAGGATAGGGATGCAATAATAGCGCCCGGTTGACGGGAAGACGGAGAACGACGCGGTGGGGCAGGAGGTGGGGGGTGCGAACGGGAGGACCTATGAATTTCGAAGTGGCGAGGACATGACGAGAATGCGAAGCGCGAGGGCGCCGAGAATACCTGCGGAGACTCGCGGTGAGGGCTTCGCGTCGAAAAGGGCCGGAGGGCAAGAGCCCCGCTACTTGAAGCCCGACGTGATAGTACGAACTAAGTTAGCTCGGTGATTGTAACTTTATTAGTTGCTTCGTTTGCTTATAATATTCGCGCGAGGAGTTGAGCGCGGCACCTTCCAACGAGACGCTTCACACGAACCCCGACGACGATCCTCTCGGCACTGACGAAAGTTCGGGAGACACCTTTGGTAACAATGGGGAAACTCGGGCAGCTTTGTATCAGGGTATTAAGGGGTGAATGGTGGCGCAACGGGGAGCAGGTGGCCGAGGGGTGTAGTAGCATGGATAACGAGAATAGCATCAAGGATAACGCGAGAGGATAGCATTGCTCGGATGTGACTGAGTTCTGTTTGAGCAACGGTGAGGTAGTCAGCAGATTTGCGTTTGCGTATCTTCTTGGTTATCGTCTTCAATTTTGTTTTTGCTTCATTCTTTTTATATTCCTGATTTGTTTATTCTGCTATATACTTCTTGCTTTGTCTTGTTTGACGGTTTCACTACTTTCCGTGGCCATTCGTTTTCTTCAGCAGAGTCGTTAGTAACAGTGAGGTTCAGGAGGATTCGAACAATTGTTGTAACAGGACATCGACTGGTGAAAAGTGGCGCAGGGAGGAGCAGATGGATACGAAGAATAGCACGGTTGGGGGGGATAACAGGAGCACGGTGGACAGGGTAGACAAGGAGGACAGGGTGGGCTTTCTGGGACAGGACAAGTTTTCTTTTCGGTCAGACCAACCGTAATGTTACCAGCGCCTTTGCGTTTGCGAGGTTTCTTCACTTGATCTCCTTTACCTCCTTTTTCTTTATCTATATCCACCTTATCAGAGTCATCAATGGCGGTTGCCTTTTCGTCAGATTTGTCTTTATCCTTAGGCCTGTCCTCTTTTGCTTTATCTTCTTTCCCAAGTTTATCGTCTTTCTTCGGCTCCTCTTTTTCTTTGGCCTTATCCTTTTCCTGCAACTTGTCCTTATCCTGATCCTTAGTATGACGGTCATCCTTAGGTAACTCTTCATCGCTTTGACCATCCTTTGGCTCGTCATCCTTTTCAGCTGTACCGTTCTTTTTATCTTCTCTCGCCGGCTCCACTCGCGGTACCAGTTTCGAATCTCCTTCCGCGCAGATGCATTTCAAATCCTTTTGATCGAGCGGTGGCATTAACGTTGCGCTGCCCCAACAACCGGTCGTCACCTTTTCGAGTGACACCTCTTTGCACTGATAAGGATGCTTTTTGTGAGTTTCCTCCTTCACGTAAAAAACTTTATCAACGCTTTCCGGTACGTCGAATTCGGTGATGATCGACTTGCCGAAGTAGCTGAGGCGCAGATAGATCACCATATTGGCTCCGGTGTCCTGACCCTCTTCGTCGAGCAGCTTATAGGTGGCTTTCAGTACCCTGGAAATTGGCTCACGCGCGTGAACCAGTCTTTTCAACTTAATCAGCTCTCTGCGCTCTTCGATATCCTCGATGATGCCGTTGAAAAGGTCCTTCGCGTTGGCGCAAGTGATCCCGATAGTTCGACAGGTATCCATCTCGAAGAACTTGGAAGTCTCGCGACGTACGTGCACTTGTACGTCCACGTCGCCCATTGGCCGCTCCAGACTCGCTTCCGGTATCGCGAATACTATGGATTTCCCGCCGTAGAAAGGTTCCTCTTCGTAATTTGAGCCACGATAGGGGCGGTAGTCGTGACGGTTCGGCTGCAGCGATGTCCATTCATCGTCGAGCATGCGGAACATCACTACGGTCTTCTGCATCACCGCTTGTTCGTAAAATTTCTTCTTGGGAACGAACAGCTGAGAAATTCGAGGTATATTTTACATAAGCTTAAAATAATACGAATGCAGGTGACCAAATGATGAATACGTCAACCCCCGTACAATAACAAAAACCTCTAACCTTTTCCACGGAGAATTCAAGCATCATTAAGTGAAGGTCATGGGAAACGATCAATGAAGACATTTTTGTTGTATTATCCTGTCGACTGTCCAAATTGTAGCTTGTGATATATTGTACCGAAAGTTTTGAAGAGTTAGCCGAATTGTTTGATTTAACTTCAATTTAGTATGACTGACATTGCTGGAGGAAAGTCCTCCTCATTTTGACACGTGGCGCATTAGGTTCAGTCATTTATTTTTTTCCGCTAGCTCGAATACTCGATTCGAAACGACAGTGGGTGTTTTTTTTCCGTGTTCGATAAACACAAGAGACGAATAGGTAGGTATCCACCTATCTTCGAAAATTATACCGAAAGCTGTCAATTTCACGAACGCGCATCCTGAGTGCTTTTTAGCGCGTTCCATTTCCGGCATTCGCCCACTCCGGCATCAACTCTCCCTTCGCTCGGTTGTCACGGCCGACAACCTGTCAGATGCACGAGTGCCGCGATAATTATCCGAATGCGAGCGAGCTACGCTTGGATACCCCCTCACCCCCGCGATACATCGGAGTCACGAACCGCACTCGAAGATGCAAGTAGGAATTAAAAATTCGCGGATTCGAATCATCAAGAACGACGTCACTCGATATCTCCCGGATCGCGAAGTGAAACCGACAACGGTGAGCCGCGATTTCGAATTCAAGGACCACCCCCTTAACGAGGCTCACCCTGTGGCGCGTCGCGAGGGAAAGTTCGCGACACCGACCCCTTTCAACGACGTATGCGCCTATAAACAAGAATCCCACTGCAGTATTTGATAACCCCCGCGTGGCACTGCGCCGTCCTTCGCGTTCACCCCATTTTCATTTGGAAGCGGCTATAAAATAAATTTCCATTTCGACGTTGTAGATATAACTTTAATGGTGGAGAAAGAAAGCTCCTTCTCCCTCGTGCCCCTCATTGATGATTCCTCGTATAGAGCCGTCAGTTAATGGTGCAAGGGGTGCGCGCGTAAATTGCGTACAACGTATAGGTATAAGAAGGGCGGAGAGGGATCGAAACAGTTTTTATACGGAGTCACTTAAGCGGGAAAGGCGATATTACTGGAATGTTATATAAGATTGTGTTATTCAATTTTTGTACGGTGAATTACTAGATGCCATGGAACTTTGGGAAACCGGATGGATTTTTCTCTGAAAATGGAAATTTACGTAAGAAAAGCGAGAGTAGAGTGGATGATACTAGAAAATCTTACGTATTTATCCTTACATAAGGATGTAAAAGAGTTTGATGATACGGCAAGAAAGCCTTACATTTTAATGTGCGTTTCCTATACACTGAGAGAAATAATTGCCGATGCAAAAAAAAATGTTTCCTTCGCATGATATAATTCCAGGATCAAGCCATGGTTTTCTTTGTCTAAAAAAATATTTGATAGGCTTGAGTAATTGTTTCTTTCGCACATAAAGAATTTCTTGTTCCAACAAATGTATTCTTGGATCAGGAATAGGTATATATTTTTCGACCAAGAATCTGTATTCTTAAAAATGTGTAAGATCATATTAATATCTTCTTCATTCAATACATATTTTTGACCCTAGCAATTATTTCTCTCGGTGTATGTAAATGTAAGATGCATGCATAATTTTGACGCAAAAGGGGTTGACCGCATTTTGACCCTCTCTTTCAGGGTAGGGTTGAGAATCGCTTGAGACGTATATGCATCACTTTCCAAGGGCCGAGCCTTGTCTTTAGCTCGCCTGTCGGCCGCTGTAATTTGCAGGGGGTATTATATTCGCATTAACGTCACCCCCTTCTCCTACTGGCCGTCCTCGTCCGCTTTTTCAGCACGACTTTCTTTTCTTCGAAAGCATCGTGGGGTTTTGCCGCGCGAGAGGGTGACTCGGTGCGGCGCCGCTGCATAGACTGCGGAGAATGTCCGAGCGAGCATTAAAACGTAATCTAAGCGGCCCCTAATTAAGATCCCGGCCATGCAAAACCGAGCTTGATCGATGCCGAGCTTATCGGGGCTATGCAATATTCCAGGCGAACCTGAACGTACAGCCGGGTGCAAAATTTCTCACGCTCGAATTTGCGACCATATGCCCTGCCCACGAAGCATTCGTGTATCCCTTGCGAGGGGTGAGGGCGTCGGGGGAGTTTTA
The DNA here is from genome assembly GCA_963678675.1 of Xiphydria camelus. NCBI lineage: Eukaryota > Metazoa > Arthropoda > Insecta > Hymenoptera > Xiphydriidae > Xiphydria > Xiphydria camelus. The sequence goes on along the minus strand of OY783197.1, from coordinate 23,325,888 downwards.
CGAACGAAGAGGGAAAAGACGGCGCTGAGGCCACGACTAATGGGAACTCGGTGTGATACGAATCATCCGCCGGATCGTCGGGTACACGTATTGTCCTCTAATCCGACGCTGTACCGCGTAGTTCACGTCCCTCTCAGAAATTCGCTGTACCGGGTCCCGTGGAGGCAATGGAGGTGTTCGCTTCGGGCCGGGGATGCGCGGGGTGAGACAATGACGGAGGGAGCGGGAAAAAGACCTGGTTTCCAGGGAATCCAATTTCGCGAGATTAAGGAGGAATGCATGTATAATGCGCGGATAGTAATTTTATTCCGTCTCGCTCATTTTTCATTTTCTTTTATCTTTTGGAATAAGCTGCTATATATGTACATGATTGCGGCTGGTAGGGCGCGAGTCTCCCTTATTCGAGGAGGGACAATCTCGCACCACCTGTAACTTGCGACGGTATATCGAAGAATTATCGCTGGAAAGCTTGGAAAGATTTTTCGACACAAATGAACGGGATTACTTGGCGAAACGTATATCAAAGAATTTGATTTTTCGACAATTTTTCGTAATAGCTCCACCGAAGCTACGTTTATGGGAAAATAGAACTTTAAGACCAGATTTGGATGTAATTCTGGTCCGCAGAATTTCTGACTGAAATTAAATCCGAGTCAGAATCGCATCCAACTCTGATCATAAATACCATAATTTAGACTCTCGCAGTACAGATGATCAGTTTCTGATCCGTCATCAGATGTCTCTGATGACATTTCTTCTCGGGAACATCTCTTTTTTCGGTGGTACTAAAAGGAATGAAACACGAGCCAATCTGCGACGTTGACCACAATAGTGCTTGCGACAAAGAATGCTAGTTTTTATTGTACCCGCAGCAGTCTAGCTTCGAGAATGCATGATGCGTTCCAACACGCGTACCGGAGCATCGATTATGCGCCACCTCGTAAGGAGAGATAAAGCGAGAGGGCCGAATCGCGCGTGCCCTCAGCGCCTCTCGACTGGCAACCGACCCGTTATGAGGAAAGTTCTCGCACGGCCATGATCGAAGTCATAAAACGCAGGATCGGCATCATCAGCGTGTACAACTTCTCGCATAACCCCAAGTTACTCAAACTCTCACTAACTAATCTCGTTCCGACCGGTAACTACTTAAACTGATTGGCAACCGTCCTGCGCGCAGATGGTACGAGATCTCGGACTAGTTCAGGGGGGTGCGGAATATAATTCAGCGACGACAGTTCACTCGATTCCGAGCGATGAGTGTGTACATATGTACCTACCACCTACGTTGAAGTTTCCACCTGTGGCTACCGATGAAACGAAAGTGGTCATACATATTTCCGCATTCCCTCGCTCACGAGGAAGAACCGATAGCTCAATTGTAAGGCTTATGGGCTCACCTTTCGATTATCCGATCGATTCATTTCGAGCAATTACCGAAACGATCAATTCCCGACGGAAGAAGATACGCAGAAATATTCGTCGAAGCAACTGATGCATTAACTCGATTCGCTCGTTCCCGATTCGTCGAGGGAACTCATCGGGCCTCCAGGAAAAAACGCGTTGCAATTTCTCTCTTAATTAAAGAGCGCGACGCACTTTCAGATCGGATATCCTTAATGATAGGTGGAGGGGGCGCGCTTTCAACCGACGATTCTTACGGAGGTGGATTCATCAGGATGAAAGAGCTCGGCCCTCTCATCCGGTTCACCGTTAAACCCCCACCCGGTGCCTCCGCTCGCGCAGACGATCTCCCACAACTCGTCTCGCGCAATCGCCACCCCTTAGCCTGGGAGGGAAACGAACTAACGCGAAATAGCTTAATCCGTACGTGCTAAGCTCCGTGTAATTTGGACTTCCCACTTGGGGGTGCTTGTAAGGCGGCTCGGAGGTACGGACGGTCGGTAATGGATTAAGGGAATATCGTTTTTGCGTTAACGCCGCGGATTAACGAGCGAGAGATAATCGAGACGACGGTGATGATCGTCAGGAACGGCGAAAACCCCGCACGCTTGCTTCCGACGATTTTTCATCCCCCGCCGAATCGAGCGGGTCGATATACCGTTCCGAACTCTTCCGCGGCTCGACTTATTAATATTTCAAATCCACCGTCTCCTTACCACCTCGTCGACGCAGCCGGTACCCTCCTGCGAATATCCGTCGCACCGATATACGGGCTTTAATATAATACCCGAGTTTTCACCCGCCGCGAGACTCGAGAGAATAAATCGACTCTCCGCTTCTCGATCGCGTCCCCCGCGTGCCGTTTCGAGCATTTCCATGTAGCAACAGGCGCGCTCGCGCTGTACGTTCATGGAGATGTGATTGAACTACGTAACTACATTGGAAGGAGAAACGAGAAGCGGCGCGGAGAGGACGAGGAAATAAAGACGAAACGAGCGCGGGAGCGGCAGCCGCCCTCTGATATTGGGAAAGTTTTCGGTCGGAAAACTGGGCCAGCCAGACAGTGGACGTACATTGCACCATTCCCCGTTCTCCGCGGAATATGAATGTCGCTGTATACCGCGATCGGCCGACCCTGTATTTCCGACTGGACCGAGCGATACCGCGAAACGCCGAAGAGAATTGCGACTCGTTCGGGGAGGAAAATTCATCGAGATTTCCAATGCGATAAAGGCGGGATGATCCGTTTTCCCCCAATTTTGCTCCTGAAATTCTTTTTCTTCTCAGACAGCGGTCGTATCGATGCCAATCCTCGGAATTATCGAAGTTGCTGCGTGCGAGAATGGAGAGAATTTTCCCCCGGAAGGCAATTGCGAATGTCTATTTTCTTCTTCTTCTTTCGTGTCAATTTCATTGATTCTTCTTTCTTTGTCAAGATAGCCTCTTCATCTCGATCTCTCTGCGTTGATAAAACCTCACCCTTCTCGCCGATATTTACAGTCACTTTCGATCAGACTCCCTCCTCCACGATGGTACCAAATTTATCGTCTCGGGCGGCTATTTACGAGTTATTTATTTAGGCGGAAAAAAGATTCTCCCCCTCTTCACTTTCCTCACCTTCGCGTATGTTGCATGACGTGCCTCTCGAACGCGGGAAAGCATAAGAACTCGAGGGAACGACCGCAGCCTCCCACGGGTATCTGAAAAAAAAAAATGTCCGGATTTAAAGCTGACTCGTTCCGAAGGCAGTCTCGTAAATCCGGTTGGTATAAAGCGTAACGAAATCGACGTTGTTTCGTTTCTTACCTTATTTAATCGCAGAATTTACGAGCAGCCGCGGAAGAGGAAGCGTGGGAGGCTGCGCGAGGAGGCATGTTAGAGAAGTTGTAAACGGAAAAGTGTACGAGAGACTTTCGAACGCGCAAGTGTGTCGATATAGGAAGCGAGAGAGACAGCGATGGATAGGAGAGATGTCGTAAATTTTCACGCACCCTTCGTCGAGTGAATATACATCGTGAAAATGCAAGGATGGGCGGGTCGGGGGTTAAGCGTTGATAGCACGATGTACGTACGTGTACGCACGTGGAGCTCGTACCTGTTTGTTGTTTACTGCGATACATCGTATCGCGTCGCAGTGTTTCATCGACCGAAAAATGTAGTCCAATTTTCGAGTTTATTCTGGGGGATGGTATAGCGTACAGTGGAAGGGGGATACTAGCGTAGAGTGGCAGGGGGATGACGTTGAGGGAGAAGCGAACGGAGCAAAATCGAAACTCGTCCCGCGCTTCTCTCTCGCTTCCTCTCCAATGTCTGTAAACCACCGATACGAGGCGACCGGGGGGGCATCAAAGATGCAGCATCACGAAGCCGAACAGGAGTGAAAGAGGAAGGGGCGGAGGGTTGGTTTGCAGTAAAACTTTACGGATTAAACTCTCGAGCGGACTTTGACTCGTCGGTGAATAAATGGCGCCGTTGGGCGCGCCGCACGCGGCAATACAGCAACTCGCGGGCTGCATTCTGGGCACGAGAAAGTTCGAAAGAGCGATCCTATCGCGCGGGCTGACAATGGCAATCACGGAGAACTGTTCGCGCGACGAGTCTCGCCGTTCGACGGGGTCGAATTTATGAACGTTGTTGTAGCTACACTCTTCCAGCATAAGTGCACTTTACTGCGATATGCGACTGATGGGAGATAAATGTACAATGTAGGGGTTATTCCATGTGCAGAGCAGTGACACATACTTCCCTTTTACGATCCTTTTATATTGACGAAGAGTTGACAACCGAGTGGGTTCCGAGGAATGGAGATCGTAGGAAGTCAGGTGATTGGTCAGTGAACAGAATTAGGCTCCTCCTGTTTCAGCCCTCTTAGCCAATACACCCTGTATATCCGTGGTACTAATATTCAGTTCAATTTAAAGAACGGTCCTCCGAAGTCCCGCGAAACTCGTGCAAATCGTCACTCGCCCTGCAGCGTCACGGCGGAAGGAAAAAAAGTGCACCCCACCTGGTCACCGTAAATATAACCCGATAAATTATGCCGCCTCGCTTCCAACTGGCGGTGTGCAGCTGCAAAAACGCGAATCCTTCCGCGCGTTGGTCGGTGAAACGCAAAAAGGAGGGGATGGAAAGAACCCCGGCCGCGGGACGAGGGACCGGTAGGGTGGGTAGTGCATTAGCATACATAAATCCGGCAAAGTGACGGCAAAGCGGCAGACTATCTCATCGGGGGTGGTTCGGGACAGAGAGGAGAGCTTCGGCCGCTCGAACCTTCCCCGGGCACCCCCACGAGGAGAGTAGCAAGGTAGGAGGGTGGAACCAAGCGGGGAAATCAAATGACGAAGTGGTTAAGGGCGGGAAAGGACCACGAAAAGCGAGGCTTTTCCTTTTGGAGGGGCGAGTCGAGAGTCGACAATTGCGGTTGTGGACATCGGGATGAACTTTATCGGTAGTTGAATGACTATTTGTGTAGTTTCCCAAAGGAATATCGAGGACCAATGATAGATAAGTGATTTTCGAAACGGCATTCGAAGCTAACACTAACGATAGACCCACTTTTCCAAACGTCTGTCACAGAAACACGTTGCGGTTAATAATTCGTTTATTTTCTCGAACGAGTAATTAAGGTCGATGCAAAATACGAGAAAACCGATGTATTACGACGCACAAAAAATGACCTAATCGCGAGTGTGCGTGAGTCTCGAGTCATTTACATATTTCTCCGGAAGGAAGAGCGCGGGTAGAAAAAGGGTCGTGGGAGGAGCCGTTGGTCGGCGGAGAAACGAAGGGGCCGTTATTCGTCGACCATACATCATTCTCTTCGTGTCCACTGACGGGTTAGACGGTTTTCAGCGGGCGGGGGAAAGCGGCGGGAAGCACCGCGCTGTACACGATCGCGATAGAATACGTATTCCAAACGGTCGCCGTATAATAAATAATCCCATCCCCCGCGCGCGCAAAGCCGCGCAGTTCATCAATAGCGGAGCTTCGCCGCGGCGGTGCCCAGGGTGCTGTACAGGGGCCGCTGGCCAGCTCCATTACGGATGATCGGTTACGCTTCTCCGAGCGAGCGAGTTGCCGACCTGTGAAAAGAATCATTTTGCCGCGGGAGTGGGTCGCCTTCGTCGGGAGAGTATGGCGCTTTTTCGATGCTATTTTGACGTAGGTGGGATCGATTTAGCGAGGATTCAAAATCCGAGATCAAATATATATTTTGTGGAAAGGTTCGAGAAAGGTTCGATCATTGTCCATTCACTATGATCCTCAGAAAATCATCGATATCTTGGTGTTCCATCGAGATTTCTGCAATAAATCTATGATTTCTGGAATCAGTGTGGAAAGATACATAAACTAGGGTGGTCAAAAAATCAATTTTTCACAAAATTTCATCAATATCTTAGTGTTCATTTTAGATTTCCTCTATAGGTATATCTATAATTTTCGGAATTAGCGTGAAAAAATGTGTCAGACAGGACGGTTTAAAGATCAATTCCAGAGATTTCGATTTCTACAACAATTCGTGAAAGGGAAAATATCGATTTCATCATTTTCATTGCGATCCTTAAACGAAACCACAAGTTGTAATTTCTGTTAAATATTCATACTGAATGCACCGAAGCTTCTCGCGATCATCGTAATGCGAGAGTATTTCATTATCGATGAAACCACATGAGCTGCTAACGTAGCGTCATCGACCGCGGACGTAACGTGCCGTGAAAGCCGCATTAATTACCCGACGAACGTCGACCGCGACGAGTGATTTGGTGGAAACTCTGTTTCGACGGAGACAACGACGACGTCAAGTCGTGAGGAGCGCGACGAAGCGGATCGGGTAGAGGCTTAAGAAGACGCCTGGTAGTAAGAGAGCGAGGGAAGGAGGTGAAAGAGAGACAGGGAGAAAGAGCGTCCCGAGGGAAGATTTAATGCGACCCAACCCCAACCGTGTAAATGTCTCCTAAATATACCACCACGAATGCCAGAGAATTCGGCCCCATTATAAGGCTCTTCCGAAGAGAGCGCACCACTCTCCTTACTCCTTATCAGCCAGAGCCGCTCGCGCTTCCTCGAAAGTTCAGGGAACAATTCTATCCTGGTGGATTAGGTCGCACAAATTTGCAGCATCCTTGGTTCCGGTATGCCGGTACCACGCCGCTCCCAAGGTGGAGGAACTGCAGAGGAAGAGCCTCGGGGACTTTACAAGCGGGTCCTTTTCTCGCTCGATTTCACGGAAGGGGAACCTGAAGACTTCTCGAATCTTTTTTTTCCCTTTGTCTTCCGCGTGCTGTAAGTTTACTTGAAACTTCGATTTCTAGCTTGCGAAAGATAATTTATCGTACATCCACGCACGCGTATGTGAACTCTGTATAGAATTTCATAATTTTCAAGATACATTGAAGTTCAATCAAATTTCCAGGAAAAAAGAAAAATTGATCTAATAATTAATGCTAATTTTGGACCATAAAGTGATGAATACAAATTCCATCATTTCTCGTAGTTTTCATAGTACTGAATGGAGTGATGAGGACGGAAAACGCCGCGAAAGAGATGCTGAAATCCAGCATCCGGTCTGGACCGCTGGTCAAAGAGAGCAATATAATTGCACACGTTGGGACTAATACACGACACAGTTTTGATAACACACTCTGTGAGATATTGCTTTTCCAGGTCGCCCGTCCCAATATGCTCGTGTACATTCATAACATAGGAATATTAACGTTACACATTATTCGACCGGATGTGTTACCAGGTGCAGCTGCGAGCAATGTGTACCTATCCCATGTCAATATACAGTACGAGTCGAAATCGAGATATTTCCTCGGGCGTACTCCTCGGAAAGGACGAAAAATATTTACTCCTTTGTTGACTTTTTTCAAATGAATATTATCCTTCCAGCAACGCAGAGCTAAAGTCGAAAAATTGAAATTTTGCCGTAACTTAGACTGGAAAAATAGTACGATGTAATTTGGATGGTGTTCGGAAACCAAAACCAATTAAACGGCATGATTTACTGATGAATTTTATTTAGTTATGCCACAAAATAACATTTCTGTTCAGAATCAGCCTGTATACCGACACATGTCGACCATACATTTACGCATATTGTACATATCCACGTGTTATATACGCACCGTATAGACGGGTAATTGCACATAAAACGTATGTCATTCGCGGACGTACAATGATTGCGCGCGTTATCGAATTTAACGGCAATGAGTCGTGAATCAGACTCTCTAAATAGCCCCTCCCACCAGTGTCCACCGCTTGACAGGCCAACAGAGTGATCACGGCTTCGGGGAACGAATTATACCGGGGTGATTACAAATTAGCGAAATTTATCTCGCCCCGTGCCAAAAGCCGACCCTTTGTGCCTCTACGATTTTCCGCGTGCCAATTTGGTGCGCGTCGGTTTGCTTTGTCGACGTGCGGAGGGCGATAGGGGAATGGCAGGGGGTGATAAAAATCGCTGGGTAAGTAAAAGCAGGCAGCTACACCTCGATCAGCTCGAAGAGGAAGCCTTCAGCGAGGTGAGCCTCGAGAGCTCGACTCGAGTAATTCCTCGCACACGGCGAAGAAAGAGCGAAAGAAAAGGAACCCGTAGCTAGAGCGAAAGGTGGGAGAGGCACGGGACATGAAGTGGAGGGCGCTGTTCGTTCGGTAGGTGTGTCTGGTACACGCGTCTTTCGCTAACGACCCTCATCTCACACGTTCTCTCCTATTTACTTAACTTTCCTTTTCGCCTCTCTTGCAATTACCCGGCTCCACTTCAGACTCCCCGTTTGCTCGCTTCCGCCTCTCACGCTTCCCTCCCAACCTCTCTCTCTCTCTATCTCTTTCTCGTCCTCCTAGAGCGACTCGGGATTTTTGTTCGCCCGTCGCTATTCGGCAGTGGGTACTCGCCTCCCACGGTGTATTTCGTAGCTCTCGACGAGATAAGTCGACGATTTAGAGAGAGAGAGTCGTTACAAAGCCTTCGCCCCGTTTTCTCATCGCGCTAATGCTCGTGTTATTCTCTCCCTAGCTTTCCCACCGTGCTCTATCCGCCAAATGCCGCTAGCTCTCTCGTCAGTCGTCCCCCCCATTTCCCTCCGACGTGTACGCTAAAATCTCGGTTATCTGACCATCGCTCGTTCCAAATATCACGTGACCGTGAGCCGCACACAGCGACACGTGGCTGTATCTTTCAACGCGCCTTCACTTTGCTGAATGTCGGTTGTAACTTGTACGCAATCGAAGTTTTCGCATTCGTGTAGTAGAGAATTTTGCAGGGAGTTGATGGACGTATTAAGAGTCGATTTGTCTCGTAATTCATTGATCGCAGAGCAAATTGTCGTTAATGAAATTTGTGTGGCTTTCATAATTGTACAACTTTTGTATGAGACATTTTTTCCTCCGACTAATCAATCGCGAGATGTAGCGATCAATATTGTGTCTGACTATAAAGCGTTCGTACTACTACTTACTAGGTACGGCTCAAAATATTTCGTGATCGGCTGGTCGAAGAGAAAAATATTTTTAAAAGAAATTATTGCATATCCTTGATAATTTGCAATGCGCCGCTGAAAGGAAATTCAAGGCTGAAAGATTTATAGTCAACATTCCTGAAATTCTTTCGAGATACGATGCGAGTCTCAGATGCGGAAGCACGTTCGTTTATCAAAGGGACAGAGGAAAGCACGGCGGAGAAGAAGAATTTTCAGGACGAAATGAGAAGCGAAGGGTTGCGAAGAGGGTCTTCTTTTTGCCAGGCGTCTCGTCATTACTCGCAGTCGGCACAGTTCATTTCCTGCCTTATGGTGTCCAAGGACATACCGCATGTAAATCGCTTCTTTCGTTGAGCTGCGCAGAGACCCTCTTGCAAGTGAAATTACGGGAGGCGAAAGGAGGAAAGCCAGTATAATGAAGGGTCTATACATCTCCCTTCCCAGGATTATCTCCGACAAATATTCCATGAAGTCTTTGTCCATACCGTATCTCCTCTTCATCTACTCGCTCCACCGTGGTATTGTATGCCGGATATTCATGCAGCAGCTCGGACATACTTCATTGTATATGTTCAGGAAGTTCGCGTCACGCTGTAAATAACTACTGCATTCTTTGTTGATCCGATAAGGCTGCTTTTATTTGTAGCTACATAATTAAATAGCAGCAATTTTTAACATTTTTTTGGTTGGTAAAAACACCTCAGCAACTATAAATATCATAACTCCTTGTCAATGCAATCTTCGCTGAGTTTTGAAACAATAGGCGAAACTGGGGTAAAACGATTCCTCGGGGTAAAATAATCCCCCGTTATTTTTGCGTCAATAATGACGAAAACTACCGGATCGGTATTACAATGTGTTTCTAGCATAATTTTTGAATAACTCTTGTAGTGCCCATTAAAACATCTTCGTTATTCAATAACATTATTCAACTGCACTGCAATCTCTTCATTTAGCAATGTTATGAGTAAACTATAAAAATCAGTTTTTAGATTTATTTTACATGGAGGATCATTTTGGCCCACTCGGTGGGGCGAAATGATCTCTTTATACTACTTTACAATTTTTACTATAACTTTATTTTGAAGGAACAAAAATTTTTGAAAAGAACATAATATAACTGAATGTGATAGAATTAGATGTACATAAAATTACAGATTTTTATCCTTTTTCGTGATAAAGCTCTATCGATTTGAATGTTAGAGAGAGGGATCATTTTGCCCCGGTCTCCCCTATAGCTAACGCCACCCCCATCGGTCGTACTTATCGCATCACTTTATAATCATCAACAACCAAAGTTATCTGACAAAACTATAGATATATATTGGTGTATAATACGGGATTCCGCAAGGATAACCGCGCGCCACCCGGAGAAAGTCCGCAAGGAAAAAGGTAGAACACGAAACGACACCCTTTCGCGCCGAGTCTGGTCGGGTTGCGCCATTGCGTCCCCTCCCCCCGGGGGACTAAGCCACGTGAGGTGCGGGGGTAATCGATTGCGTGAACTGCATGCATCGCGAGGATTTAAGTTCTGGTTACGGTCTATCCCCTTCCACTGCTTCGTTCCTCCTTCTCCCTCACCCTTGCGCGTCTTTGGGCATTTTTATTCTCGTCTCAACGTGGCAGGTACCGGCTCCTCCATTGTACCACGTACCCCGGGAGACCTTCGGGATTATTCGATACTCGCTCCACGTGACGCTTGGAGATGTCTCATATCAGACAGTCTATTTATACAAGGTACTCCGAAATATTTCGCAATAGAATGGAAAAGTTCCTGCCAAGCGATGGCGATCCACGTAATTTAGGAAATTTTTCGATCTCACACCCGTTCGATGATATATATAAAAAAGTATTTCGGATAGCAAGATACTTCAGGTATCGCATGAAAAAGATATTAATTTTTTTATTCTATTTGTAATCGGCATACATATTTAATGTGTCGAACAAGAAATAAAATATCCGAAAGAATAATTATTCGCAAAGTATTTTCCTATACAGTCAATCTGTCATATAAGTAGGGGATAGATTAAAAAAATTAGGTTACGGGGTACACGGGTAGAGTACGGGAGCTTGAGATTTTTCTTTTTCGACCACCAGAAATAACATATATTAAACATTCAGCCCTGCCCCAATTTTTTTATCTTAAATGACTTATTGACTGTATTACTTATTTATGACGTCATCGAGAAGCCATGAGAAACGTACTTATACTAAACAACGAGTGCAAGAAAAATAGATTTACAATACTGTGACGTGTGCTGTCTTTTTAAATATCATTTTTCAGCTTAAATAAGGCAAAGAATGGAAAATTAGAAAATACGGTGTAAATAACTTTGTCCACATTTTCCCAATCTACGATGAAAAAACTATTGAGAAAATCGAATTATATTTGAAGTTGTACATTTTGTATTATTCCGTGATTAAAACATATCGTATACTTTCCCTCCCTCTTGAAAATAATAGCAAGAGCATAAAAAAACTGAATAAAAACGAGCCTCTCCCTCGCCATTATTATCCGATTGCCCCATTAATTCGCCTCATTAATATCCTTTACGACCTTGTATATCCTCCTCGATTATCCCATTCTACACGTAGCCACTTCGCGCCTCCACACCACCGCGCCACCCATTTCTCTGTTCAACCAGGCGCAGCGAGGGCTGCGCCCGTACCTCCGCGGGCAATATAAGGGAGTTGCACGGTACACCGCGCTGCATATCAACCACCCCGCGGGGATATGAGCCACGAGTAGCAAGCGGTGTTCTCGTGTCTCCGGCTGGGACGGTAGAAGGGGTAGTATATGGCACGAGAGCCGCGCCAGCTCCGCCCGACGATTAGCGCGGGTCTACCGCCTCGCGTGACTTCCGGGAATCTTCGTCCTCGGTAATTTCCCGTTGCGATCGTCCGACGCTTCGAGACTTTCCGGAGGCCGAGTCCGAGGAAACTGCTGCTTCCGCAGGGCGGTCGATGACGATCAGGACGACAGTAATTATCTCCACCTACACGCGCTCCCCTCGCGACGGAGATTCCCAGAGGGCAATTCCTACCGGAAAGAGCAGATCGGACTGGTGAAACGGACATTTTTTATCCAGCATTCAACACGCTTTTTTCACTCCCGCATACGTACGAGGATTTCGTTCGACCTCAATTTCAACCAGATTAATTCGTAGAAGAGAATAGCCTTTCGTGCGAACGTATGCGAGACTCCAGCGCGCGCAGTGGTAATAACCCGCGTTTAGTCAGCCAGGCGCCAGGCCAGCCGTATAGCGGCGGCGGGTGGCGCGAATCGCGGTCGGACTTTAGCGTGCGCGCGCTCCAAGCGACGGCGTGGAAACTTCTGCCCCGGGAGCTGCGGATTAGATTAGCGCTGGATTAGAGGGCGGTGACTGCCGCACGGCGGATCGTAGAAACTCTTTGGTTCGCCGACGAAACGACCGAAAGTGGACTGGCGTTTAACGCGTACACGGCGGAACGTGCAGCCGGTGCAAATTTAATTCGCAAACCCGAAATCCACTGGACGCAACCGCACCACGCACCCCCGATCGAGCGTCGCCCGAGCGAAACGCGCTACCCCGGTATTATCGAACGATATATCGACGTGCCGTCGATACGACCGAACAGCCATCGGAGACACGGGTATCCGGCGAAACTTGGATGTAATTTGGTTTCAAGTCGGATGACGCACGACCCCGCTGTTCGATCGAGGGGAGGTCGCCGCGAGTTCGTATTTCATCCGCGGCACCATCTACGACCGATATAACCGATTCGCACGGAGAAACGCGCGCGTGTACCGGAGCGCCACTTAACGGCGCCCCTCGTATTTCTTCGACCATTGGCAGCTCGGGGAGAACTTTGACAGCTGACCTCTGTGAAATACGTTTTCTGCGGAGAGGAAAGGGCGGTAGAGAAACGGAGGAACGAGAGAGGAGCACGGCACGATCGAGACGACAATGGCCTTCAGACCTCGTTGGAACTCAATAATCCTCCCTTAGAAGACCGTCTGAAGACCACGTCGAGAATATCGCCGGAACGTTTATTAACGTGCCACTCTTCCGGAGAGACGACGCCGTTACGTACCTACGTAGCAATTCGGGCGGTTCGACACGTAGGGCGTGCGAGAAACAATTGGCGCGTGCTTGTCAACGTAAAGTGCTAAAGTCTCGAGTGCTCGGGGGATGATCTGCAGCTCGTTTATTAGCCTGTCGCATCGACTAGTGCATTTCGTCTGGCGAGAAGGAGACGTACACTGTTAAACATTTCTGTTTTGAATTCACAAATTGTGTTGAAAGCTTTTAACAAACAAAAAAAATGTGGTTAAACTACTAACAATTTCATGCGAAAACACAAATTCCATAAGGAATGTAGAGGAAAATCGTGATGAATATTGCACCATCACAATAAGATATCGTAAAATCACAATATGTATCGTAAATTCACAATCGTTTTTGAATTTCACAATTAGTTTTGTAAATTTAATTTACAAATGTGTTAGAAGCTTTTAAAAACTTTTAACATTGTAGAGGCGACAGAGTCGAGGGAAATGAAAGAATCTCAACTCGTTTCAGAATTCAATCAGTCGTAAGTCGAAAGGCTAAACGAAAATACGAGGTAAATTCCGACGCGCGAAAGAGAGAGCCTTCGCCGTCGGTGGAAGCACGCAAATTCGAGGCGCGTATTCCTCTGATTTATGCGAGGACGCATACCGGTGACAGAATTTGCTTTAAATTCAGAAACGAAACGTAAATTAATCGGAAATCCGGATGGCGGAATGCTTGCGGCGTTAATTTAATATCCAACTTTCTCGACCAAAAAGTTTCGATGGTGCAGCGCCGATTCTGTTGGAAGTTGGCGCGATCACATCGCGTTTGCAGCATCCCCAATGCAGCCCCTTCCATTCGTCTCCCTGTATCATTGTAATCCGCCATCCGAAACCAGCAATCTCCTCCCGTATCGTCATCTGTATATCGAGATTACTGGCAAAGCGGATCTCTTTGACAAAGCTTGTCTCGAACATATGGGAAACCGGAGAGAGAGGGGGAGGGGGGAGAGAGGATCGTTTTCAAAGCTTGGATAATCACTCTGGTATATGTACACCGATCACGTACAAGATTATCGTTGTTTCTGTTTGGTACATTTCTGAAATATAAGTGAATATAGAATATCTGCAAAAGTATTAGTGAATATTGTCGTAGGAATGTCCAAACGAATTTGCATCGTGTATCTATACTTTTAAAAATGGTTTGAATTTTAAGAATCGAAAAGACCTGAATTTTCGGTTGTACTCGAATACACCATGTACCAGGTATACCATGTTTCGATCACCGAGAGACTGATACCAGTAAATTTTACTGTATTAACAGTAAGAGAGGATGTTTTTATAGTGCGGTACACTGAGAGAAATAATTGCTAGTGTTAAATAAATGTTTCTTGAATCAAGAGCATACGATATTACAAATTTTTAACAATACAGATTCTTGATCGAACAATATATATTATTGATTCAAGAATGCTTTCATGGGGACAAGAAATTTTTTCTGCGCAAAAAATTACTCGAGCCTATCGAATATTTTCTCGCGCGAAGAAAACCATGGCTTGCTCCTGAAATTATATTAGGTTTTTGATTGAAGATAATATATTTTTAGCACCAGCAATTATTTCTCTCAGATTACTGTAATTTTTCTTCTGAAAACATTAAATCGTGATGGTTTACACGACAATTTACTAGTTTCTAAGGAAAAATTATTTTTCAGTGCAGTAGTGTCACGTCTTGGGGAGTGACAGACGACTAATAATCACTCAAAGGGGGGAAGCGAAGGGGCTCCTAATACTAACAGAAGCACTGCGCCTAGCTACCACCATTTGAACGGAGATTCCCATAAAATTTCGGGGTTACGGCTAACTACCAGCATAAAAAAGGGGGTCAACACTTATTCTTGCGCTCGCGAACTCAGGAGAGAGAAATTTATAAATCTGCACCTACCTTGTTCCCGGGAGTTGTTCCTGTTGGTCGGTCTCGTTTTCCGATTCCTCCTCCTTCTCGGATTCTGTGCGCTAGCGTAGGAGAGGGCCCGGTTGAGAGATTGACGAACAACACTGAGTTTAGACACTTAGACGGTTTATTTGAACATGAAGATCTGACAGGCTAAACAGATTTTTGGCGAAACACTGCAGTTCGGAGGTTTTCTCGGCACTTCACACTGGACTAACGAGAGGTTGAATATTTTGTCCCCCGAGAAATGTTTTCTGTCGCTTCGCTCGCTGCTATTACTTATCACTATGGTTTCATAAAAACGGCTACGTGAGAACGTGACAGTAGGAATATCCAAAAATCCTTGTATCTACATCTTTTATTTTAAATACAGTAAAATTTACTGGTAACGGTCTTTCTCTGGTTTTTATTTTTTCGTCTAAAATTCAAGACAGAAGGACATTATATGTATGTACGACAATTTATCATTCTGTATGGCAGTTTAGATACAAATGTGGTTTATATAATTGTTTCAACAACTTTCACTTCCATTTTGAATTGACACTTTTCACAGTGTACATTGCACAAAATGAATCGGTTTTTAAGGTGTTTCGTTATTTACTTTTTTCCCTGTAAGGGGCAATTTAGGCGAGCCGCAAAAAACGCATCTCGACCTTCCCAATAGAAGTAGTCACAGATTGCCGGATACCGGATTGGCAAGGATTAATCGAAAGTGTCAGGTGCGCGAAGGAAAACGCGCGAGGGTGAAAGCAGGATCCACGCGGAAGGAGGTCAGCGTGCAAAGAGGGGAATGTCGACGGAAAAGTGAGACCGGAAGCGGGGAAGGAGGTCGGGTCGACTCGCGAGCCGGAAGGACGGGTTAAAACGATTCCCGTGTCTTGATTTGTGGCAGTGACGCGTGCCCTATTACCGGTTCCCATTCGGTTCGACGCATTTGATCGTAATCTATATATATATATAGAGTCTCTCTCCCCTCCAACCTCGCGCTATGGATCACCCGCCCGTCCGCTTGACGAGGAAATAGAACGATGCAAACACGGAGCTCCCGGTCAATATTGAATCCGTATTCGAGAGCCTTTGAATACTGTTCGCGTGGAAACGCTTTTATTTCGCAATCGCGCGAGGTGATCAACCGTCGAGCGATCATGTGGAAATAGCTGCGAGAATTAGGAATGGTTACGCACCGCGTATCTCTAGCTTCGCGCACTCCTTTCGAACAGTTTTATACACTGAGAAAAATTATTGCTAGCGTTAACAAATGTTTCTTGAATCAAATACATATGATCTTACAAATTTTTAAAAATACACAGTAAAAAAAGTGGTGTTAATTTTTAATACTATTTCACTGGTTTGGACTTAAATATTATACATATTATATGTAATTTACCATATTTGGTATCATTCAATCTCATGCCATTATTATCCAACACGAAAGATGTTTCATATAAATCCACACTATAGAATTTTTTACAGTGTACAGATCCTTGATCCAAAAATCCCGTCATGGGAATAAAAAATTCTTTCTACGCAAAAAAAAACAATTACTCGAACCTATCAAATATTTTCTTACACGAAGAAAGCCATAGCTTTATTTTGAAATTATATCATGTTTTTGATTAAAGAAAACATTTCTTTGATACCAGCATTTATTTCTCTCAGTGTAGAGCTGTGATACGGGGAAGAATACATCAAACACCCTCGCTATACCGTTATCCCTATACCTCCCTCAGAGATATTGAGAAAAACAACAAGAAGGAAGTGAGGAAATCGAATCGAAGAGAAAATCGAATCTCAGAAAAAGACTCACTCGTTGATCGTTGCACTTCGTGTATACCAATTTGCCACTACCATCCTATAGAAATACCGTAGAATCGATCGCGGGACAAAATCGAAAGAAAATTCAGTTCCGCGGAAGGATCGCGTTACCCCGAGAGGAACCTTTGCGTTTTCTCATCTTCTGCGGATGTGGGAAGCGAGGATGGTCTAGGAATGGAAGGGGCGGAAGAGAAGAGAGACTCGGGTCGGGGGTAAATTCCAGGTTAAGCCGGGGGACGGGTAAGATTAGCGTGTAAGGGATGATGGCTGTGTAAATAGTATTACCGCGCTACTGTGCGCGTCTTCCAGCCCACACCTCCCCGTCAGACTATCCCACGCTTGTTCGGCTTACCTACCCGTCGAGTTTCTAATGGAGGTCCTATAGCGCTTGCCGGGAAAACCTCTCCAATGAAAACTTCTTACATCTCGAACCCCGGCGGTACTGGAGAAACGACGCTGAAGACCCGAGGCCGATTCGTCCTTCCCCTCGTCTATTCGCCCTGAAACTGAAACTCTGCCATTAACCGCGCGGATTAACCTAGATCGATATAATAACAGAATTAAGAGGAAAGATGACGGGTGGGAGAAGATAATTAATTCCGGGAAAGAATGACACTCGGGATAATTTCATCGGTGCGGTTGAAGGGGATTCGATTGAAGGAGAGGATCAAAGGAAAAGTTGCAGATGAAGGAAAATTACAATTCACCATCGGGCATTATCTACGACGACCGACGATCGGCTCGAAGTTCGATTTTCCAAGGAAGACACATTTCTTCATTCTCTGGGATGGATTTTAATAATTTATCTAACGCTTAACGTTGATTGTGTACAGTTCCCGGAAGCGGAGGGATCGAGTTGAAAGGGTCGATGCATTGGTGGTGGTCCGCGATTGGGTTGGCAGGTTGAAGGCCATCGGATATTCCGAGGGGGGGGGGGGGGGGGCTCTTTCAATATATATCAACCGGGAACTTTGCGGGCTTGAAATTCACCCACGTGTGAGGGAGGAAATCCGGCCCGAAACTTATTTACTCGATACGTGCAATCTGGCCTATCCGGGTCTCGGTCCGATGAGGCGTAAGAATCGAGGAGATACGATCAGCTGATGCTTCATTTCAATCTACTTTTTTTAATAAATGCCTTACTACATTAATCTGCCTTAATATTAACATATGTATCTCCCTCTTTGGAGTTACCGTTCTTTCTTCTTTATTTCATTCGTTATTCCGAGAGGAAAAAGAAGGGCGGCGAGAGGAGCCACTTCTCATGCCAATTCAAATTTGCCTCTTGGCAGTGACACTTGTCTTGATTTCACTTCGACACATCACGTTCTACGTTCTTCCAACGCATAAGTATATCGAACCACGAAATATTTTTCATATTGCGCGACCGAATTTTAGTTTTAACATAAAAAGGTACTGATATTTTTTAATTCAATTTGTAATCCGGGTACATAATCAATAATAAGAAAAAAGAAGCAAAGAAGAAAAGTGGTAAATTTCATGACTAGGCCAATTTATTGTTACGATAACTACAATTTTAGTAAAAATTACAGAAACGCTTGCAGTTTCTACAAGTTTTACTATAATTTTTATCAAAATTGTAGTTATCGTAAGACTAAATTGACCTTATCCCGAAATTTACCACAAATTTGTTTTCCGTGTAGGAACTTTCAACTCATATTTACTCATTTGACTTCGGAAATCACATCACGTATGAATTATCATTGCCCTCCGCGCGACTACTGTAGTGTTAAATAACACGAAAAATTAGAGAGAAATGAAAAAGTACGCGGTAAATAATTTTGTCCAAATTTTTCAAATCTGCAATTAAAAAATTACTGCTAAAACCGAATTGACTATCTCTCTCTCGTCCGAAGGTACAATCCCACCTTTGCCGTCCCAACCGAGACTTGCGCCGTGTGCAGAAAAGAAGAAGAAGAAGAGCACGGAAACCTTTCCCCGTACCAATTCGAATTTGCCTCTTGCCGGTGGCAGTCGTATCGACGTAACTCACATATCACGGCACCCGCCGTGTCGCGGAACGAATCCGCCGAGGTAAGCACCGCCACCGGATGTATGTAGACGGCAGAGCCGGACGGCTGGCATCGCGAGAGAGAGAGAGAGAGAGAGAGCTTGTCGACAATTTCATGCTATTTGCCTATGCATTACGTCATCGGTTCGCCCGGCGAGCACGAGCTATACACGCTCTCTCGTATGTGCCGCAACAACCGAATAGGCGTACAGCTCGGCGTCCTTCGCGAGAGAAAAGGACGCGAGCAGCCGCGCGCGGAGGAGGAAAAAGAAGCTGACTAACCCAATCGAAATTCCGAGGGCGAGCGAGAAACGCCGACGAGGAGACGGCGGGAAATATCTTCCGCGGTCCGCGCGCATCGGGGTGGAATCTGGACCGTCAGGATTTCCCTCGTCCCGAGGAATATTAAGAAGGACGTTTTGAGGGATGATCCGGCCCGCAGAGAAGGGGAGTCGACCCGCGCTAAAATCTTGGAAGCGATTCGAGAGCTCACCGCGAGAGAGAGAGAGAGGGGGGGTGGTGGATATCGAGTTTCGCCCTACCCGGAAAGAGATCTCTCGCATCGGAGGACGACTGCTGCGGCGATTCTCGATACCTCGACGCGCCCGAGTTCGGCGTTGGGTGGTCCTGCGGAGTGCGAAGGAGATGGAAGTAACGAGGCGATCTTATTTCTCGGCTCCTCGAAGAGGAAAAGCTCTGAACTCGGGGGTGGCTCGCTCGGACGAATACGTATACGTTTCGGGATTGACGTGGGTCGGGATATTCCTCTCGCTGAAGTAGTCCTGCTTCGGTCATATCTCATCGTCGGCTCGTTTCTACGCTCTGCTCTCGGCTCGCTCGACAGGTTTATCGCGTTCTCTAAACTTTAAACGTGTTCGATATCCGCTGTGAGATTTTCCAAGCCGTGCTGTGCTAAAAAAATAATACAAGGTAATAATCTCGTCGATCTGGCAATTAATGAATTTTCCGGATATATTAAAAATTGCAGCCGATGGTGCAAATAAATTTAAAAAAAAACGAAACGTCATTGGCGCCTGCAAGCTTCGTCATTCCGCATTAGTATGTTAATTAAATCGGGGCTCTTCGTAGCACAGGCCGCGGTAGTGTTTTAAGTTAGCTTTCTCATATATATGATAATTACCCGGGGAGTAAATTTATTATGCGAATTACGTGTAAACGCGCCTGACTAAAGAGGTTAGACGAGTTAAATTGCCCCGCCCAATCCTCCCGTGCTCATCTCGCCTGCTCCACCCCGTATGGGGGGAGGATAATTGAATTTCTGTTTGACTAATGTCTCCACATTATTAATCGCGATTTAATCGTCGTTAACGCCGTGTGCTCTGCATACACTATCGTCTCCCTCGAAGTCGTATTTTTTTCGAGCACCCCGAGGTTTATTCTCAGCGATTATAATTGAAATCTCCTTCATTTCGTTGCACTGAGAAAAAGAATCATTTGATTTAACTAAATTTTGCAAAGCACAATTTCTCGGACGGCTTAATAAATATCTAGTTTTCTCAAGAAATAAGTATGTAATTAAAGCAAATAAAATTTAGTAAAAGTTATTTATGACATTTTTTTGAAAATTATATTTTTATCTGTAATAAAGTCTTAGTTTGAAGTAGGCCAAAAGTTCATAAATAATGAGATAATAATACTCTGAGAAAAAAATTTGGTTGAATCAATTTATTTGGTTCGAATTATTTCAAGCAATTAAATATTTTCTTAATTTATATTTTTATACAACTATATTTTTTCTCAGTCTGCGTATTAATTCGCGTTAATTAAAAATTTCTTTCAACTTACGCCGAAGCAAATACCCAACGGTTTGCGAAATAAATTCCCACAGTCTGTAAACATTAACGCTTTCGCACCCGCTGGCTTCGTTAATAACCAAAATATTACCTCGTACGAATATGTGCCACCTCTTTTTACGTTACACTGAAATATCGCTCACTGCATTATGCGCGCTTAATTTAATCGCACAGGCCCTCATATATACGCCGTGCTACTGACGTGGCGCAATAATTACGCATTTACGCAACAAGTTATCGTGATATATGACTCATGGCCGGCACCCCGAAAGCTTGCGGAACGTATCGAAAATTAATAATTTAGAAACGGAATCATGCTCTGCAAATGGCTCATGACGGATAAATAAAATCTGTAACGTAAAAAGACATCCCTGTCGCTTCGTACCGACAATTAAAATTACCTTTTTCCCTCCGACCACCCTCACTACTTTTATGTAAATGCCATAACTCACGCAGCTCGCCAGGACGTGGCGAACGCACCCCCGCACGGTGGTACAGCAACCGCCGAACGTATATTATCTGCATAATGTATTCCCGGCAAGTTGCGAAACGGAGAGAAAGAAAGAGAAGGGGATGGAGCAGGAGGAGGAAGAGGGCGACGGTGGTTGCACGAGGGGCCCGTATAAGAAAGCTTTCCACTTCATAAAACGGGCTGCCGCTTGCGGGGCGGGAGGGAGGAGGCGTCCTTGACAAATTTATGACTCACTTATGCTTACGTGTACGCAGAATTCATATTCGCGCCCGCGAAGCGGATGGGAGCAGCGGATAGTTTGCGAGCCCGCGCGCGTACAGTGTTATATGGAAGTAACGCGCGCCAGTGCGCGTAAAAAACAGTGGGAGGGGGTAAACGTGAATTACCGCTATAAATAAACAATCCGGAATTGGAAAGGAGTCCGGGGAAACTCGCGAGAGATAGTTCGCAGATGCGACGCCTGCTGCAAGGAAGCGGTGGCAAATTTTGCGCGACTTATTTATGCGAATTGCGGGGCGTCGCGACGGCGACCGTTTGTCGCGAGTTGTACGACTGCTTCGGTTGCAGCGAAAGAGTGGGAGAGGGTGGGAATGCTGTGCAGGAGTCAATATATGCAACTGCAAGTGTGATCGGAGGCTCTCGAGTTACATATTCTTTTGAGAAATTAATCGAAGTTTTGTTTTCTACAATTTTAATTTTCCCTTATTTGATTTTAAACAAACATTTTTACACGCTCCAGTAAGAGAGAGAGAGATGAAACTGAATGATCGAAATTGGAGAAATACAAATATTTCGTACTCGAATATGATCGCAATATCAAAAGCGATCACTGGATATCCCATAATACGATTCAACGCGACAATTGCCGCGGCACAAACCACAATTCCCCGGTTGGTTTACGCGAAATCGACTCCTTCCCAGTGCTCCGGTTCTAAATCGCCCGTACACCGGGTCACTGGGTAATACGAGACCCTAACCTACCGTGAGTAGCGTGACACGCAGGTGGAAGCTGAAATCATTTAGCAGGGTGAGCATATGACGTTCTCGATTCGAGAAATGTTTTATTGATACTAGCAATTATTTGTGACAAGTGTATGTGTTTCATTTACATGAATTCCAAGAGTCTTGATATTCAACTAACATCCGCATTACCGCTCCTCTACGATTAATATTGCAGATCGTACGTCCGTTACAAGTCCGCGTGGCAATATTAACGAGCAAAGGTCCATATACGCATAGCAGTGTTAACAAGCAATCCATAACAAAGCGAGTTTCCGCATAATTTATTCCGGTAATTACGCCATCGCGTGGAAACAATAGATCGACCTCCGACGATGCTATCGACCGGTTCCCGATTAGGCGCCACCGAAATTCGATTCCCCCGGCGTACCTAACTATGCGCGAAGAGTATCGAGCGAGCCCCCGAAACGGTTCCTTCGGGGTTATTTTAAAAGGCGGGCTCTCTCTCTCTCTCGACCCCTCTCGGCGCGGAGATAACGAGTTTTCGCGATTCGCCGCGGGAAGCGATGTCGGTCAATCTTTTTCTCTCGGGGTGAGAAACTTTTCTCCCCGCCCCGGATACCCACTTGGCCGAGGGAAAAGCGCGGAGCCGGAAACATGAAAAGCAAAGTATCCGTGCGTCGCTGGCATGCAGGATGTATCGTTTTATTCGAGCGCCACCCTTACGGGGAGTCGTTGCGCGATTTTCCGTCCGCCCGACGTCGTTATCGTCCCGTTAGCAGAAATCCCGCGGTGCAACGGGCGTCCGGCGCGAAACTCGATAAACGGCCGAGGCTTTTTTCCCCGTCGTGCTTCCGGCGAAATATGTTTTTTGATTTTTACCTTCCCGTCGGCGCCAGCGGGTGCCACGGTCGAATCACCAGCGTCGGTTGAATCGGCGCGCGCGTTATTCGAGTTTAATAACGCGGCCCCGTGTACGTGCCACGCGGTGCGTCACCGGAAAATATCAACGCAATAACGAGCACGTTCTTTCTGCAGAGGGAGAGAGAGAAAGGGAGAGGGAGAGAGAGGAGGGTGACGGGAGAACGATAACGGGACGAGTTTGTTAATATCCTGTGCAGAACTGTGAGCGGGGAAATAAATATTATTATCGTCCATCTGGGGCAATTGTAAAGTATTACGCGGTGATAAAGTTGCAACGGTATTATTATTGCTTCGGCAGTTAGACTTCTACTGTCGGTATTTCTGCCAAATTTAATCGTTTGGTGGACGACATTTGATGCGAAAGTCTTTCATTTCTGTGATACACTGAGAAAAATAACTTTGCCAATTTAACCGAAATCCTGGAGATTATTCGAACCGTTTGTTGAAATATGGATTCTCCATCTGTTTGATTAAATTGACCACTTTTTGGTTAGAATAGCTAAATTTTTTGTTGGAATTACTAAACATTTAGTTATAATAACTGTGTATTTGGTTCAACTTACCAGTATTTTAGTTAGAATAACTAAATGCGTTACCTCTACACCGTAAAAACAATTTTTATTTTTAATATACTTTTGTAAAAAGCTTTTTTTCAATGCGTGATTATGAAAATTAATATTCTCCATAATGTGATGAAAATTAATATATTTCCTTATCAAATTTCCTTTATCAATTTCATAACTGTGTATATTAATTTTCATAATCACGTATTGGATAAAAAAGCTTTATGTGTATAATTATATTAAAATTAATAGAAATTTTTCTTACAGGTGCATTTTGTTATTTTAGTCTAATTACTTCTCTCGGCGTAGAGATCAATTTAAAGATTTTTATTACCGGAAACTGATTATAATTGCAAATTGATATTAGTCACTGTGAGGAAAAGGGTCGCGAGAAACTCGATTCTGTAAATACCGGGCTCCGGAGGCTCTGGAAAATTCACCGGTGGGAAATGTAGAGGACGAGACGGAAAGACACGACGCGGGACACTGCTAGTAATCCACCCTCGAACGAGCAGTTGCCGTCGAGCAGAAGCGGAGTAAGCGTATAGTTGCCCACTAAATAATTTGCATACAGCATTCCTGTTCCCGTGGGTGCTGTAGACCAACGGGCGCCACAACGACACAGAGAAGAAAGGCTTTAGAGAGGAGAGTCATTCGTTGAGTTTCTCGTTCTCCGACGTTGGTTCTGGTGAAGCTGATATTTTATGCCGTTTATATACGACTCGCGCGTTTTTACTTTGGAACGACAGTAATCACATCGTCGAAATTAGGCATCCATTTCTATTTCAATTATTTATTACTCCAGTTTCGTGAACTTTCGACTAGGATTCATGAAATATTTAGAGATTGCTGAAAAAGGATTCTAATACTGACGACAAATACGTATCACCATGGAGAAAAAAATGTGCTTGTGATTGAAATAAATATATTTTTGGATAATCCTAAGAAAATATTTATTCGATTCGAATGAACATCAATTTGATCAAAATAATATTAAATTAAATCAATAATATTTGCACGTCTAATTGATATTCATTGTAATCGAATAAATGCGCTCTTAGAACTATTCAAAAACACGTTTAATTGATTCGAGTACAATTTTTTCTCAGTAGATATGGTTATAATAGTACACTAAGGAAAATAATCGCTAATGTCAAAAAAATATTTCTTAAAACAGGAACCATACGTTCTTGGCTCAAGATAAACTTTGTTAAGACTTGAAATTTTTTAAGAATACAGATTCTTGGTCGAAGAATATATATTCTTAATTCAAGTACACACCTTCGATGGAACAAGAAATTCTTCCTGCATGAAAAACAAAACAATTACTCGAGCTTGTCAAATATTTTCTTGCGCGAAGAAAACCACATCTTTATTCTGGAATTATAGCACGTTTCTGGTTAAAGAACAAATTTGTTTAGCACTAGCAATTATTTCTCTCAGTACAGCAGGCATTATGGCACGATACGTTCATCACTCATCTCCATTCAAGAAACGTTCACAAACGCGACGAAAAATCCCTGATGGAACCCCGTCGCGAGCTGGTAAAATCGAGCAAGATCGGGTGGCTCCACTCGCGTGGAAATAATTAAAATTCAGCGGTTCCTTCCGATCCATTAGCTCGCACCTAGACCGACGCCTCCCCCCGACGGCGTCGTTGATCTTCGACGTCTAACCGAACCCAGCGTAACCCTACTACCATCCCGTCCTACGAAAACCATCCCCCCTGCACCCTGCACACCAAAGGCGGTCCGGAAGATCGCTTTATATGCCGAGAGGGTCTCTGGTTCGATTACCGGTGAGCGCCATTTAACACGGGATTGATTCTTATTAGCCTTCACCCCCACCTTCTCGAACGTCTTCCTCTCGCACACGCTTCCTCTCGTACACGTATACGCGAGCCCATGCCTCGCTCGAAACGGGATATGAAAATCCGAAATCCGATAATAAAATCTTATGGGTGCTACAAACGCGGGCGGGAAACTGATTGAACGCGTTTGGATATAGATATAGCGCGTATGTGTGCATACGTGTGCATGTGTGTGAGTGAATCGCGGAGGGAGGAGCAGAGAGGAGGAGGACAAGAGTTACTCGGGGAGGAAAACGTGACTATTTGCTGAAATCTAGGATCAAACGTTGCCTCGCGTGGGCAAACTACCGCACCGATGCTCACCGGCCCTGGTTTTACCGCAGATCGCCGCCGGAAACGAGAGTTTCGCTCGATAATCGAGCGAATCCCGTCCGGAGTCGAGGCCAAATTTATCGTTCCCGTGGGAAGAGTGAAAAAAAAATCCCTCCATCAAACGTCCCGGGCAAAACCTCATTTCTTACGAATTAGCGAGGTCTTCGTTGGGATTCTCTTTTTTTATGAGGATCCGCCGGGAGACTTTCGACTGTTTGTTTACGGCAAGGAAGATGAAATCGGGGAGGGATGGACGGGAGGGAAAGCTCCGAGGGTCGCAAAGGAATTTTCAACGGTGGGCACCCTCTCGCTCTCGGGGAAACTGTGAATAACGCAACGATTACTTTTCGTTCCCTTCTTTCTATCGTTCGATCTTTCAACTCCTTTCTCCCTTGCTCGCCGATTTTTTCTTCTCCCTTTCCTTATTGCCTTACCCTCCCTGTGTTACGCTCGCGTGGTGGTCTGGGGGTGAGGAGGTCGAAATCGAAAAGGCAACTCGAAGAGCTTCGTTCTCTTGTTTAAGTTTTTCCTGAAGTCAAATTTGTTAGTTTTACGGGACGGCAAAAAAAAATGTCCGATCGTTTCTTTAGGGCACTTCTTAAGGAGCAGCCTTTAGTATTATTGTATGTTGGCAAAATGAATACAAATCCGTAGTCTCGAAATATCTCTTTTCCCGGTTGTTTTATGCGCCAAAATCAATTTTAATCGATCGCATTAGATTATAAGCAGGCCACTAGCGCGCGGTTCTCTATTTAGTCTGAAAATGTATTATCAAATTAAGAGAAAATCGTAGGTGATGTCCATTAGAATCCATAATGGCTATTACAGTAAATTCGATCGCGCTAGTGTCCTTTAAGTTATTCTGCTGAATCAAAGAAAATTTCTTCCAGCGATGTAGCTATCTACGTAGAGTTATATCGGGACGCGTGAAAAGTAAGGCGTATTTACGATTTTTTTACTTTCAGAAAATATTAAATTTCATTCAAGGCATATGAGTGCAGTAGACATAATTGCTTAGTGAGGATTAGATGTTTATTGAATGGCATTAAAAATTAACCAATGAGGATCGAATATTGAGTTATTTTCATCTATTGAATCGGTGTATCCTGATTAACTATCACTTGAAAAATTCCTACGAACTTTTTGGAAAATCCCCACAATTGAAAGATGCCTCTTAACGAAATGATTAATTGTCAGCGTCACCATATTATACGAATTTGCGTAATTCATCATAAATTCGGTGGAAGAAGCTAGCGACAGCCGGATTACTTCCCCTCGTCGCGTCGCAGCAGCAAAAATAAAGTACAAAAGTACACGTCCGAAAAGTTTTCCTCGTTATCTCGGATTTGAAGTCTAATATTTCCAGACAGTGCGTATACTCGTCGCAAACGAGAAAATTCGCGAGTGTGTAAATGGGCCCCCAAGATGGGCCACCCCGACTTTCAACCCTCCGCCGTGTTTGGACCGTAATCGAAAGTTTTAAGTAGCAATTCGTCTTAATTATTGCTCGGCCTGAACACCCGCTCGCGGCCAACAGATTTTCTCCCCATTTCCTTCCGTTTCTCCTTCTCTCTAGAACAGCTAGATGAGATGAAAATATAAAAGTGGTTTCCCTTTTTAAATCGTTGGTTTAAAACTGGAGGCGTTCCAGAAACTTTCGGGTCGCATACGAAAAAGGATCCAACGTTGAGAGCGACGAATTGGTCCGAGGGTTTGTGACTTTGGTTTGTGTTCCTCGGTTACACCCCCTTCCTCCACAGTCCGAGCAATTCGAGTTCGTTATTCTTCGTAGAAAGAATATTTTTGACGTCGCGCCAAGATAAAACGTGGTCCAATATTTTGCCGTCCACAGAAAAAGTATCGCAACTACCGTCGCAGCAAATACAATATTTTACCAGTGGTTGAAATGTGGCCTTCTGACTCGACCAACTCAACCGTACTTGAGAAAGGAACTCGGAGTCGAGATAAAACCGCGAATAACGGTTAATTTATGCAACCCCCAACGACGAGGAACCTTGCCAAATTTGAAACGGAGAGCCCGCTGAGGATACTCAGAGAGTCCTTGACTGCTGAGATGGTCTCGACGTCGGGGAAATGGCGAAGGGGTTAGACGAAGGGTTTAAAAGGAGGCTTAGAGGTAAAAACTTCCGGCTCTTGCTCCGTTCGATTCAATTTTACTTTGTGCAAGCTCGACTTCCTTCCTACCCCATCGACTTCGTGCGGAGACTTTCTCCGAGCTTCCGCGGAAAAGGAGGTTTCTAAAAGTTCGACCTTTTAGCGTAGGAAGCGTATTCCTTAATTTTTACTTACGCGAGGTGCGGAAGGCTGAGGAATTTAACGAACCACTCACCGGCTCTTGATTGAGACTCTTTATTGACTCCAGTCATTTCGCCCCGATGTGTACGAAAAAAAAAATGCTGCAGTTATACTTCCGATGCTCGAAATTTCCAGGGAGTGAGGGTTAGAGGAGAAGGGTTGGAAGACACGTTCGGAATTCGAAGACTCCTCGAAGGGTGGCGTAGATTCGGGCAACCCTATTATGACTGGCTTTTCTCTTCTCGCCTTTTTCACCAGGATGAAGATAAACCTTCCTCAGGATCGCATATATGAAAGCAGGCAAAGTAAAATATTACAAAGAATATGGCATTTTTAGATACGTATAATCGTGAAGAATAATTGTTTACCGAATGAATCATTTCTGAGAACGAGGCAAACACAGAAATCCACCCCCATGATAAGGAAGCACCAAGTATGTTTAATCCAGGGCGAGCACGCCGTGATCCCTTTAATCCCTTCGATTTCTCGGAAACGAAGCATTCCTCAGGAGTCAATTAAGCCACCCCCCATCGAGCACTCGAGGCAGTAGAACGAAAATCAAAAACGGGGAATAACGACGTGTTTACGTTTACTTCGTCACGCTACCATTGGCGTCGGATTTCATTAAAACTCTTTAACCGTATACCCCACGAAATTATCGACCACCCGCCTCACGATTGCGTGACACGTTTTGCCTAAAGACCAATTTCCGAGGATCATTAATACTCATCGATTCGATCAATCGACGATTCACCCCTCGAGAGACGCCGCGGCTGGAAGTTGCCCGACAACTTTTCTCTCATTTATCTTACCTACACGCGATCGAACGAACGAAGTCGCTGCAGTCGATACGCGAACTACTTCCTGTTAACCGAAATCTATCTTCGGTTCTTTTACTTCGACGAGTTTTGGCTCCACCTCGTGGAGCATAAACAAGGTTTTGATGAGATAATTGTAGATCGATGACCGGATGCGAATCCGTAACAAGTAGAATCTTATTTAGATTATTAATCATTATCTTATAAATAAAAAAAATGTTAAAAATAATACTCGGTATATAAACCTCAGCGCAACACAAATACTGAGGAAAAGCGAGGAGGTGCCTAAAAATTTCAAGCATCAAGAATCCCGCCCTAAAGGCACTCGGAGTTGGACGTTTGGTCCAAACTACCCCTAACAAACTAAGCGACAAACCAGGTTTGGTTGGTTTAAGCCAGGAGCCAGTTAACTGCCCTGAATGTCCTCAATCCTTGTCTTCATTACCTACCTTACCCAGCCCCGAGAGTTCCTCGGCAGGCTTGCCTAATACCACCCCTAGACTCCGAATCCTTCACCCAAGCTGAACATCGACTCGTTCCGTCTTGGATCCATCACAGTGTTCTCAACTAAATTTACTGGCTCACTGATCGCTATGAAATCGGGTTTATCTTCGCTTCGATGGGGTCCAGGAGGATTAATTGGTCAAACATGTTAGAGCGTGTACCAGACGCCCTCGTAAGATTATTTAATCTGTTCCGCATGAAAAGTATTTCCGTTTTTGCCGCTAAGGTGGTCAGGAAAGGTCTGAGGAACTTCCTTGCATCGATCCATAGTAATTTTCATCCTTTTCGAATGAATTTGTTGTATGCCTGTAGTAATTCAATTCTTGCAATGCACCTCATGCTAATTTTATTATATTTAACTCTTAGATTTATTTGAAATCACACTTTTACGCCCTATCATAGTCACGTGCATACTGAGAAAACAGTTTATTTTATAGTTAGTATACTTGATCATGACGAAAGAAATATTTCTTTGGGCAAAGCAAGTATTCCTTATAGCTATTACTTTATATCTGTTTGAGTGAAAGAGACATTCAAATAATTAATATATATTTACTTGTCTCAATGAAATATTTCTTTCTCTATGATGAAGTATACATTTACTAACTATAAATAAATTCTTCTCTCAGTGCAGATACCGCCAATTTCAGGGCGTTTTTCTCATAGAAAATCATAGTTTTTATATCGTTACTACTTAATGTGAAGGGTGCATGTATCTGTTTGTATTACTAATTTACATAAGAATTTATATAAACAAAGTTTTAGGAAGATACCGAGATTTTCCACAAGACTATCTAATTTATCCACATTTTGGTGAAGTGAAATTATTTATTATTGACGAGTACTTTGACTTATTTGATACAGAAACTAACTCTGTTTCCGTTTTAAAATGATCTGTATTTTAGAATTCATGTCAGTAAAACAGGATTTTGTCAATAAACCAGTCTTTTTTTCCAGCCACGTTAAATAGATTCTGCAGTTTTATGCGTATAGCTTATACATGCATCTATATTTAGATGGATGAGGTCCATGCGAACCAAGTGCACAACTTACGTTGTACGATGTCAAGTTGTTATACGATATCTCGAACTTTATATGTCGGTATTTTCAATGAAAGATACATTCTTTCACCGGCTGCAATTCAGTTTTCTCTGCTGCGACGTAAACTGCGACATTCGGCCAGGGCTGTAATCGTAAAATTGGTATACGGGCTCGAGTTCCACGACTTCCGAGTACCAGATGCTCCTAAGAGGAAGAGCATACAACAGAAATACCTGCAAATTCCATCCGCTCCTCTTTCCGTCGTATTAATTTCGCAAAAAAAAACGAATTCGCATACAACCGCGCTAATGACCAACAAGCATTAGTCGCGGACATTTCCGGAGAACGACAAATTACTCCGCCGATCCGCGCGGGGAGCGGCGAGATGTAAAAACTTCCCGAACATTCCCAACGCCCGCGTTAACGATAAGACGCCCGGAATTTTTGCCTCCTCGGCGGATCCCTTTTGCCAGCGCGCGGCCCTTAATTGGGCGTAAGTCACGCGAGTAATTAGGAAATCCAATTAGAGAGGAGTTAAAGAGTCGAGCGACCCGGTGGGAGGGGTGCGGACGAAGTAGAGGGCCGACCGTGAGGGTGGGAAAGTGGCGCGCGAGAGCGAGGAAGAAAAGGGGTGAGGGCTCGACGTGCAGGCGGGCGCAGGGATCGAGCACCGATTTTCCTGTTTCTCCCCCCTCGCTCGCTGATCCTCGTACTCTCCGATAACGAGGAGGATGAGCGCGAGGAAGAGGGTAGCCCGATGGAAGCGCGGAGCGAATCGGAATTCCTCCACCCTGGTGCTAATGATTTTTTCGAACGAGCACCCACTCTCAACCCTTTGCCTCGACGCGATATATAACGGCCACTCGCGAAGGCGTCGACGGTTGTGCCGAGGAATTAAGGGTGACCAATAAAGTAACGTGTTTGCCGAGAGACGACGGAGAGGAGAGGGGCTGTTTCCCAAGCCGTTGGCTGTACGCGAGGGAAGAAGAGAGGCGCCTCGGGGCAACGCGGCGGCAATTTAACGAGCTTCCTTCGTTACGTCGCCGGTAATTGCTCGCGAAATACGATTTCTCAGAAAAGTGGGGCGAGTTTAATGTTGGTCAGCTTGAGGTAGGTACCGATAAAATCCTAAAATGGAACTGTACACGTTCGATTGTTCGTTCATTTAAACTTTCGCGGCGTGTCGCGGGAATTGCCAAATCTTCATCCTCTTTATGAAAGAGTGATAAGAGTGATGCGCGTACACTGAGGAAAATAATTTACTGATCCAAATAACCGTCGATATGAATAGCGCCAAGAACATATTTATTTAAGACAAGTGTACGTTCATTTAATTGAACGAATTTACACTCAATTCGAATAACTTATACTTAATCCAACGACAATATGTTTGACTTAAATAAATATTTGTAGCCCTATTCATGTCGATGGTTACTTGAATCAGTAAATTATTTTTCTCAGTGTACAGCGAGTTGTAAAGAAGTTCGGTTTATCATATTGCCAGCTGAATTCTCTGTACACTGAGAAAGATAACTTGGTTAAAATGGCAAAATTCATTTGATTAAATGAATTTATTTATTCGAATCAATATACTAGTAATTTGAACAAAATAATTAGTTATTCTAATTACATGTTTTATTCTAACTACACGTCTAGTTATTCTAACTAGAAAGTGGTAAGTTTAGCAAACTGTCTGATTGTAGTCTCTAGAATTTTGGTTAAATTGACTAAGTTATTCTTCTCATTGTACCGCATGAAAACTCGATGACTCGATAATCTGCGTAACCATTTGATTGTGACTTCCGCTCATTGATTTCCACTAAAAGTGCCGTCCTCTTGGACGATTTCCATCAGCGGCTTTCAAGCGGAGAGAGAGGAAGTGGTAAAAATCCTCTCCGTCTTTCTCGGTCTATCTTTCTAGCGACTATCAAGCCCCACTCCGTTCCCCTCCTTCACCGTTGGAACATAAGAAGGAGGGCGAAACCGGCCGCGCGGTCGTCTCGTTGACACAGAGCGTCCCGGAAACGAGTGAAATAATTGACTTAGTGCGACAGAACCAGGCCGGTAAATTAGTGGGCATGCAAATGTACCTCCACTCCTGCAGCTCTCTCTTTCTTCTCCCTCTCTTCCTCTTCTGCACCAACTTCCACGATCCTTCTCGTCGGTGGAACCGCGCACCCCTCGCCCCCTCATAACTTTGCATTCGCGAATGTTGTCGCAGTCGGTTTTGCTCTAACGAACCTCCCCTCATCCCCTTCCTCCACTCCCGCCGGAGCAGCCGAAATCCGTGCTCTCTCTCTCTCTCTCTCTGCTTATAAGTCTCGCGAGTCGAATCCGCAATGGGTAGTTGCAGCAAAGAGATTTTCATCGCTCCCCCGACATTCATTCTCCGCGCCCTTCAGACTTAAGGTACTTCTTTGGAATTTGAGAGCGCACGGGAAATGAGTAAGAGAGGAGAAAAGTAACATTAAAGGCCGATTCACACATGTCAGGTCAGTGTCCCTTCCGTATTCGTACCCTTCCGATGGCGTTCAGTGTGTACTATTCAAACGTTTCAGTGCAGCATCAGTCCAGTGCAGTTCTGGTACCCTTTTTTTCTCAATTTAGCCAGCGGTCCAATGTAGAAACATATGCCGGTCCATTCCAGGCATCCAGTTCCCTTGACTAGACAGAATACATGCTTTTAGTTGTCTTGGTTTCTTGACCTTGTCAAATATTTTTTGGAAAATTCAACACTGTATCAAATTTGAAGCATGCATAATGGCTTCTTATTTCCGTATGTTGTTATTTCTCTGAGATATTCCATCTTCAACATTTATTGAAAAATACCCCAAGAGTGTTTTAAATTTGGTAACTCTCTCCCATATGTGAATCGGTCTTTAGGGTGGGAGCGATAAAGAGCATCGCGGTGCTACATACACATCGAGTTCCGGTCTGAAAACCCAGTGGCTCCGATCTAACAGACTTCGTTCGCGCGCCTCAACGCCCTCGACAACCACAGACGCTTCCGAGGGTATTCGGACTCCTCTCCCCCATCGTGGCAGTCGGCGACCCGAAATTCATGATACGACCCGCGCGCGAGGGAAGCCGGAAATTTCGTCGTCTCGCGAGGTTCGAGTGGGTGCCATCCAAACGCCTACGACCCTCCCAGGAATTTTATTTATTCATAATCCGAGCCCTTATCCTCGAAGGGATGTGTCGTTCTACCCCCGCGCGCGATTCGCGATCTCCCCGTATCGGTGACGCCGTTTCCGTCGGCTTAACCACCCTCGCGCGCCATCCCCCCTATATTCGGGCCCGTGGCGCGCCGAGAGCACCCTTCTTCGCAGGGTGTGTATTTCGGATGGATCGAGGAGGGCAGGGGGAGGCGACAAAAAAAAGCGATACTGTTATTGTTTTCAGCGATTCTCCCGTGTGACGGAAATCTTTATAAATTATGTAGAACTTGTATTATTCGTAATAATAACAAAAACTAAGCTGCGGTAATTTAAGAGTCCTCGAGCGCGAGGAACGGCGTAAAGGGAAGGGCGAGGAAATTTTGCGCTCTACTTTCTCCCGAAAATAAAAGTTAATATTTAAAAAAAAGGATTACCTGATTAAACGTTTACTCCGTTGATGGCAAGTCGCACGAGCTGAATTGTGTAGAACCTCTCGAAGCGATGAAATTAATTATTTAAAATTGGAGTCTGCTGACAACTCCATTCAATTTGACATGACACACAGTTATAGAAGTAGACACATGACATATGGAAACATGGACGTCCGCGCAAAGCACATCAATTTTCTTATACAAGTAGACATCGATAAAGCTGTCAGCAGACTCCGATTTTAAATAATTAATTTCATCGATTCGAGAGGTTCTCGAACACAATTCAGTTCGTGCGACTCGCTATCCACGGGAGTAAACGTTTAATCAGGTAAATCTTTTTTTCAAATATTACCTTTTATTCGGGTGCAACATTTCCTCGCCCTTTACTCTTCCCCTTACCCCGTTCCTCATGCTCGAGGACCCTTAAACGAGAATCTAAAATAATTCCTTTTACAAGTATAGAGAAGGAATCAGTTCTCCGAACAACTCCAGCGCTTCTCAAAATATGAGATATCCCCAATTTTACTCTCTTTTGCCGTAGAAGAGATTCGCCTCATACGAAGTGAGACGGAGAACCGCTACAGATTTCGAAGCTTCTATCGTCGACATATCGGAGGATATTTTGCATACGAATGCCGAGAATTTGGCGAGACCCGACCCAGGACAGCCTCGCGTCCGTCCCTTCCACCCTTTCCAAACTACCCTCCAGTGCCCGAAATATTTGACTCGGTCCAGGGGAAGGGGAGGTAGATCGGCCTCTCATACCCAGCGAAATAGAAGGAAAGGGGAACGAGAGTCTCTTCTCCGATCTTATTGGAGATTAGGACCCGAAAAGCTCCGGATTAGACCGTACCATGTATATTAAGTCGAGTTTCCAAACCCCGGCACGCCTTCCTCGCCGCGCGTCGCGACGCGAAGTTGTCGATGCGACGACATTTCCTTCCTATAACGCGGCTTCCGATTCGAGAGAGGAAAACGATCCACCCCTCCACGGCCTCGAACTCTCCCCCCGATATCGAATTCCTTGCGGCTGAACGCGTCCGCGACTCCCGGAGCTTACGGCGCGGTCGTTAAACGGCGAGTGGAAATTTTTCAGTACGCGCGGAATGCGGCCTTCCGGTTCATTTCTGAGATAGAATTCTCGAATCCCTGC
Source organism: Xiphydria camelus (assembly GCA_963678675.1). NCBI lineage: Eukaryota > Metazoa > Arthropoda > Insecta > Hymenoptera > Xiphydriidae > Xiphydria > Xiphydria camelus. The sequence continues at coordinate 23,290,837 of OY783197.1, read as the reverse complement.
GGAAGTTTCTGCGAATCGATCGAGTTCAACGAGTTTGGATGAAAACCGTCGACGCGGCGTACGAGACGAAAAAGTATCACGCACGGAAAAAAATTAATCGCAGCATTTACAGAGTTTGTGGTAAATTTCAGGCCGAGGCTAATTTACTGTTACGATTACTGCGATTTTAGTAAAAAATTATAGTAAAACTTGCAGAAGTTGCAAGCGTTGCTGTAATTTTTATTAAAATTTTAGTAATCGTAACAATAAATTGACTTTGTCTCGAAATTCGGTCTTTACATAAAAAGTATTCATGTTTTTAAGTATTCAATTTGTAATCTGCATACATATTCAATATCATACGAAATATCTGAAAAAAATAATTATTCGCAAAGTTATAAATGCGTTTCTCTCTGCAACATCGTCAGTCATTGAAACGCCAGAGAGGCGCACTCACAGGGTGAGTCATTGGATCTGCAACACAGCAAATATGGTATACGATTTTGTGAACTGTAGACGATGAGCGTCATCGTAAGAAGCACGAGAATCAAATTAGAATCAAAGTTTAGTTCACTTTCCAAAAATTAACAAGAAGAAATATACCGCGACGTCGTTGCAAAAAATCAAATTCACCAAAGTTTCCTTCCGCAGAGTTTACAAGTTCAAGGTCGAGTAGCCTCCTAAAATTTGCTCGAACGCGGTGTACATCGCATTTGGAGTGCTTACTTTCGAAAAGGCTCAAATATTGAAGCGAAGTCGCCCTCGGCTTTACGGTACTTTGCCTGAAATCTTCGGCGGGGAATAGAGGCTCGAATACGAGGCAGGAGAGAATTCCCCCGCCGTCGGCGCGCCACTCCTCGCCCCGAGGACCGCGTCGACGTCGGCGCGACGACAGCGCGCGAGAAACCGAAGCGCGGCGTCTTCGCGCGCGCGCGGCGGGATCTTCTCTCTTCCTTTCCCGACGCGAGATAAACACGCGATAAGGATCTTCCGAGCACGGTCGCGCTTCGGGTTATATAGGCTCGGCTACGATCGTCTCGGGCATCGGGGGCGGCAAATTCAGGGCGAAATTTACATAATACCTCCGTATTATGCGAACGGTACAGATATAATATTTATAGACTCGCGCCGGGCGGCGCGTACATATATGCGAGATCCCCGGAGCCGTATTTCGCGGCAAGTATTCGATTCCATGCGATATTTATTTCTGTCGACGCCTCTCCCTCTTCCCACTGTTCTCTCTTCCACTCTCTCCTAACGCCCGATGTCTCTTTCCCTCGAAGAAGGAGAGAGAGAGAGAGAGCTCTCCGGGCTTTCCTCTATTTATATTCGCTTCTGGTGTCTTTCCCTCCGTGCGGCTTCGAGTGCGGTCCGCGCGCGTTGTCTGCGAGTCGAGGTTGCGACGTTCCCGGCAGCTTTATATGTACGTGCTTATACAACAGCGGAGAAACTTCCTAATGGAACGTTACTTCGGAAGTGCACTCGTCTCTTGGAATCTGGAGAAGTAAATGACATAGCTTTAGTTGTTCGGGGAAACTTTAACTTTGACCTTTTGTTCGGTGTAATGAGATTTTTTGTATGGCGACAATTTCAAGTCCCGCTCGAAGCACGACGCTAACACGAAGCCACGCGCGGTTTTGTTTAAGGGATCGTACAGGCATTATTGGGGGCAGGCCGAAAGCTCATGTAACGCTGCTGGTAACAAAATTCCGAAGCCTTTGAATGATGTCTTTGACTGGACCAAACATGCTGTCCTAAAAGTGGATTGAAATAAAAATAGGAAAGAGTCATTAGATATGATTGACATTTCTCAGAGAATTAGAGAAGGGATGCAAGTTTTTGGAATCGCTAGCAGTGGTGAAAGATGTGATTCAGCACTTTCAGATGATAAGTTTGAGAAATGAGGTCCGGCCTTATGGCCGCCTCCAATGTTTGATTTCGAACGGATGAAAATTATTTGATATTACTCGTATCAAAGTCGCTTCAAGGATTTTCGATCACCCTCATACCATTGTTAACTATTGCAAATTCGTAATTATATCCTCTGAGGAGGGACGTCTATCCCTATTGCATAAAAAATGAATGAGAACTCCGAAAGCTCATCTTTAAAGTAAATCGACAATGCTGGTTTCGAAAAAAAATAATGAAGAAATTATATCTTTATCCTCTCCGCGTAGTGATGACTACCTGTTGCGAAAAAATGAACAAAAATTTCGAAACTCATCTGGCCACTTCGATGCAAATAACTTTCGTCCATTTGGAATCAAACATTGGACTGTCATTTTTTTCTAATTCATTGCAAAGTATCCTCTATAATAGTGCTTGAAAAATTGTAATAGAATTTTGATGGAACAAATTCTAGGCTTTAAAACTCAAAGCAACTGCGACTAACTCTGATTGATTGGTAAATACCAAGACAACACGAGAGGATAATTTTTTACGGAGGGGGGAGAGAGTCGGGGTTGATTTCTTCTTTACGAGTTGATTTCACCACCACCACCAGCGGCAGGTAACCTCTGCAGTTCAATTCACCAAAGCAACCCCGTCACACACGTGATCGTTAAACTACTCGACGGCGTTTGCGACGTACGAATTTCTTGAAAACAATCTCGTACCACGACTCGCCTCTAGCTCGCAATCGGCCGCTGCAGTGACCGCAGCGCGAGTGAAACATTCACGGTGCAATCGCCGCGTCGGCGTCGCGACGTTGGATTGTCGATCTCCAATTAAGCGTCGTCGATACGGGCGTTGCGGGGATCGGACTGATTCTTGCGGGCTGTCGAGGGTCACGTATCGGAGGGTTGTTCCGCTGCCGCTGTTACTCCTGTAACCGAGTTTATCGAGGTTAACTAGCGTCGAGGGTATTGTCGGGGGCGTGAGGACCGTCGGGCAGCCCCGGGCCGCGGTTGCGAGTCGAATTTCTATTCGGAAACTACCCCTGGCGGGTCGATTGGCCATCCGCGTAAAAGAAAGTTTTTGCGCTCTTTTTCAAAGAGCTTATTGCTTTACAGGCGTTTTTCGAGAACGTTTTCTGCTATGGGATTTCGAATATATACCAAGTGTTTTCGAGGTCGGGCCAAGGGACGTGGTTTTTATGTGGTAACGAATATAAAACCGCACTGAAAAAAGAAATCGTTTGATTTAATAATAAAACTTTACAAACCGAATCTTTTCGGATGGCAAACTAAATATATAGTTATCTCAATAAATATGTAGTTAAAGTAACTAAAATTTATATGAAGTAACTAAATACTTATTCAACTATTGTATATATTTGTTCAAATAACTGTGCATTTAGTCACCCGCTCGTTACCTCAAAATTTAATCGAATCAAACGATTATTTTCTCAGAGCATTCGCAAAATGAAGAGAAACGTTAATAAATAAAAATCGCAATTGCGATTTTACACCCTCGTTCCCGCTTCTTTGTGAGAGATCTTATTCCCGATCCGGAAGTTTCTCTCGACCGACGATAAGAGACCGGGGGTAAGTCGTGGATGCAAATAAATGCCATAATTTATATAAGCTCCCCCCGACGCCGTCCACCCGCGCGAAGCTGTAGCAGCTCCAGTTTCACTTAGCGACTGTTTATCGCCCCGCACACCGCCATCGCGGAGAACGCGACTAAAGTTGAGTCTCGCCAGCCAGCGGCGCGATATATCTCGAAATAAAACTCATAAAACTTCGCCCCCTCGAACGTCGAAGAGAGAAGTCGACATTTTCAATGATTTCCGAGCGGCGATAAGTCGTTATACGGGTACCCGTATAAATCTCGCGGTATGAACTTCGAATCTCGGGAAAACGGGAAATTCACTCCACCTACGACGCCCTCTCCCCCGTCCTCATCCCCCGAATCGTGTTTCCAGATCGAAGTAGGCGTCGCAGTTTCCGCGGTGGAAAAACGACCCTCTCGTTATCCGACGACACCAGGAGCCGCGACAACGCTTCGTCTATATTGAAGACGCGGAAACTTTCCGTCCGATATAGGGAAGAAGCTTGTGGAAGGACGCGATCGCGAGGACGATTGCTCTCCGAGAGAAAATTGCGGCTGCTAAAGAAATGCGGTAAAACGCACAGAAACTTTTTTCCCTTCATATAAAAGCACACTTTTTCTCGCTCAATTGCCCCTTCATTAAAGGGGTTAACCCCGCCGCAATTTTTACAACGCGACGACGGCATAGTCACGTGAAGGGAGTGCGCCAGAGGGAGCTCCTGGCCTGCGAAGATTACGCGATACCTGAGGAGAGAATTTATCGTCCTTCCGCTCGCCCTCCTCTCGACCAACGTAATTCCAAGTAAATTCTATCATCGCTCGTAAGTTTGACTTACCTGCTCCAGTTACTCGAGGCAACGTTATGAGATTATTATAAATCTTGCGTCACTTCTGGAAACAAATTTGAACCGACATCTTTATATCTTTCTATCGATTCCTTCGTCGCTGGAAAAGGTTCCCGAAGGACGAACGTCTTTCGAGCTCGATAATAATTTATAAACCGTTCTCAACACTGATAGAAGAGTTTATTTGTAGTTAGTAAATGTATATTTGATTATGGCGGAAGAAATATTTAATTGGGCCAAATAAATATATGTTATTTGTTAGAATGTCTCTATCTTTCAAACAGAAATAAAGAAATAGCTAATGAATGTTTACTTAGAGCTAAAGAAATATTTATTTCGCCATAATCAAGTATACATATATTAACTATAAATAAACTGTTTTCTCAGTATACCTATTTTTACGTTTCCGAATTATCTCCTCTTCTGCAATTAATTTATGAAGAAACCCACCGTAGTTCTCTCTTGATTCAGTCTAAACATAAAAAAAAATATTCTTATTTTTGAATTTAATTTACAATCCGTATACATATTCAATAAGAACTAAAGAAGAAACAGCCCGGAAAAATAATTATTCGTAAAGTTATAGTGCGTTTTTCACTACAAGATAGTGACGTCATAGAAAAAGCAGAGAGACGCACTTATGCTAACAAGGAATGCAAAGAGATAGTCTCACTCTAGAATATGACGTAGCTGCATTTTAAAATATCGTTTTTCAACTTATATAAGGCGGAAAATAAAAAATTAAAAAATACGAGGAGAATAATTGTATCCTAATTTGTCGAACCTGCGATAAAAAAATTAGCGTTAGAACCTAATTCGAATCCTCGTGACACGCTACCACAAAGGACAACCCCTGCTCGTTTTCCCTTCCAAAAAGGAAGTTTCGCGCTCCGCGGATTTCCTCCACCTACCTGCAGCAGGAGGCAGGCACCCCGGTGAAATTTGCCCCGTCGGAGAGTAATCCTCCTCTCCGGCCGCCCGACATCCCAGACCTGGAAAAAAAAGGAAGGAGGGAAAAACGATGACACCCCTCCCGCGCCGCCGCCGAGAGAAAATTTAATACCGTATCGCGCGGAGTCGACGGAGGACGACGATTACTCACGAGCGAGTGCCCCGTTACAAAACCTGCATAATAACGCGATCGCTCCTCGTTATCAACGACCCGTCCGGCACTCCTCCTACGGAATTCTCTCCTCGGCATTAAGATCGAATCTTGCCAGACGAATGAGTTCGTCCTTTACGCGTATATCTCGGCGTATAATTTAAAATACTGAATTTGTCTTCGCGCGCTGCCTAATGAGCCGAGGAATATGAAAATTTTATCATTTGTACGACCGAAAACGTCGTAAATTTCGATATAGTTATGGCGGCGCGAGATGGACCTTTTTTCTCGCTCGTTCGATCTAACTGAAGCTGGTAAGAGAGCGCGAGAAACTACCAGCTCGCCTTCTAAATCCACTTATCTCCTATCTTTCGACTCGAGTTCACGTGCTTCCATAGAAGGAAATGCTCGCCGCGCTCGCTTCGTGCTCGAAAATCGACCGCGACCGCTGCGATAAGGAACCAAGAGCGGGGTGACGAGGAAAGGGGTTGATATCGCAAATCGAGCAAATTAGACGGCTTTAACTCGACGACAACGCGGAGCCAGTGGGTAATCGTGGTTTTCCTCGTCGCTAACGTTTTCTTTTTCCTATTGCACTAGTTCTATTCGTATCACCGATCTCACGTAGGGGAGAATGGGGCAGGTTGCAACAGGGGTAAGTTGTAGAGTACGCCAATTTTTTCTGACAAGGAACCTTCCAGCGGAAGATAAATGACAGGTTCAGTAGAGTCGTAGTTTAGCTTTTTATCAGTAGAAAGCACTACAATTTCGGCACAATTCTGTCAGTTTTATAAAAGGAAGTGTCTTTAAGGTGGGCACATTCGTCATGAGCTAATAGAAGTCCCTATTTTTTGTATTAACTGTATTTCAAAGTATTTAGACGATTTCTGTTAACCAATTATATGGTAATAATTTAATAAATATTGAAAAGTTCTTCAAAAGATTAAATGTTTCAAAGTGCCCAAGCACTGATGCAACATGCCCCGAATGTACGGTAAATTGTAGCACGCGTGCATAGATTACTGTTTTCACTAAATTTTATTCAATAGTTTTATTCCCAATACGTTAAACTATATTACACGACTCTTGAAAACTAATTCCCTTTTTCAGTAAAATTGAAAAAAATTAAACAACATTTTTTTACAACTCACCCTTACGTATCTATGCTATGAGTTTTTGTATGCGGGGTAAAATATATGAAAAGAGTTGAACTCTAGGTGTGAAGATATACTCCATCTTATACTTTTTTACGTCTGTTCAAAAAGGCATGACATTTCTTAAATTGTTTATAACTGAATGCAATAAGAAACATCTCACCTGACGTTCCACGTGCAATTTGTTTCAGATGAGACAGAAATCCGGTCCACCGCCACCGGCAGTCTTCCTCCTACTCCTCCTCAGCCTCTCCACCGCCGATTCGACATCGTCTCATTACAAGGTAAGCGTATTACGTTTCTCGCAATTTGAAAGCAATTTCTCCGCGCGTAATTGTTTACGGTTACTCGGCGGCGACGCGGCCCAGCGAATAGCGCCGAGGGATACCGGTCGCGGAACGCCTTCGACGCGATTAATTAGTATCTAATAACGAGAACTCGCAACCTTGAACCATGATTCTGCTATCTACGTCTCGCTGTCATTTTGTTCTCTTAAGACCAATCCCCTCAGATAGCATAGGTAGCTCGTCCACCGGTTGTTAAGCCTATTCGCGATGCTATTTTTCTTGCAAGTTTTCTTACGAGGAGCCTTCCTGGCCGCCATGTGGGCTCAGCAGTGAGAAACGCAGCTTACTGCGAGCAATTCTCTGAGCAATGCCGACGGCTTTACGCGATAGAACGTGGGCTATTTTCATTGCGTGTTTTATTGCTAGACGCCATACGCAGCCAATAAAAGCTAGCGACAAAGTCACGTGATCGTGTTACCGTGACCACGTGTATTTCGCAGTGCAGTCGAAATGAGTGAAGCGGAAACTTAGTATCAATTCCGTTTGAACAGCTAGCTTCGTACCTCTCTTCGTATAATTTGTCGCGAAAACTAACACATGCTCAGTACAGCTTAACACAACTGAGAGTGCAGGGCAGCTTCCGGAAAATCACGCATGCATTCTAGCATGAAGAATATCATTGTGAGCAGCGGGTTTTAGTAACAGATATTTTTTAGAAAAAGATGCATTAATTGTAAGCAACTTATTGAACGAAAATATAAGAAGCGAAATGTATCATGCGTGGTACATACTGAACAGATTTACTAACGAGAAACTCTTGGATCTTTTTTAAATAAATGCTACTTTTAAAAATAGATAGTAGAATTTATTGAATTGCATTTTTGGGCTACTATCATTTTCCTGCTCTCTGACTACTGTATACTAAGAAAACAGTTTATTTATAGCTAATATACGTATACTTGATTATGACCAAAGAAATATTTCCTTGAGCCAAGTAAATATTCGTTAGCTATTATTATATTTCCGTGTGAATGAAAGAGACATTCTAACAATTAATATATTATATTTACTTGGACCAACGAAATATTTTTTTCGACATAATTAACTATTCATTTTTAGTCCTCAACCGCGAAAGCACGTCTCCCCTATAAACAATAAAATTACTGTTCGCAACTACGGAAAAAACTCTACGAAAACTTATTTTTATTAGAAATGCAAACGTTCGTGACTTATATTTAATGCCAAAAAGAAATATTGATTTTTGTAATTTTTACGAGAGAACTGCACGATAGAAACATACAAGGATATTCAAAAAGTGGATGATTCGATTGTACCAACGAAAAAAAAAGTCGAAGGGAAGGATGCGAAAAAAGCGAGGGAAAGAGAGAGGCCGCGACCTCGCGTTAAAGACTCTTAACCCCAAGCGCGAGGGAGGGTCCGAAATTAAAACTGGTGACTGCTAATAAGATAAGAAAGGGTTCCGCTCCTAAAATTAGATTACGCATCGTCTCCCAAAGCCCGGTTATCGCGGGCCATCAGTTTCAATTAAAAGCACCGGTGTTCCGCTTTATAATTCTGCAGGGCGCCGGCAGAAGCGTCGGGCGGGAAGGGGTGTATAAGGCGGAGGCGCGACAACCCTAAAACATTGAAATACTCGAACGATTTACGGCTCCTGATAGAGCCGTGACTCAAGCCGAACGGAGGAGGGAAATAAGAAATCGCGAGGCGAGCGAAAGCAAGAACCACAAGGCGAGGTTTCGTGCGCAATTCTAAGGGAGGAGGGAGAGGTTAGTGGGGGAGGAACCGAGAGAAAGCATTTTATTGCTAAATAAATGTCCCTGCTCTCGCAACTCGACTGATTTACGGCAACTACCGCAAATCCGAAACCGCTCGAAGACCGTCCTTCCTCCCGATTACGCTCGCACTCCTCCTACGCGCCTGGCCGAGCACGTCGGGACGAATAAGCACGGCTCGCGCGCGAAGAGAATTTCGTAGGAAATAATTTGTACCGAATTTCCACTGCGATATATAGAATCGCCGTCGCGCGGCGTGACAGTTTCTACTTCCCGTCGTGATCGCCGCCAGACTACTAACCGGCATTCAACCACTTGCTTACCGCGGTTCAACCGAAGTGGCGCGACATCGCGCGCGTTATCTACTTCCACCGTTCTCCCGTGTCTGGTCAGACGTTTCACTCGAGTCGGGAGTAGGCACCGTTGCTGCATCTACACAACACGAGTAGAACTAGTAGTTCTGTGAATAGTAGAACTTACTGAAATCGTAGATTGAAAGTGAGTCGGACAAATATACTGTCCTCGAGTGTACATACGGTATGCCGGGTGCGTGTAAACGCTGAATTTTCGGGCGACAAATATAAGCGCTCACTACGGCTAAACTATTAGGCCAAGCGAACGTTGAGACGCAGTTCAGTGAGGTGACGCAGGGCGACCACTGACTCTATACCTATATATAGAATAGATATAGATATAGAGGGAACGGTCGCCCTGCGTCACCTCACTAAACTGCGTCTCAACGTTCACCCGGCCTTATAGCTAGATATAGGCGCTCCTGGACTTTTTTGTAGGAATTTTTATTTTCTGCAAAATTGTTTATGTGAAATTTTGGGTCTAACGCCGTTTTCACAGCGTTCTCAGTTTAAAGTCAGAAAACGTCATTTCGTATACTACCTCCGCCTATGTTAGGAATGATTAATCCCCTTTTCACCCTTCCGATCGCGTCCCCCAATGAACCGACGATACGCTAAGGGTCAATGAACATAGCATGTGCCACGTTTCATCACGATCGGCAAAAGCGTTTAAAAATTATCGCGAGACAAAGACACATGCGAAAACATTTTTGCTTTACCCTATCGAACGGTAGACCTCACTATGTTCGGTCAATTATGCTGCATTAAAAAAGACAGTTATTGCAATCTATAAAAGGTCGATAACTGAAGGCGATTATAGGATGGCGAGAAATTGGATTAAAGGGGCAGAATAAATGCATGACACTTGACAGAGAAAGAGTTAGATCAACTCCGAGGATTGTTATAAATATTATCTCCTGGAGGGAAGAAAGGCACGGTACAACGAATCGCAACACACTTAGCAGCGTTGCGACTCGGAAACGCGTACAGAGAAAAGAACCTCGGGGACTTTCGACATTTAATTATGTCCAATATGTACGCCCCTCTTACGCGTCGGTAGTCGGAAGTAGGACGGTGACGGGAGAAAAAGGGGGAAGAGAAGGAAGGAAAGAAGGAAGGAAGGAAGGAAGAACGGGAGTGGCGCGGTGAAAAAGTTTTCCTCGTTTCTGGAAAACGGTGGAATAATAATTAGTCGTCCGAGTGCCCTCTCGACGTTTGCCCCTCCTCCATCCCACTCGCTTCTCATTTTTTGTCTCCCTTTAGCAGAGGGACTGTAACGCGATCCACTGTTAAAGTATGTACGCGGCTGTATCTCGTACTCTCGAGACGCTAGGAAAAATGAGATTTTGTTTCTCGAAAGGGGTTCCACTTACGAATTTTACGAATATAACAATGTCATAAGACAGTCCGAAATAGCAAAAACAACTTTGGCAAGGATTCAATATATTGCCTTGAAAGTTTATTACGAATCGCTTTATCCTTCTCCTCGTTGAATAAGGTAAATAGATAGACAGGAAAAAGAGGAACAAAAAAAAGAAAACGTTCATTATGGCTTTAGGGCTGACTCTCTAAGAGCGCTTAAAGAAACAAAAATGATGATGAACATGAACATGATATAAGAATATGATAATTAGGAAACAAGATAAATAAGTACAGCTAAAATTAAACTAAATAGAATAGAGTAAAGTAAACCGAACGCAGAATATGATAATAAACAGAGAGGAGAGAGGAGGGGGAGGAAAATCAGACGATCGCATACACCAGCGAAATGTCTCGATTACATACCTCTAATCGAATTACGTCGGGAAGCAAGCGGAACGCGTAAAGCGGGTGCAGGGATGGTGAATCGCGCGTAATCCTCCACGGCAGAGGGACGAGAGGGGTGAAGAGCGTGCGTCTGGATTCGAGCGATAGGTATATACCCGCTCCGGAGATATTATCCGGTGCGATTTAATATCATTTCCTTTCAATAACCCGAGGGAATCGGAGGGAGGGTAGAACGGCAGGGGAAAGGGGGGCGACAAATCGGGAGCTCCCACACGCGGGGCTCGACATGCGTGCCAAATGAGGCGTAATTAATACGCGAGATTTCGTACCCCCTTCGACCCTCGACCAAGGGGTGTAACGAATCATCGAGAGATTCGGAAAATTTAATAACGCCACCATATCCTCGGCGAACACGCCCAACCTCGTCTGTTCGGCAGCGGAGGAGGGATTCTTAGTAGCTGCGCATTTATCTTGATTGGCTCGTCGTGAAATTGACTGATAGTTGGAGTCAAGTCGCAATTTTAACGAGCTGATGAAGGACGCGTGAGTAATAAACGCCTTAATTAACCGATCTTTCACATTTTCGATATTATTATTCGCGATCGCAGTGTCGTTGAACCTCCCATTGACATTTTCGATCCCAGTTCTAAATTTCATTTAAAATTACTGGATACAAAAAATGTTAATCAGATTTGTCGACTGAGAAATTCTACCGCAAAATTGTTCTTCGATTAAACGGGCAAAGTTGACTCGGGGGAGGGAGAGAGAAGGGCTTTCGGTGTCCCTAAACCATCAGACTTTTTACAGTTCACCTTTCAGGAGTTAAACCCCCGAAAAAAATACGCGGGAGCCACGCCGAGGCGTCGCGACGACGGAGAATGAAAGAAAAATGTAACGCCGTGACGCCCGTTAACCCGTTAAAAGGGGGAATGGGGAGGCGGGAGAGTGACTGGCTCGTAAACTCGCGGGGAAGAACAGGTGGGCCACCCCTGGACGCATTTTGCTTTACGTTCTCTCCCCCTTCCCTCTTTCTCTATATCCCGCCAGGACTTTACGAGCCCGCCACTGGTCAGTTGCGACTTATTATTTTGCCTTGCGCCGCTGGTCCTTTATCGCGAGAACGTGCGGAAATATCTCAGGACGGTATGCCACCGGGGCGTAGGGATCGTCTCCTGCAGGGACGATTCGTTTTCATTTTTTTCCCTTTCAGGTAAGGACCGCGTGTCTGGCACGAGAGAGTGAGACAAATAGACGTCTACTTTTCCGGGGGAGAGCAGTCGATTCGTTTTTTTTGTTTATTTCGCCGAGAAACAGCGATAATGAAAAATCTCGAAACAGGAGCAACACGGTGTTAAATAATTTTCATGAGCTTCTCGCGCGCGAATATATCGTAGGTGAATTCTTGGAAAGCCGGACGACTCCCTCGGGGTTCATTTTAATCAACGCACTCTTCCGCCTTGAAAGGGCAGGTGGAAAAGGAGGAGGGAGGGCGATGGGAGTGGGGTAAGGACGGAGGAAGACCGAAGAGGAGGATGCCGCGTTCGCTTCAACGTCGAAGCGGCTGTGGATCACGTTTTCGCTTACTCCCTTTTTATTTGCCATCCCAATCCCTCTCTCTTTCTCCTCTTCCTACCCTCCTGTCCCTGCTCCTCCGCGGGCTGTTGATAATACTTAATAAGATTCACGAACGCCTTTTATTAAGCGTTTCGTAATTATGAAATTCTTTCTGTGAATTCGTCGACGTCTCAATTTTTCACTGTCCTCCGCTCTTTTGCTTTTCCCTTTCAACCCCCTATTTGCCCCGCTCTCTCTCTCTCTCTCTCTCTCTCTCTCTCTCTCTCTCTCTCTCTCTCACCACCCGCGCTTCCCGCCTCTTTTTATTTTTTTATCATTTAAATTGTCCCTCTCCGACGCGCGAGTGCGGGGGAGCAAATGCCGGAGAAAGAGCCGGGAATTAATTGTATGCGCGCATAGATGGACGGATGACATTTATCGTGCGTCTCGGAGAGGGAAAATCCGTTGGAATTGCGAGGGAGAAAGTGGAGCGGTTGAGAGGAAAAGTAAACAGGTGGAGGCTAGATTACAGAAGAGAGCAACAAGAGTTACTATGAGGAAAAGGCATACCGCACCGAACGAATTCCAAGATTAACGCAAATTATTCGCGCGGACTCGGTGCACGGAATTCGCATTGTTCGCCGGAAGCGCTGAGCTATACCGCAGAATTCGCGGGAAAATCTCTCCGAATTCCTGACTCGACCGAGTGTATAGATCGAAGTCGGAGGGAAGCGTCGACAGCGCGGAAAGCTGACCCTCGACGACTCCTTTTTCGAGGAACCGGCACGCAGGAATTCACCCTCTCGACTTTAACGCGAAGAGACAGTCCAACTGCTCGGAAAATTAGTAAAATTCCACGCTCGGCGAGCCGTGAGGGGGAGACGGTCGGCGTTCCGCAAAAGGTCGAGTCGTCGTCTTGCAATTACATTTCCATACTAATCTGGCCGGAAAGTCAGTGTATATAGGGTTTCGGGAAAACTCGACTGTGCTTTGAAGAGAGGGAGGAAGGAAGCTTTCCTGGCAAATTTATTAACTTATATCGACGGGAATTTGCAGATGTATTTTTTTTAAATAAAAAACACTCGAAGAACCTTTGGTAAAGGAAATACTATCTTCATTTTTTCATCGTCTTACACTGAAAGAACTCTTGGTTGGGCTAACAAAATAGTTTTAATGAATACCAGCCAATAAAACGTTTTTTTGGAATCGCAAAATTCTTTGGTTGAGTTCACGAAAACTTTGATGGAACAAATATTTTTTTAGGTTATCAAGTTGACTCAACAAAATTATTTCGTTGGTTACTTTTTTTTCTCCGTGTACGATACCCTTCTGACGATTAAAGGAGGCAACGAGTTTACGCAGATATGACGTCATCCCCGACAGTTGAACAACCGACGGAGCATTTAGATAGATTCGGTAGTCGTTGGGAGGAGCTCTCGATAATGCCTCGCAATTATTCAAATCCCGCCGCTTCACGTAAACTGAATTACTCGATCATCAAAGGATATTTTCAACGCTACCCTATTTAACACCGGCATGCGACACACCCGCGGTCCTAATTCGGTTCCCATCGAGTAATCCTATCGCTGATGCTCATTATTTATTAAACAAGTTCGTCCAGACACTCGCCATCACATGTAGTGGATTTATTAAAACGGAATTCCGACATAGGGGTGGAATGCGTTGCATCTGACTCGTGATGAGCGAGGGGTGGTGGATATGCGGTGGAGAGGTTGACGTCAGAGTTACAGTGTTCAACGTGTAGTACGATGTAAACCCTTCCGGCCCCGATACATACGTACGTATACTACTAGCCTTGCATACCAGTAAAATTGAGCTGCATACGCCTGTAATTCGACTCGTCCAATTAACCGGTATTTGCGCTATTAAGCCAGTCTCGCTTCGAAACGATAATAGACTATGAGAGAAAAAATTGTACAGTTTAGTAAATTATGATATCTGGACATTATTTTGCAATTGTAAAATAGACTATTTCAAGTAATAGTAAAATTTATTATTTCGAATTTACTATTTTGTTACCTATACCGAATGTCGCATGGGAAACCGATCAGATAGGGGCCTTCTGAATTTGAACTCAGCACTGCTTGGACGATGCTCGATTGATTCATTAAGAAATTCAGAAAGCCCCCCATCTGATCGGTTTTCCGTGCGACATTCGGTATAGCAAGTATAATAAATCATTTTTTTGCATATTTATTGCCCTTTATGTTTATGGGTTCTATTTTTATCGTATTATCAAGGCTGTGAGACGTCTTTGGGTTTATTCAATGTGTAGTAATTTTATTAGTAAGCTTCAATAAATGGACTCTCTCACTATGCCGTTTTAAAATTGTAACAATATATACTGAGTGGAAAGTGAAATTAGACTTCAGAGAACTAATATTTTTTATCATTATAAAATTGATTTACGGATATTGCGGGATTTTGTTTGATCTGAAGTAAACTGAGAATTCACAAATAGAGCTTAGAGGGGCTAAGCGATAATAAATAATATTCTTCCATTATAATCTCTAAATTCATAATAATAAAAATAACATTATGGTACTAAATTTTAACTCTTCAACTACTAGATTTTAATTCTTCAAAGTGGTTTCAACTGTTTCAAATTAGTAAAAAAGTTTACCATTAAAATAGATTCTTATTGCTATAATTATCGTACTAATTTCAATAGTACAGATAACTATTCGATAGCAGTTATGGTTACTAAATGCATAGCAACTTACAATATTAAAGTGGTTCCTTGAACTATTATAGAAAAATGTTTATCTAGCAAGAAAGTTAATTTTACCCTTGCCTTTTCTTCCAGTGTACGCTACGTTAATTAAAAATAATATTTCGCTATAGATATGTACACGAGGTACGTTAAAAGACGTTTAATTTTGTTTATTTCCTGATATTTATATATTATAGTGAAAGAAATGAACGGTTTTTGAAATAGAATGAATTGATTTAAATACGTCCGTCACACACACAGAGAAGCCCGCTTCCACAACCGGCGATATGAGTGAAAAAGGAAATATTTTCGCTTCTATCCGCGGCATTTCGGGTGAAAAGAAACGTTTCCTTTTATTCCCGCCGCTCGATATGCAGACGAGAAGAACTCTGCCGACTCTCCTTTCACGAATTTCCAGCTCTGAAACGGCAAACGCTTTGGTATTGATGGCGTCGGGCCCACACCGAGCCGTGAACGGCGAAGTAATTTTGAATGTAAATGCAGAGGGATGCATATCGAGAGAAAGGGATGCATACTACAGTCGCGTGGCATCGAAACCAAAGACGCGGGAAAATCTGAACGGCGATGCGCGCGCAACAGTCTCCGTTTCGACTCTCCGTTGCGTCCTGCCCTCGCTTCCGGTAACCCGATGCGCCGCGCTCAAACGTATAACACGTAGTCGAGCGCAAAAAAAGCGCCGCAAATTGAAATTGTTAAGCCGCGTTTACGAAGTCGCTTTGAAAATGTCCGAGTTACACGTCGCGAGTTATTCCCCTAATGGAATTTTCTCCTCGTACCACGGTGACGAGTGGAAGGGAGCAAAGTTCGCTCGTCTCGTCTGCAACGGGACAAACAGTCGCACCTGTGTGAGCGCGAGATTAAAGAGAACTCTCGGGACGGAAAAATATTGTCTGCTCGTATAGCCCCTCGCTTTGTCCGGAGAGATTTAGCGCAATGCTCTAAAGCGATTGTACCTTCTGCCGGGTGACTGCGACGCTAAATTGCGAATGTACAGCTGCGTTGCATCCTTTAACGTCTCTCCGCGTCGCTCCGTTTCTTGATAATTAACGTCGAATCACTCTTTGACCTCCGAAACGTAAAACGAAAGCAGTAATGTGCCGGTTGGAATTAAGTATGCGAGACATGACAAAAGTGAGACCACTCGACGTGAATGGGATCCTGATGAGTGTTTTCGACCCTGGAAGGGGGTAAACCGGTCGACAATCCCCGTGAGAAGAGAGCTCGAGGCTGTACACTGAGAAAAAAAAATGGTATGTTCAATTAAATCGGCGTTTATGGATGGGGAATGTAATGACTGTTTGAAGGAATCAGACTGCAGTCCATTCAAATCAATTATTAGTCCAAGTAACTAGATCTGTATTCCCCCACCCCTAACCGTCGATTTAGTTAAATTTACTGCATGGAAAAAAGGAACTGCACGAATTACAATTTGACTATAGCATAAACTACAATTCCGTCCGGAAAACTTTACAAAATTACAGAGTAATTAGGTTTTTTTTTTCCTAGGGAACCAATAGGAATTCCCATGGAAACAGATATTATATCTGGTTAAACTAGTATTTGCACTTGAAATGCAAGAAATTCTTGAAAATTAGCTCGGATCTCAGCGCTATTGGATTAAACTGTGTTTTTTTTCTGCGCGTGTATTTTTTTCTCAGTGTAGCTCGAATACTTATACATCTTTTAAACCGATTGCGCGCAACCTATTCCCGTTTTCCATGGCTGGGCAATGGTCACGCGCGATTGGATAGCGGAAGCGTAGAGGTGGATTTACTTATCGATCCTTTTTCCGAGGCACAACGACGAAGGCAAGGCGACGAACGAAACTCGTAAATAAAGCAGTACCGAGGAGAAAAGCATTCTCGACGTGACGTAAACGTCCCCGAGTCGAGAACAACGCATACCTATACGCGTTGCACTCGGCAAAATGGCACCAGGATCCGTCGCATCTTCGCGCAGCAACGCCGGCGTTTCGCGCGTTTCTCCCTTCGAGCGATAAGAGGCGTTTCGCGTGCGAACGAGAGAGTGGCACTCGGACGAAGCGGACACTTGTAGCACCGACGGATTACAGCCACCTCCACCCTCTCATCCGCCGACGACCTCTGGTTCCACCGACGCGAACCGGTTCCGGTAGTGGACGGAACCGGAAAGGACGTCGCGCTCGCCGTGTATAAATGAGTTGGCTCCAGAGCGCGTTATACGACTCAGTCCTGCGCGTCTGGATAACTTTTCGATCGTATCAATTTTTTTTGAAAATTTGAAACAGACGGTCATTGATATCTCGGAGTTCTGTTGAGATTTCCTCAATAAATCCGTGACTTTTTGAATCGATTAAATATGTGGAATTGGGTGGTCGAGAGTTCGATTCTAGAAATTTTGATTTTTGCGAAAAATCAAAATCTCTCGCATCAATCGCTTGGCCATTATATTTCATGTACCTTTGACGCTGATTACGAAAAACGTGATTATTAAGTCGATATATCAAAGGAATTACAAGACACCGTTAATTTTATGTGATCAACAATTATTTTCTCTTAAAAAAAAGCATCCATGTCTCAATGATTCTTCGAGATTTTCCGAATAAATCTGATTTTCGGAATCAGCGCGGCAAAATGTGTACATCGAATTGGGTCACTGAGAATTCAATCCTAGAAATTTGGATAATATGTCGAGGAAGTATTGGATATTGGCAATGTGTTCTTTATTACCGTAGAACACGACTTTTTTTTTGAAACTTCATCTGTATTGTACTCATCAGCCACGAGTTCAAATCTCTCCTGAAGCAAACGGAAAAAAAGATATATTCGAAAAGAGGAAAGGAAACATAAAAAAACTCTAACATCGTTTCGTCTCCTCATCGATCTCTCCCATATGGACGTCGCCGCTCTTGCTCGAATAACTCGGACTCGCGCGGCGTTATGGAAACTCGGGGGTAACGGGGTTGCCCGCGATTTAAATACATCAGTATTCATTCGGGGTATCTCGACACGACTCCTGTCAATATCAACTCCCGTAACGCGCGCCGCACCCGTGATACGGAGTGCATTCGTGACACCGAGAAGCGGGGAGGAGCAGGATACCTTCCCCCTCGACTGTGGTTCGAGTCAACTCGTCATTTTTTCTCATCCTCTCTCGACATACCGTTACACCCGCGGTTACGTGCGGTAAATACTTTTCGTCGTCCCTCCCTCCACACTCGCTTTGGTCGCCGGAGAATTTACATTTTTATCGCATCGCGGGGAGTTTTGGGGGCTTTAAAGCTACGATCAGACCGGTGGGGTCCGAGACGCCCTTACGAAGCGGGGATGGCGTAAAACATTATGAATTTATGCCAGGGATAGCCGCGGCAATTTCTGCGGTGCGCCGTATGGGCTTAATGCTCGGCAATTAGCGTATACGGACGCGGAAATATGTACAAGTATATGTACACTTACGTATGTGCGTGTGTCTCAAATAACTACGCGCGTGGATACATTTATCAAAATTTGGATTGGATAAGACTTGCACTTTCGCTTCTCGTGTTGTAATTAATAGGATGTAAATTGATAAGAAGCAATACACGGGGTACATACACTGAGAAAAATAATTAGGTTAAAATGATAAAGCGCATTCAATTAAACGCATTTAGTTATCCTAATCAAAATATCGGTCAGTTGAAATAAATATTTAAATATTCCAACAAAAAAGTGATCAGTTTAACCAAATTGATAGAGGGCCCATATTTCATCAAACAGTTTGGCCATCGTCTCCAGAATGTTGGTTTAATTGACAAGTAATATTCTCAGTGTATAAATGCCACTAAATGACACCAGAAAAAATCTCAATAACTTAAAAAGATCTCAGGAATGTTTCTTTTTTTTTCTATGAGAGGACAATATACAAAAAATTCACTTGGCAAAGTCATCCCCTACTTCTATTTCAATGACACATCTGTATGGCGTGTAGCTCGCAGAAAAAAGCGAAAGCAACGTTGCAGGAGACGTCGTCCAAGCCGCCCTCCTCCAAGAGCGCACCGCAATTTTGCAGCCCGCCGCCGTTGTCTGGCTGTCCGCCCCACTTGTCGCTCCATTTCGTGTAACCCGTCTTGGCCAGAGATTCACCGAGTACTGTTACCCACTCACCCTCCTTATACATGTCGTGGATACCGAGGAGAGCCTCATTCTTGTACTCAGCGCCCTTTACCGGCCCTGACCGATTGAAGAGATCCGTCAGCGCCTACGCAAAAAAGTATCGGATTCGAATCGATTAATCGCTGCATCTTTTTCATTGCTTCATAAATGTATGATGTTTTTCATACGATTAAAGAAGTTTAATTTCTGGTTGAAATGATGATTTATGCTTCTTTTAAGAAAATTATAGGATAAATATGTACAGGTATAGAGAAACTGGAATTAATTGTTTTCTGAAAACCCTGTCACTTTTCCAGACGTCTGACATGAAAATACACCAGTAAATTTTACTGTACTTCAATAAAAGAGGTACGCAAAGATTTATTGGATGTTCCTGGTTTGCTGAAGAACAATTTTTCTTTAGCAGCTAGTAAATTCGGTATTTTCTTAAAAAAATATTCATATTTTTAAATTCAATTTGTAATTTGTCACACATGTTTAATATCACACGAAAAAAAAAGTGTCTAAAAAAATAATTATTCCCTGAGTTATAAGCGCACTTCTCTCTACAACGTAACGCCATCGAAATGCAAAAGAGACGCACTCTCTCTTATACCAAGCAACGAATGCGAGAGATAGGCTTACAACGCGATTAGGTAGTTGTATTTTTAAAAGTCGCCTTTTTCCAGCTCAAATAAGGTCGAAAAATGAACAAATTTTTTGAATCTGTAATAAAAGAATTTGTGAGAAAACTGAATTGTGGTGCAAAACTATCACGATTTAATGTTTTCAAACGAAAAATTATTATATCGCACTGTAAAAATACCTAAAAATCCTCGTGTGTACCTCTGTCATTGTAAATGCAGTAAAATTTACTGGTATCAGTCATTCAGTGCGAAGCGAACGAACGTCCTCTTAAAAAATTACTCACGTGTGCCTCCGCCACGGAGTTCACGATAGCGAGGTGACCGCCCTCTTCGTTGCACACCTTCCTGGCCTCGTTCCAATTCAGAGCGCGATTGTGCAGCTTGTGGTAACCGATTCCTGCCGTGTACTTGTAATCATCCCTCAGGGGCAACCCCTGCATGGCCTCGTTACAGAGGCAAGGTATTCCGTGCACCATGGTAGTGCGCATATGACCGATGCCCAGGGCGTTCGACCAGGAGGGAAAGTTCGAGAGGGACGAGTCTTCGGGGCAGGAACACGAGGTCGATGGGGTTGTAGAGGAGTGAATGAAGGAGTTGGGAGTTGTGTCCGTTGAAACCGCAGGGATGGAATTCACGTAAACGAGGAGGGGGAGGAGGAGGAAGAGGGTAGGGATGACGCGAATATCGCAAAAATGCGACATCCTCCGCAACCGTCACTGATCACGATTTATCGAGAAGGTACGAAAGATTTTTTAAAAATGATCCAAGGGAAGAACCAACGTACGCATCGCTCTCCGGTCGGAGGTAGACTGATGCGGCGTTCACGTGATCCTCTCACGGACGCCAAACGATCCTCCCGTGGGGTGGGTCGGTTTATACATAGAAAGAGCGGCTTGAGATATGGGATAAGGAAGGCGAAAGTAGATAGAGACGGATATGCGGAGAAAAAGAGAGAGAAACCCCCCAGCACGTGGTCTTTTGTCCGTGCCAGTGTCAGGGTTGACCAAAATGTACTCGCTCTCGCTATCCCTCCCTCCTCTTCCTACCAATTCCACAAATAACAGCCTTTCCCCTACACCAAACTTCAAAATAGCTACACAGCCGCAGACCGAAGGTCGGGACGACCCCAGAAGGCTACCTGTCGAATATTTCTAGTTTACCTCGGTGGATCCCGAAGGAATTCCATCCTCTCGATTTTACACCACCGGCTCGCCCTATTTTTCACTTGAAATTCATTAGTTTTTGAAAATTAACCTGCTGAGAGCCACCTATTTATATGGTAGTCCCCTTAAATACGGGAAATTCCGTAAAGACAGGGGCCTACCATGGGTGCTCAGGTATCCAGGATTGCCCTAGAGGATTGAAATAAAATTAAGAGCCCTCTGTCAGTTCTCTAGGGACTTCGAAAATCGTAGGAGCAACTTCTCGTGCGACATTAGTTAATGATCTCACTGTCGATTGAATAGTGAAACTCATTGGCACACTAACGCTGAGGAGTATATTATTTCTGAATATTATGGTTGTTCAAATCAGAGAAAAAATTTATCATTACGTCTATGAGTGACATGTAGCACTCGCGCGAAAGTTCTGAAAGAAAATATTCACTAGATGTCAGAAATACGGTCCGCTATCGCATCGTCCACGCTCTAAGTAATAACGCTAT
Organism: Xiphydria camelus; assembly: GCA_963678675.1. Lineage (NCBI taxonomy): Eukaryota > Metazoa > Arthropoda > Insecta > Hymenoptera > Xiphydriidae > Xiphydria > Xiphydria camelus. Next base: position 23,269,337 of record OY783197.1, on the reverse strand, counting down.
GTGTTAACGAGACATCGTAGTGAAATATATTGAAATCAATAGTGAGCAGCGAACCACACAGGTCGGAAATTACCTGGCATTCTCCGTAAGTACACGATATGTCTAATCAAGCTGAAAGTTTTGGTGCCTGTCAAATCGATTTCAAACATTCTCAGTCATGACAGTTATCTACTCCAATTTAAATAATCAATTGATAAATTTTTCATCAAAATGCTTTATGAAAATCTATTTTCGATCCGTAAAAAACCATGCCGAATAATTTTCAAATTATTTTGCTGCAATAAAATCATTAGAAATTAACTGAGAATTCTCTTCGCGAACTTTTACAAACACTGCCAATCGTAATAATGTTGACAGAGAGCCCTTAACCGTAGTTTCCTTTATTTTTGTTCACAACAATTGAGAGATACGCAATAATTTCTAGCGCTACAAACCCCTCCTCTGTACTAATGACTGAGAACCGTAGCTATTTATCCACAACTGCACCATCGCCAGGCGCGATTTATCCGCCCCACCACGACGAGCAAACAATTACGTTCGATTAAAACAAGACGATACCTCAGACGTCGCCTCGGGACGCGACGACTATCACGTCTCCTTCGTCCTTCTCTCTGCCACCCCCGCGGTCCCCGATTCCTCCTTCGATCCAGCGCTCCCAGGCTATGCCCGCGGGTTAATTTTACGATTTCAGAGGCGATTCGATTACCCCGCGCAGCCGCCAGAGCCGGGGGGATAATCGAGTTACGATCGCTCGGGGAATGACGAGATCGCTTAATCGTCTACGTAGATTTTCAGCGTGAGTGCCTCGCTCGTAAAAGCTCTTTTATTATTTCATGCGCGAGGAATGACGAAGGAGGAGGGAGGGAGAGTAAAGAGCTTCGCTGCGAGATCCACCGTCCGCGTCGCGCGAGATTCTTCGCTCGAAGAGCGGAGGGCTCCGAGGGTCTTACGGGGCGTAAGACCCTTCGACGCGACGGTCACGTCTGTCCATCCTCACGGGGCAGACGCGGGCTTTCCTCCACGGAAAGTGGATCAAGTGGAAAAGGTTTCTCCCCTCCCCCTCTCTCTATATTTCTTTCTCTCGCAGTCGTAGAGGAAGGGAATGAAAGTAGCGACAATTAAATAGAAAGTGTACTACTTTAAATGCACCCTCGAGGAACGTGCGAGATTCTGAAAACGGCGAGCTTCGCATATACGTATACGGGAAGCTGCAGCGAGATGACAGTTGCAGAACTGGGTTAATCGGATTAGTTATGCGGGCGTGACGCTGGTGCACGCGTGCTCGGAGCGGCGCGAGAAATAGTTCGGTGCGCGATGTGTTATGTACTTTGATGTGAGAGCGGAGAAGGGGTGATTTTAAGTGCTGCTTTTACCGGAATTTTTGAGCTTTTGATGTGGAGAGTATGTCTCCGTAGTTGGAGGTTTATAATTCGATTATCGCATGAAAAAATATTCATATTTTTTAATTCAATTTATAATCTATACACATATTCGGTGTCATACAAAAATGAAATAGTCTGAAAAAATAATTATTCGCGAAATTAGAAGAGCATTTCTCTCTGCTGCACTGAGAAAAGGATGTTTCAAATATAGCAATCGATCCCAGAAAATATGGGGAAAAAACTCCAGATAAGAAATCTATAGCGATAGTGCAGTTATAAATTCGGTTCAATACCGAAATAAAATTTATTTCTGCCAGATGTCAATTTAAATTCTATACAGTCCTGTACAGTGCATATAAGTCCTATTCAGTATACGAGTATTTAATCGAATTCATAACCGTCCCATCACTGCATTTCTTACCTGAAAATTTCCCCCAATACTTTCTGGGATTGATCACTACATTTTTAAACATTTTTTCCTCAGCGTGTAAGATGACGTTATCGAAAAGCTATGAGAGATGCACTTATGTCAAGCAACGAGTGCGAGAAAGATACTTATAATATTACAACGTACCTATGCTATATTTTTAAATATCGCTTTTAAGCTTAAATGTGGTCGAAAATGAAAAATTAAAAAACACAGAGTAAATAATTTTGTCACAATTTTTCATATCTGCAAAAAAAATTAGTGAGAGAACCAAATTGCTGACTTTTACGGTTCTATCTTTTTCTATGTACGAATATAAAAAAACGTTTTGACATAACGGAGCGTCGAAATGAAATCGACGCTATTATCCTTTGAATTCACTGCAACTTCCAATTCACGAGCGATCATATTTTTTTTCTCTCGCGTGCGAGCAAATACTTACGATAAATCATTATTATGGAGAGATCTCCTCGCGGTATAAGGTGATTTCCTTCATTTCGTTCGAGAGGTCCTTTTATCCTCTCCCCCGCGGAACGGATCAACCCCCGCGCGTTCGGGAAGGTCCTAGAGAGTGGGGAGGACCTGTCAGAGGCGGACCGCGGCGGGCAACCGAGTGCACTTACGGGGTGGACAGCTGGAAATTGGAGCGGGCCAGGGTGAGACGAGGGGTCGCGCCGATAACCGTGTGTGTGTTAAGATCGGGGTAGCGGGAAGGGAAAGCGAAGAGAAGTGACCGAGCGGAAGGGAATCGGGATACGCGCGCGTCGCAGGAAATTAGCTAATGCACCGTCGACCACGACCACCCTCTCCAAACCTCTCCTTTCCTTCGACAACTACTTCGCCACCCCTCCCCCGTCTCCCACGCGCGGGACACTCGAAGAGATTTCGGATCCTCTGGAAGAGAGTAGATCGCGCCGCATATCGGGTCCGACGGGTCCAGGCCGTACAGCCGCGGGTCTCCCACGTGACCAATCAAAGCCAACCCCTCAGTAATCGTGCTTATCCCTCCCACCTTTGTGTCCCGATATTCGCGCAAATCAGAAGTAATTTAATCGCCATCGTCAGCTTTGTAATTGGAATGCTCTAAGGGAAAATCGAGAAGTTATAAGGGAAGGGGAGATAAAGTCAAGTGCGCTGTATACGAGACTCGATCAAATTCTTTCCTTTTGCCCCGCGACTACCGACGAGCATCGTTCGCGCGTCGGATTGAATATCCAATTTACGCTCGGCCTCGGTTTCAGGTTAGATAAATGAGAATGCAGATTTCGCTTCGAATTTTCTCTCGCTATATACAACCGCGTCCGGGAGTCTTTCGACCGAAGCTCCAAGAGGGAATCGAAACCGAATTGATGAGAATCTCGTCGGGCGGAAGAGGAGAGAACGAGGGAGGGAAATGAAAGAGATTTTCTGCGAAGGTGCGAAACCCGGTAAACGAGATAAGCAGATCGAGTCGTTGCGCGAGATCGTTATCGGGAAACCCGCACCTCCGCAGGTAGAGAATCGAAGGGATAGACATTTTTGAAACGTCGGATGCTGCGGAATTTTCAATCGCCCCGATTGACGCTCGTTTCTTAATTTTTGAGAAGACCTGGAAACGCGCCCGTAAATAATAACATACCGGGAAAACAATTTATTAATAGTTAATAAATGTAATGTCAAATACGGCGGAATAAATATTAAAAAATGTCAGTATTAAAATGTTAATTATTAAAATGTTTATTTCATTCAAACAGTTTCCTCAAAGAATTTAATTGTGCCAAATAAATGTCGTAATAGTTAACGAATATTTATCTGTTCCAGCAAAATTTCATTTCGCTGTATTCAAACAAATATTAATTAACTGTTAATAAATTGTTTCCCCGGTGCACGAAGAAAAACCATCAATAAAAATCGCACGGGAAAATCCATGAATTTTTACAGTTTCCCCAATAACAGGGCTCATCGAGATGAAACAGTTTTTAATAGACCACAGCATAGGGGAGACCGAGGTAAGTTGATACATATAGTTGGCCCCTCGTTACCATTACTTTCCATGGTAACAAGGGGCCAAATTCGCGTATCAACTTGCTCCAGTTTCTCCTACGTTTTACAGTTACTAAAAGTATTTAACATCCATTTATACGGTAAAATTTACCAATTTTCCGTTAATATGCATCGGATGTTTACGGGTTTACAATGTTATGAACTCTGAAAAATATACTGTGTCTATTAAAAAATTCAATTATTCACCTCGAGGAGCCCTGTTACCGGGATTCACTGTCAAACTACTAATCCTTTCTCTTCGTGAACCAACGTTTCCAGAGATCCGGCAAATATTCAACGTCACAATATTTCGCGAGCTTTTCACTAAAAACGCTCGTCCGTAAATTTGCCGCCTCGAAAAATTGCGCACGAAATATACACGTGGAAATTTCACGGGGCAAACGCAGGAATTAAAATCCATTTTACTCGGTATACGAGTTTTCACCGCGTACATATCAGCCACGCGCTCACGCGGTCGTTTCGTAGTGAGTTTCGAGGGATACGATGGGATACCGAATGCTCCTGCGGAAGGTAAGCAACGTGGATTATACCAGGACCTCGCCACCACCCCTCTCCCCGAACAATTTGCATATGTTTGCCCGCCAGCTGGAGTGGTAAGTTGGGACGTTGGGAGGGTCACTACAAGCGCTAATCCCGTAAGTGCTCCTCGCTAGAGGATCCTCGAGCGTGAGGGCAAAGGCCCTTGCGGAAGCCGGAGGAATCCCACTCGGACGTTCTTCGAATTAATTTACGAGCCGCCCTTTGCCACTAAACGTTTCTCCGTCGCGTCCAGTGGACATTGCTTTTCTCGTATTACTGTTTTCTGATATCTCTCGAGCCCCTCGAAGCATTAAGCTCTGATTAACCCTCTGTGGTCATAAAGGGTCCAATTGATCCAGGCTTCAATTTTGAAACGGACTTAAAATTTTTTGGATATCAATTAACGAGGGGAGGGGGGGGGGGTCATCGACTACGTACAAACGATAGTCGGAATTCTGATTATCGGTCCTCAGCAATCAATATCACCGCGATATATATTTCACAATATTCGGATTTTTGAATACACTGGACCACACGCGAAAAACAAAATGAAACCTTCCAACGAATCTTGAAATTCTTCACGAGATCCTTTCCCGTCTTTAATGACTAACAATAACCAAGTGTAATAATGGGAAGCTGCGAGGGAGGCTTCCAAAGAATTTCAAAACTGCTCCTAAAATGCTCCTCGTCGACCGAGCGACTATACAGGGGTCGACTCTGCGTCGCAACCCCGCACGTAATAACCGTAGAAGCCCCTCCTCCCACACGCGAAGAACTCTTGCACGGGGGAAACCGGATTTACCACTTTACCAATTAGGAACTCGGTTCGTGCCGTGTACACGCGCGCGCGACAGAACGCGAGGGAAGAGGGAGATCGGTAACTTTATCAGAGAACCTCCGGAAGTTCCCTCGAAAAAGGGACTGTCGAGGTTTCCATAAAGTTACTCGCAATCCGTTCAATTGAGTTTTTAAAATTATCCAAGCATATTCAGAGGCCATTTTTTTATTACACTCTTTATCTGATAAACTGAAAAATAGCGGTGATGAATGATTGCTCATTTTCCGTTATTTTTCGCCGATTTCGTTCGCTGGAGTTCCTCAACTTTTAGCGACCACCTGGTTCGTTTTGGAAAGCGTAGATAATTGGAGGAATTCAGCCATCGCCAAACGCGTATCAGTCGTCGTCGACGATGGAAAATCAACTGCGATGAATTCTGCGTTCCACGTCCCGCATCGGAATTACAGTTTGCAGACAGATCCGCGAGAGGAATGAAGAGGGAGTGGGGGCGGCACGAACGTGGGAGGGGACGGAGAAAGAGATTGGCGAGAGAGTCTCCCGATAAGGGTGCACGTGCGATATAGGTATGCGGAATTACGATCGGAAGTACTTCGAAGCCGGTGACATATCCTGAAGCCATTACGACTTCCCACCGGGAATGTAGGACCTGCTTTAGCAGTAGGAGCCTCGCCTATCCTCATCCCGTCTCTATCTTCTTCTCGCTCTTCGCCATCGCGAGGTACGGCACGTATCTGGAACCCATAACGCATCCAGCCGATCCGCGATGGACGCGATATCCGGTCTACGTGCCGGCGTTCGCTCTTCTCTTCCATTAGGTGCTTCGAGAACGACCCCCGCGCAATTTTAGAGTCGTCCTTATGCAAATGTGACGCTTCTTAATGAAGTTCGAGAGTTTGCGTAAACACAATTGGTTTTCCATACTTTTGCTGGCCTTCGCTCTTTCACATACTCCGTGTTTGTTTGAATACTGGCGTGCAACGGGTTGCATATCGACTGGTGCACCCCATCCGCTGCGGTTTCTCGTAATTCAGTGGTAATATCGAGAGCCAAGATCCAAACTAAATGACACTGCCTGCGTTTATTTCCTTGATTATTTGAAAAAAAAAATACGCAGACGAGTATTAAAATTATATCGGAACGTCTGTCGCTTTGACCATTGATAAAAGATGCCGATGTTTCTCAGACTGATACCAGGATGCACCAACCGATATGCATGTATTAAACAGAATACGAGGTATATACGGGGTGTTTGTTTTAATATACGCCAGTATAACGGGTTGCATGTCAGCTGGTGCACCCGTTCTCCCTAGGGTCTCCTTCTAGGCAGATGTGAAGCTTCTTTTTATAACTAGAATTTGTTTCACTATTTTCTCCGTGATTAAAATCAAAATCATAATGTAAATTCACCTTTCATATATAAATGGATCGAAGAAGAAGTAACGTAAGAAGCGCCGGATCTTTGCTGCTATGTATTAAAACAAACACGGGATATTTTACGATCAAAGAAGACTAAAAAATTCTCTCCCGTCCAAGTCTTGCATACTGATATCCTTCTTCTGTCAATTAAGCGGAATCACGGTGGACGCTGGCGAATGGATCGTGCCAGGAGCAATTAGACATCGCTAGTTAACACGACGAGGGACGAAGAAGGGTTCGTACGCGGGTATTCGTCAGGGTTCCTCGCAATGGGGAGGGAACGCGCGGGACGCGAGGGTCGTTTAATAAAGCCCCGCGAGAGTTCAAGTCCAGCGTTAGGCGCTACGTGACTCTCTTGCAATTTCAGTGGATCACATCGGAACTTGCGAACGTGTCACGCGGAGTGGCAAACATCATTCCCGATATCTCGTAACCAATCTCTTCGAAGGGGATTTGAATAATGGATTTTCCGAAGCCATTGTGCCTGTCCTTTGCACATGGCTATCATAAACTACTATAATACCTCGTTTTCATTTACTATAAGCATGCGACAATAGTTATTTCGACTTTATTCATGATCTGTTTAATCATATAAATCTGGTATCTACTAGTAGATAACCAGAAAAATTCAACCTTGCAATTATGATTGATTTTACTACTCACTTTTCTCTCAGTGTAACAACCGCATTTGCTCAGTTCCTTGAAAGTCGTTATAACCGATATCCACTGCATATCACTTCATCGTTTCGAATGATTTATCCCAAGGAGTAAATAGAGGTAAGTCGAGGCAATAAAATTTTCGGTCAGAGCAGACTGAATAATATTCATTTAGAGGGATTTATGCGACTCTACAGTTCCTGCCGGAATTATATACGATGCTCTTTCAGACTCCAAAATATGCTTTGAATTTATTCCAACGTATGCATTTCTCAAGCGACAGCGGGGTTGGGAAAACCGCAGTTGCGCTCCTCCTCTGCGATTCCAAGCTCTTGATGCGGCAGTCCTAATACCCCGTGCTATGTGGTAGCTCGTTCTTCTGTATGCATACGGTAGATACACACACACGCATACAGGTATGGCGACACATACAAGATGATGCGCTACAAAACGAAGGCTCCTTTCAACGTAGAACACACCAGCGCGAGGCGAGCGGTGTAATGCAGTTTGCGACTTTGAACCCGCACCTCCTGAGCTCACCCCCGCCTCCCTTTCCATCTCTTGTAACGCCGCTTACTTCTCGCTACCTGGAATATAACTGTCAAGCTCTTATGCTCTCGGCTTCGCGAAACGCGACGTTTTCGAGGAAACTCAGGTTCGCTGGGGATGGAGAAAAAGGAGGGGAAGGAAGAAGAGGTTGATGCAAAGAAATGGAAGGAGAAAGGCGTAAGACCTCATCCAATTCGAAAGGGAAGTTCGAATTCACTTTACAAACAAATTGGCCATTTATTCCGGAAATTCTTCTCGCCGTCCCTCTCGTCGCTGTTATTTACGAACAACCCTCCTCGACCCTTCTACAGCCTCCCATTCAAATCGATCTTCGTAATCTCTCGACGAATATAGCATCTTCTCCGGGATCTAGATCTCTTTGAGCCCTCGCCTCTCCTCCACGAGTTCTCGATGAAACGCAATCGTCTGCAGGAGGAAATCAACAGGTACCCATCCACCCTCTACGACTGCGCGGCCTCGAACGGCCTGGGACCTCTCGAACAGTCGCTAAAGACGGGGTGTATCGATGCGAACGTCGCGGCAGTCGGTGGTGGGGTTTGAGGGAAAACGAGAGCGGCAATGAGAAAGGGTTGTCTCGCATTATGGGATAAAGAGTAAACAGCGGGACGAGATGTTCTTATTGTATTTTAAATGTATCAAGCAAAAATGTTCCTTGTTTAACACTTGAACTACACTGAGAGAAAAGTGGGTAGTAAAATCAAACCTAACCGCAAGGTTGAATTTTCCTAGTTGCTATAGTATCATATTTATGATTAAGCAGATCATGAATACAGTCGAAATAACTTTTGTTGCATGATCATAGTAACAACGGGGTTGTAATTTATAATAGCCATGCACCATGGTTGAATGAAGCACAAAAGTAGATCAATAATATAATATTACCGCATGGTAGGATCACCTTTATGAAAAAAAAGGTTGAGAGCATTTATCGACCAAGCTGCAAGTTGACCTGGTTGCAACACTCCTGATTTCTTGGTATTATAACCAGAATCTCATTGCTTAGAACGATAATAGAATTATAGTTGGCATCAAAATCGACCATGATTTCTGATTAAATTATGGTGCTTTTAATCAATTCAATTTGAGTGGCGTTTTATTTGGAGTTTCATTCAACCCCGATGCGTGCTATACAATGTTTCCAGCTCCCCCCACTCATTTTTCAAATATTCCGCCAGAAGAAATGACCACTACGTTGATAAACTCAAACGTGACTACGTCGCCCGTGTTTATATTTCATGAAATATACCACACGTAGAGCTACTTTAAATTATTCAGCACAAACTTTTGTTTCGGAAAGGTAATTCAGGAAAATTATGAAGATGTGGTATATTTCGTGAAATGTAGACACGGGTGACGTAGTCACGTTTGAGTTTATCAACGTACTGGTCATTCCTTCTGGCGGAATATTTGAAAATGAGTGGGGGGAGCTGGAAACATTGTATAGCGCGTCTATAAAGTTTGTATCAATATCGCCTCTAGAAATCAATGTCGCCCCACTTTCCCGGTACCACATTTTAATCTACCTGTAACCTTCCGTCTAATAAAAGGGGAATCTATCGCACCATTAGCCCTCCCATGAGGACCCGTATCCTGTATCATCCCCTTGTAACTTCACATCCCCTAGCCGAGCGGTACGAAACACGGAGTGAGCCAATAGGCCGAGAAATATTGCCGGATCACGTGTTCTCTGGTATTTACTACGCGCTTTTATTTCGGCGAAAAATGGTCGGCCCGCCGGTATTCTCGCGGTCTGATAACCTTCTCTCGTTTCTCTGGTAACCATCGAAAAGGACATTCATGGGGAGATAATAATATGTGTCGAACTGTCTTAATTTTGAAGCTACGCTCTCTTGCATATCTAGGGGAGAGAGTTGCTTATACATATTGAACCGATACCTAAATTGAACCTCTTGGCTATTTTAAGTAAATGAGCATTTCTACTGATTCCAGAGATTTCGATTTTTGTCAAAATCTTAAGCGCTGATTCCAAAAATCATGCACTTATTAACATATACACCCTATATATTGACTATATCTCAAAGGAAATATCAAATATTAACGATTTTATGTACAAGAACATTTTTTTTCATGGAAAATCATCGATATCTCGGCGATCCTTTAAGATTTCCTCAATAAGTGCATGCTTTTTGGAATCAGCAATTAAGATTTTGGCAAAAATCGAAATCTCTGGAATCGAACTCTCGACCATCCTATCTTGTGTATTTTTTCGCGTTGATTACGAAAATCACGAATATATTGAAGAAATCTCAAAGGAACATCGAGATATCCATGACTCTTTTATGAAAAAATAACTTTTCCGAACATAAAATCGCTGATATCTCACATTTCCTTTGAGATACAGACCTGATAACCATGATTTTCGGAATCAGCGTGAAAAAATACATCGGATAGGATTGTCGAGAGATCGATTTCAGAGATTTCAATTTTCGCGAAAAATTGAAAAAATGTTGAGTAAATGCCTTAAGATTTTGACAAAAATCGAAATCTCTGGAATCGAACTCTCGACCATCCTATCTTATGTATTTTTTTGCGCTGATTACGAAAATTATAGATATATTGAGGATATCTCAAAGAAAGACCGAAATATCGATGATTTTCCGTGAAAAAAGTAATTTTCTGGTACATGAAATCACCGATATCTTATATTTCCTTTGAGATATCGTCAATATATCTGCCATTTTCGGAATCAGCGTGAAAAAATACATCGGATAGGGTGGCCGAGAGATCGATTTCAGAGATTTCAATTTTCGCGAAAAATTGAAAAAATGTTGAGTAAACGCCTTAAGATTTTGACAAAAATCGAAATCTCTGGAATCGAACTCTCGACCATCCTATCTTATGTATTTTTTTGCGCTGATTACGAAAATTATAGATATATTGAGGATATCTCAAAGGAAGACCGAAATATCGATGATTTTCCGTGAAAAAAGTAATTTTCTGGTACATGAAATCACCGATATCTTATATTTCCTTTGAGATATCGTCAATATATCTGCCATTTTCGGAATCAGCGTGAAAAAATACATCGGATAGGGTGGCCGAGAGATCGATTTCAGAGATTTCAATTTTCGCGAAAAATTGAAAAAATGTTGAGTAAACGCCTTAAGATTTTGACAAAAATCGAAATCTCTGGAATCGAACTCTCGACCATCCTATCTTATGTATTTTTTTGCGCTGATTACGAAAATTATAGATATATTGAGGATATCTCAAAGGAAGACCGAAATATCGATGATTTTCCGTGAAAAAAGTAATTTTCTGGTACATGAAATCACCGATATCTTATATTTCCTTTGAGATATCGTCAATATATCTGCCATTTTCGGAATCAGCGTGAAAAAATACATCGGATAGGGTGGCCGAGAGATCGATTTCAGAGATTTCAATTTTTACGAAAAATTGAAAAAATGTTGAGTGAATGCCTTAAGATTTTGACAAAAATTGAAATCTGGAATCGAACTCTCGACCATCCTATCTTATGTATTTTTTTGCGCTGATTACGAAAATTATAGATATATTGAGGATGTCTCAAAGGAAAACCGAAATATCGATGATTTTCCGTGAAAACAATAATTTTTTGGTACATGAAACCATCTATATCATATATCCTTTGAGATATCGTCAATATATCTGCCATTTTCGAAATCAGTGTAAAAAGTACACCAAATAGGGCTGTCGAAAATGATTGAAAAAATTTCACGGGAGTTAAAAATTAAAATCTCTTGTCTTATGTATTTTTTGTAGGCATACTGACCGGTTCAATATAGGCAACTCTCCCCTATATGTGTTTAAATAGTGAATTAAATGGGTCAATTCCTAATTAATTGCTATATTCTAGAAAATAGATATTTCTCAATGTGTATGAAATTCGCCCATAAGCATTTATCCGCTATAAATATTAGTAGATTGTATTATATTCTTTTCTTCATATATGTGATAGGTACACGAAGAGCGACAGATTTACTAATTTCCCCATTGTTTTACATTAATTAATTTTTTTTTGAACGAGGTACACCATCAACAATCCTGCCAGAGATGGTTCTTATCGCGATTCTGACCAAGATGAATGTCAACTATACAGTGACCATCGCTGCTAAAAGGATGGCCCCATATATGTACATATGTCTAGAGAAGCGCTATTTGCCATCAAGTCAAATCCATCGCGGGGGACCTGACAGCGTTACTCTCACGTGTCTGATTATATATTCTACCCAGTAAATTGCAGTGTCCATAGCAGGCGCCGGTCAGTTCAGAAATTTTGCAGACAGCACTTCAGCCGCATTTCTGGAAATAAAAGTACGAAATCGTGGATAAAATGTTGTACCATTCATCGAGGTATCAGATATTTTTATCGCGTAGATAAAGAAGTTCATAATCAACCGAAGTTGATCTACGAAATACTAATTGTCTACAATTAAATAAACTGTTATTCGGGCATAATAATGCAAACAGTGAAAGCGATGTGCAACCTACGACCACACTGCCACGCCGCTTGACGCCGAAATCTCGATTCGCCGTCAAAGTGGATTTAGATCGTTTCCCTTGAATATCGTCTGCACCCTCGACTTAACATCGGCACCCCCGCGCGAAACGAGCACGCCGCCGAACCGAAAGCAAGCCTCGAAATAGCTTCCGCCCTCCTTCGCCGAGAAAACTTCCGCTTCCCCCTGTCTCTCCCTTTTAACTGTCCATAGATTCTCACGTCCGGTAAGTTTTACGAGTGCGCACCTCTGCACCCCCCCCCCCCCCCCCCGTTAGACTACGCGAGTGCCGCCCCGACCGCACCGCCTCGTTCCGTCGAAAATTTACCGACGTAGTTCGAGACTTCCGGGAGCGTGGTACGTCTTCGACGAGCGCCGCTCACCGGCTTTGCCAGCTCCCCGTGGAATCCATATACTCCCCCCCCCCCACCCCCCACCCCCCGCGAAACGAGCGACTTTACGCGGTCTTCGCTCTTCGCGTTCGCCGCAACTCGCTCGTTCTCGCGAGCCTTTCGAGCGTTTCACTGTGCTCCGCAGTGGTTGCCGATCCTATCGGGGTGAAAGCGCGGGCTAAACTCCGACGTTTAGTTCCATAATTGAGTGGACGCGCGCCAGCAGCGTTACCTGATTTTCGGATGGTTCGCGATTAACCTGAATGTTAAATTCCCTTCGGTAATCCACCATGTAAATCGTGTAACGCCCTCCATCCGTTTGCTCACTCGATTATGCAACGCTGGAGTTCTCCACGCGTACCGAACAGGTACTGTAATTACGAGAATTTCCGACAAGGCCTTTTCCGCATTTTTCACTCGCTTCGAAATTCGAGCGGCTCTTCGACGTCTCCTTCATTAGCGGTCGCCAAATATCCCTGGTCCAGGGGGAATTTCGAACTTCCGGACCTTGGGCCGCGAGCCTGAACAAGACGGATATTAGGAGCTGGACCCATCCTCTCCCCTCTCCGTTTTCCTCTCGTCGTCCTTCCACGCGTTAATCGACAGCCACGCGCGAAGTTCTCGCGCAATTCCAGTCGCCTCCGGGGCGTCGCCGCCGAGCGGGGGTGGCTTTGATGTTTCAAGACGCGGAGACCTCGCAGAGGGATTACACTATAATTAATTTCTCCGACCGTAATGCACCGACTGCTCCGCTACAGCTCTATTCAATTTCCGTTTATCTATGCGGTTTTAGCGACGGGAATAATCAACGTAAATTTAGCGCCGCGCCCGGCATGAGGGGGTTAAATCGTCGAGGAATATTTCGGCGGTTTAAGGAAAGTGATTTTTAAGTTTTAGCACTGCGTTTTTACACCCAGGGAAAAGGCCTAGTTGAATACGAACCTATAATAGAAAAATGTATTTGAGATAAATAGGTACTTATTTACATTGAACAAAAGTCTTTTTGAATTAAATAAACGTTCTACTAAGTTCATACTCGACTAAAAAGATATGCGAAATATTTTTTAAATTCAAATAGACTTTTGTTCGATGTGAATAAACTCCTACTCATCTCAAATAAATTGTTCTATTAGGTTTGTACGTAACTAGACCTTTTTCCTGGGTGTATATCGCGTCACTGAATCCAAAAGGGCGTATATGCCATTCTATGTCTTTTTGACAATGCAAAAGCCAAAAGGGTTTAAAAAAAAATTGGTTCTCGTAACTGATAGAAATATGTAACAAAGGTCCAAATATGGTAAAATAAAAATTTTAAACTAAAGGCAAAAGGACGTATTATAGGATATGGTCAATACGCCCTTTTGGCATTAAGTTTCTTACAAATTACAAAAACTAATGCCATAAAGGCGTATCGATGTAAATACAAGTATAAGCCCTTAGGCTTAGACCTTAGTCGACACGTCCTTTTGATTTTAAGTTTCCAATTATTATTTTTACTTTATTTATTCGTACTTATACAAATTTGAGCGAATAAACAAATTTTGTGTATACCGTTTTGACTTTATAAGGGTACTTTTTAGCGCATGCGGTCTTTTGACATCAGTGACTTGTGTGGATTTGTAAGAAGAAAAACATTCCTGATGAGATATCATCCGCACTTACTTAACTGCGGGGAAAAAATGAAAATGAGGAGGAAGAAAAAGACGATAATGATGAGTCGATCGAATACATAGCGTCTATATATATTTCTTTAATTCGGATTGGCTCCCGCCCGAAATGGAGAATTGCGATTTCACTTCGAACATTTTCCGTTTGATAATGTTCCTCCTTCTATTCGGAACGATCCCTAGTGGACGGCCGTTTGCGGTCCCATTGGGGTAAAATGCGGAGGCGACATCGAAACCACGGAGGACCTTTGGGTACGCGGCACGACACTATCCCCCCGTCCTGCCGTCCCGTTCCGAAACTGGCTCTGCCGCGACTTATTCGTGGGTACCCCCGATTGTGAAATGGGGTTCACGACGACCTCGTCGGAGTATCAGGACTGAGCAGCGTTCCCTCGAGAGAGCGCGAAGAAGGTGATATTCGCTCGCTCGGTTGGTCGTGTTTCGCGGATAATAATTAATACTCGCCGTCGTTAACGAACATCGGTCCTCTGTGACGTGGCTCGACAGTGATGATCATTTGAAAATCAAGGGGCCGTTCATTCGGCGGTCGCAATGGCTAGAAAGATCGTCCGAAATTCAATTCCCCGCGGTGTGTGCGGTGGGGAATCTGATAATAATATTCCCTAACTTCTCTCCAGATTCTTCATGAAATAAGAATTTTTATGTAAACTAGGCCTTTGCGATAAAGTATCTCATCGAAAAGTGTTGTGTTTATCGCATGCTCACTACGTGGACGTGATTTATTAAGTACTTGAAACCTAAAATCAAAGACGTAGTTTACAGAAACATTGAAATGGTACAATAATTATTGTACCATATATGCCTAATTGTTCGCTCTCTATGGTTTCCCTTAGAAAATTGCCGATATCTCGGTGTTTCTTTGAGATTTCCTCATTAAATTCACAATTTTCGAAATCAGCATGAAAAAATACATCGAAAATAGTAGTCGACAATTCGATTCCAAAGATTTTGACTTTTGCAAAAAAATATATGACATTGGGTCAAAATTGAAATCTGTGGAATCGATCACTCGATTAGCCTAGCTTACGTATTTTATCGTGCCGATTACGGAAAACATGAAATGCGAAATTTGATGCAGGGCAGAGTGGGGCTAAAAGCGCCGCAGGGTGAAAAGTAGTTACCATATTCGGCTAGTCTTAAAACATAATTTACTATTTGATAATTGCGTTAAGTAGAAATAGCCTTCGTATGCAACAGCTACTAGAAAACTCTGATTGCGAATAAAAAAAAATGATTGCTTACCCTATCAAAAATTGTTTTCTTCCAGAAAATAATCGACATCTCGATGATCCTTCAAGATTTCCTCAATAAACCATTGTTTTCGGAATCAGCACGAAAAATACATCGCACAGGGTGGTTTAGAGTTTGATTCCAAGGATTTTGATTTTTGCGAAAATATCGAGGGGTGTCTCCTATATTATCTTATCCAATATATTTTTTCAAGTAGCCGTAGAATAAACTATATTAGATTGACCATATATAAATTTCTTCCTCCCCTTTTTCCCGATTGCTAAAACATCTGTTTAGACGGAAATGAACGGTATTCACTGCGATTCTCGATGGTCGGTCGATCCGCGGGAACGATGGGATGTTCTTTTTTCGCGTTTTTGTTTCAGTAAATCGCCCTGACCCGCGAGACCCTGGGAACGAGAGGGAATCGATGGGGGTGATTTCTAAGATTTTTTGCTCGTTAGAAAAGGGGGTGGAGAAATAGGTACTCGTAGAGTTGATCACCAAACGTATCTGTAAAGCCCTTTGCTTTATAGCTCCTTCTCCCTCTATGTTCCTTTTACTTCGTCTCTTCTTTCTGTTCCTTTCTTTGCTCCTGTGTTTTTTTCTAATCACTATCTACTACACTGAGGCAAAAAAGTTGTTGTGACAACTATTTTAGACTCAACTGCTCCAGTTTGTAATCAGCACCAGTTTTATATAGTTATCGCAACAATTCTTTTGTTCCGGTAACTAAAAATAGTTACAACTATAAAAACTGGTGCTAATTACCATACTTAAACAGTTAAGTCCAGAATAGTTGTCACAACCGCATTTATTTCTTCCAGTGTATAATATTTATCGGATATTCACAAAAGAGTAAATTTCGATTGCGACTTTCAATAATTAGAATCGATAATATATATGTATACACATATATATGCATATAGGGCAGAGGAGGACAGAAACATTTCAGTGACTGTATAATTTCATTTGCATAATGCACTAACGACTTTACCCTAGATATGCAAAGAACAGAGATTAAAATAGGCATCTATTTTTGACACAAATTATTATCGATCCAGGCAAAGACGATGGACGCGAATAGATCGCTTCCTCTATTAAACTGCATTAAAAATTACACCAGGGATTAGTCGTTATTAAATGACCCGCCTAATTCTAACATTCCCAATTCTGTCGCTCCAAGCAACGGACTAATTATACTTTATGAAAATGGCGAAAATACGACATCAATTAATTGAAAACGGCGAATGTCAAACGCTTCCTCGAATACACTGAAAAGTTACATCGATTAGCAATGAATCTAATTGAACAAGGCGTTCCAGAAATTTTAATTAAGTAATCAAAGACGCTTTGAAGAAGTTCCTTGCTTCATGACGCGTAGGTACCTCTCGAGAAAGTCAACCCCGATCGAGCATCTAAGGGGTCTTTCAATTATTACGTCATAGTGCTTGGAGAGGAAAGAAGTATATTTTCGTAATGATTTGTGCACTGTAAAAAATTCTATTGTACATTGTGGACCTATATGCATAGACCACTTTTGGTGTTAGATAATAATGGCATGAAACTGTATAATACCAAATGTGGTACATATAGGTCCACATCGGTGAAATGGTGTTAAAAATTAACAGGACATTTTTACTGTGTGATAGTTAGGAGAGGAGGGAGGGGGGTCATGTACGGTTAGGTACGTTACACTGTCGCATTCTTATTTTGTCAGTTAACTAAATGCCTATTTCGCTATTCTCTATTTTCCTGCATAACTTTGATGTACTGAAAAAAGGGATCAAGTAAGGTGTAACGTATTAATCGAGGGGGGCTCAGTCAAGAGTGACGAAGTGTGACGTAAGGAAGGAGGGCATACAAAATCGTCGATTTTAGCGTGACGTACTAGTTGAATAGCACCTAATCGGCGAAAATTCGAAATAAAATAGAAAGAAAAAAACCGACCAAGCGAAAGAGACTTCAGCGGAAATGTTCGAAAGTAGTGAAAACAGAAGAGCATCGCACACACCGCGAAAATCACGCCACACTACTTTGCCACCTCTCAACCCGACGGAGATCCTCTCCCTCGAGTTTCCACCGAAAAGAGAAACCCCTCGTCGCGCGGGAGAAGCACCCTCGAAATAGCAGCGCACCGGATTCTTACATACATGAAAACATACGTAGAAATCCGACAGCAAACCGTATTACGACGCGCTACTATCCGGCAAGTGACCGTCGGACGATTATATTCCTCGTATTCGATATAAGGAGCTTGGGAAGTTGCGCGTGATACGCAAGCAACACCGAAGAAAAATACGGGAAAAGTTGGCGACCTTGTTATCGGTCGAAGGAAAAATTTTCTCCCCGCATGAAATATAAGCGACGAGAAAGATAGGGGAGAGCCGCTCGATCTGTATTCCTTATTCCGGATGTATATTTGGTGCGTATATACGTTACGTTATGTATTACATACATAAAGCGTCCGGACGCGGCCAAATATGTCGGGGGAAGTTTCCGATGCCGGAACACTTTGCATTGCGAAACACGACTAAACGAACGAGGCTCGCGCACGCGCGGCGTATCTTAACGGGGGAAAATAAATCATTTCCGGTCACTCCTTCGACCGGAGCGGAAGGACGCTCCTCGAATCAATTCGACGTGGGTCCGAATCTGTAGAAATAAATCCGACTCGCCTTCCGCGCGAGATATACTGCAAACGGAATTTGCGCGGTCCAATCGAAGAAGCACTCCCGTTTCTCGACGACCGGGCAAAACCACGAAATCCAATCGGGCGTAAATTAAACCGAAGAAAAACACGCTCGCACGTCGGTTCCATACTCCCTCCCAACCCTGTCTCTCTCTCTCTCTCTCTCTCTCTTCCACCGTCGGATATCCGCGAGGCGCCCTCGCTTCCTTTTTCTCGTGTACGGCTACGCGCTTGGTTGTTGCGTGAGGCTATGCGCGCTTAGCAATTATTATTTTATTACTTTTTCTTATTTTTGATTTCTTATTTTTACTTTCACGTATTTTTACTTTTACTTATTTTTACCTTTATTTATTTTTACCGTTCATCATTTTATTCGTCATATTATCATTTCTTTTCATTATTACCGTTACTCATTCTTACGTTTACTTATTTTTAATTTCTTCTATTTATTAGGTGTACAAGTTTGCTTCCACCGTTTTCCTATAGATGGCCTACGAGAAAAATGGCGGAAGCAAAGTTGTAGACCTAATATTTCTTACTTTTACTATTTTCTTTTACCTACATTTACTTACCTTAACTGTTCTTCATATTATTTGTCACATTATCGTTGCTTTTCGTTATTTTCGCCTTTCTTTTTGTGCTCTTTACGAGACACCTGTCTTAGAGTCTACTTAATAAACGCACCTTCTTCTTCTCCTTCTTCCCTCCCTGAAAGACTCCTCCGCTAAAAAAATACACCGCCCTCCGACCATTCGACCGAAACTCGCAAACGACATATTCACTTGCTGAAAACCACGTGATCATAGTTTCGCCGCGAATATAAAACAACTCTCCGCCCCGCGACGTGCCGCCGATAAAAAGAGGAAAGACGTTGGCCGTGTCTCCTCGTCCGGTGGAAAAGTGGAGGGTGGTGTCCCATCGTTCCCATCGCCCGCGACTGCCTCGCAAATTTTCCGAACGTCCAAATAATTCTCTCCAACGGAGGTCGCCCGCGTCTCGTTTGGACATTCCATGCAACCATTCGGCTCGGAGCGGTCCATAACCATAAACCATACCGCCGATATACCGCCGGCACCTAAACCCCTGCAACCCTCGAACTGGCCGTCCGGTCAATGGGGTCGATAAACATTCCGCGGACGCTCAATGGTCGTTTCGTGGATGTTAAACGTTCGCGAGACGTTCTTAAGACGTCTATATATTAAAACTGTGACTTCCGTTATCCGCCTCCGTTATTTCCCCGCTTCGTATTCGCTTCGACCAAGATTGTCTCGTTATCCGCGAACTTATTTTCATGGATAACGACACGGAGTCTCGAATTTCGAGGACGATCATCGAAGGGTCGCGCGCGAAGGACTTTCCGTGCATCTCCGCTCGCTAAACGTCACTTCCGCCGGTCGTTCGAGGTTTCTCCAACGAGGACGTTTGCGGGCTCGATTATATCAACCCTATCTTAACGACTCCGAGGGTCCTCCGAGGGTCTGGCGCGGCTGTAATCGAATCTCATTGAGATGAAGATCAAACTACCGTTAACCGGTCCGATAGCGGACGTTATGTTTAAAAATATGTCTTCATTTTCAGCGCCCAATATACTCAAGAATTAATAGGATACTCTTGCAAAATCCGATCTACGGTGATGTCTCTGTATCGAGATTTCGCGTCGCTAATGCCAAAAGGTCGTACACGGAAACAAGAGTATATTAAATACTGTTATACTTATAGATAATAGATTTTACATTTTGAGGAAAATATTGGGCTTATCGCTTTGATGTATAACAACAATTGACACATGTTTAATGAAGTTTACTAGGTATATGTCAACTGTTGTCATAATAGTAAAGCGATGAACGCTATACTTTCCCCAAAATGTAAAATCTATTATCTAGTATAACAGTGATTAATATACTCTTATGTCCGTGTATGCGCTAAAAAGCGCCTTTACAAAGCCAAAAGGGCTTATACAAATTTTTTTTATTCACTCAAGTTTGCCTAAACATGAATAAATAAAGTGAAAACAAAAATTGGAAACTTAAAAGCAAAAGGGCGTATGAGGCATGAAATTAATGCCACCGATCTTAAACTTATACAAGTTTGCATATCAATACACCCTTATGGCATTAGTTTTCGTGATTTTTAAGAAACTGATGCCAAAAGTTCCTATTGATCCTATACGCCCTTTTGTCTTTAGTTTAAAAAATTTGTATTTTACCATTTTTGAACCATTTTTATGTATTTCTACCAGTTGCAAGGATATTTTTTTATAAGCTATTTTGGCTTTTACAATAACAAAAGGACATAAAGTTGCGTATACGATCTTTTAGCATTAGCGACGCGATTTATGAAGGAAAGAATCTACTCTACGACGTTCTGAGAGAGGGACGCCGCGAAAAATCTCAAACTCTCCGATCGTTAAATCAGTATATTTTATCTCCCGCGGTGAATATCGTACACGCTCCTCACATTCCCGGCGTCGAATACATTGAGTTATTACAAAATTGAAAATGAAGCTGGTAAAGAGCGAAAGAAGAGGAAGCGGCCCGCGGCGCGCGCGGCGTACGCTCTCGTAAAAGCCTCGAAATTGTATAGGATCGAATTTTTATTCGAGTAATAATAGATATGGGCTCGTAAAGCCGCACGTGGTGCCGCGCAATATCAAACTTTACGTTTAGCCGGAATAAAATGATAAATACACCGGCCCCCTCTTCTCGGCCGTCGGCATCGACGTCGGCGTCCCGTCGGATAACGGCAGATAACCGAAAATAAATACGCCCGCGTTTACGCGCGGCCACGCGTGAGTGTATCGGTGAAAATGGCCCCTAAAAGTCGGCCGACGGAGCGGTTTGATTAAATATCCACCCCAAGATGGCGGCGAGCAATCAACCTTTATCATCCGAGCGGAGCGATGTTATTCAGCGAACGATTCGTCGACGCCGGACGTTGCGATCGCCAAAATTGGAAAGGGATGTGAATCGCTTCGCGCACGGCCGATTTCGTGCGTCGTTGTAGGGACGAATGTCCGGCGGTTTTTCAAGGGTTTGATCGCTCGTTGTGTTTCTGTTGCAGCATTCCAGGCGCCATCGTGATTTCGCGAGTTCGGCGACGGGCGCGACGACGACCACCCTCGTGGAGGGCTCCCAGGATGTTTCAGTGTCGCCCACCCCTTTCTTCGTGCACGAGGAGCTGCCCAATCAGAGTAAGGCATATTTGTAAGAATCTGAGTATTTTAGAAGCTTTAGAAATTTGAGATAATTAAACTTCCGTGATCATCAAGGGTCTACTTAATCCAGGCTTCGATTTTAAAGCTGACTGTACTTTTTTTTTAATGATAACTAGACCCTTATCAGATTTCGGAATAAATAGCTTCTTCTCAAAACTCGTACTACGAACCTACTTCGGACTTCGGAAAGGATCGTTTTTGAAATGTGCACTGCAGAACTATTTATCGCTTCAAAGTACCATATCTTATGAGAATCATACATTGAATTTATTAAGAAAATACAAAAAATAAAGAAGTAATGACACTTAGTAAAGCAGCTCATCTTTCACGCATCTACATATTCACGAACGTTTTTTAATATGTCATCTTTTTATTTCTTACGTACACATGGCGATCTATAATGTTCGAAGAATGTTCCACCATTTATCGGTCTACATTGAACGGATGTTGTTTGCGTGGCTATTATTTAAAAATTGGTTGGGTCCATTTCACCCATGCGTGACCATCGCGGAACTATACGGACGTGTGATCATGGAGTGTTAAACATTTTATGGTTAAATGTTTGTTCGGCGACTCGTTTATACGTATATCTGCCAAAATGGTATTCCTCGACCAAAATTGGAATTGTAAGATGTTTTTCGAAAAAAGCTAACCTCTCTTAGTTTCGCTCACAAAATACTGGATCTTCAGGACGAAGCATACTGTCACGGTTATTAGCAGCGCTGCGACTATTTGCATCCCCATGTTCACTTTCATCTTCGCAGCAATGGAGAGTTACTTTTATATTATTTGGAATCTTTCTTAAAACCCAACGATCAAACCAGATGGTACGCCACGAGGACTAGATAGAATATGATAGCAAGGAAAACGATCGCTATGACGATTTGCATCAGCACACACATGGCGCATCCTCGCGATTGTCTATTGTCGTCCTGAACGTCGCTTCGCATCACAAAATGCTCTCCTCGCGAAGGGTCTTTTCACAATTGGGAAAATAAGAAAAAGAATAAGCATAAGAATAAGAATTGTCCCGTAGAACCATCTAATAGTTCAACTAATATTTCCTAATTGTCCATTTCTCATAATTTTTCCTACCATGTTTCCGCTGCATTATTAGGTACCAATGCAGCAGCTCCAACTACATTAAAAATATCGAACATTAAAAGCTCCTGATTGATTTTCTCGTGTTTAAATTTCTTTCAGAAATTTCCAGATTATGATTATATTTGGAATGATGGTAAGGAAGCTTGAGCCACTAGATGATTCAGCCATTAGATGGCTTTACGGGACAATGCTTATTCTTATTCTTATGCTTATTCTCAGCCCATGCACACACGATCAAATTTCCCCTTCAAACTTTTTGTCAAACTTACCAATATTATCAACAATTGTTCATGTTATTGTTTGTCCATCAATAGAAATACTGGAAATAGTAGTTTGTCGATAACGTCGGTAAATTGAAAAGTTTGATGGAAAGTTTGACCGTATACGTTCGCCCTTATTCTTATTCTTCCAATTATATAAGGGCTCTCTGATCATCTCTCTTTTCAAGAGTTATATTTCCTTCGGAAGTTAAACTTTGATCAGACGTAGATCGGGCTCTACAATGTCTTACCGTGACCCAGTCGACTTGTCATTGCCGCCATCGGCGCGGATATAGGTATATCCAGGACGAAATTGAGGCAAATAAAGTTTTCCGAGGGAGAAAATTGTTAGAAAGAGAAAGCGGAAAGCGGAGTGAAGCATGGCGGAGTGGAGCGAGAGCGGGGAGGGACATCTGGTAGTCTCGGTGGAGGATAGCGAATTCAATATCTGACTCCGGTGGTATTAGCATAGAGATCGACCTCGTCCCAACGACCCGGCTTGCTCGTCCGTCACCCTTTCGACCCGCTACTACTACCCCGCGCCGCCGTATCGCCATTCATAAACTCCGCCGATCAAATATACCCGCGCGCGTATCGGGGGAAATCGAATCTCGGGGCCTCGTCCGCCACCTGTAATGCTCCCTCCGTCGCGCTGTAACCACCGCGCGCGGAGTTAATCGGGGAGTCGCTCGAAACCGGGAAAGCAAATCGATGAGAAATTCAATCTCGCTTCCGGGGCAATTTCGTCGAGTGGCCGCAATGGCACTTCGGTCTGGCCGGGTCGTTTACGCTGTACGCGTCGAAACTCACGTGTGAGCAAATCGAGGAAACCCACGTATGGGAGGCGGACGGAGTGGGAGAAAAGTTCTTTCATTCGTATAAACCATTCTATTTGTCCGGCTCGTGTTCCGATAATTTTTCTCGGTAGGAGCGTGCAAACTGGGGAAAAAATTGGTTGAATCGATTTATTTAGTTTGAATTATTTCAAGGAATTAAATATTTTTTTTTTTAATTTAGATAATTATGTTCAATCCAATATACGTTCATTCACAACTAATGTACAGACTGGACCTGAAATGTTTACTAGAGCTAGCGCATTATCATTATTATTATATATAACAACATTGAAAATGAGAGGATTAAAATCTGGATTAAATACATTACATCATCCGTTTTCAGATCCTTGCCTGCAGAAATATTGCGGCGCCGGCAGGGAGTGTCAAGTGTCGCCCGACGGTGGCGTCGCTCTGTGCGTGTGCGCCAAGAGATGCGCTCGGAGGCACAGGCCAGTGTGCGGAAGCGACGGAAAAGTCTACGCGAATCATTGCGAGCTTCACAGAGCCGCCTGCAACACCGGCTCGCCACTCACCGCCAGCAGACTCATGCGATGCCTTCATCGAGGTGAATAGAATTCCGCGTTGCTCGTCGATATATACTTCGGATGGAAAACAACTTTATTTCAGGGACTCGCGTCGTGATGCGTCGCTCGAATAAAAATCCTCTTCCTTTCTTTCATTCATACATCGTCCAGTGTTGAAAAGCGTCAAGCGCCGCTGCTTTGGCAGTCGGTAAATGTTCGACTAGAAAAAGAATAGCCGACGGTGCACTGTTTCGTCATCTTACGGTTGCACGGTATAAGATTAGCCAATAATTACTCCCGTTCAATGAGACACGTTATTTATTCAGCGGGTCATTTATTTTCTTAAACCAGTATGGCACTCTCGCTTGACTCTCGTTGCGCGTTACGATAGTAGAATTTTCAAATATAATAGCTTTAGGTACCAGACTATTCCAACTCAGCCAGACATTCCTGATTCATAGCATGTGTCGGGTTAAAACTGCTAACAATTTTTTTAATTTTACATGAAATTAATAGAAGTCGTTTTTTATAAGTGTACATTGCAAATGATGCGTCAAATTTAGATCATGCCTTGATCGAAATACAGATAAAATAACAAATGCATGCCAAATGTAACTTATCGAATCAAAATAATGTGTAAAACTTACTTATTATTTCCAAAAGATAATTTTATTATCCAATTACAAAAGCAACAGTGTTAAAGGAGGACTCATAAAACACGCACAGTCGTTGCACGCCGCGGCCATGATCTAGGTTTTCGTAAAGTTGCTGTAAAATTTACATCGTATGTCTGACTGGGAATGAAAAAGATTGTCGGATTCGAAAATTCTCCGTTAATTGCAGTTTTTTT
Organism: Xiphydria camelus; assembly: GCA_963678675.1. Taxonomy (NCBI): domain Eukaryota; kingdom Metazoa; phylum Arthropoda; class Insecta; order Hymenoptera; family Xiphydriidae; genus Xiphydria; species Xiphydria camelus. The sequence continues at coordinate 23,244,232 of OY783197.1, read as the reverse complement.
TTGAAGAATTTTTTTAACTGCCAGGTACCGTGTTCGGCTGACGCACTGAATTTTATCCGCGCGGAGCAAGGGCGTGATTTATCGACCGTACAAACGCGAAGAAGGATCGATCTTTTGCGACTCGAGGGAGGTTTGCCCGCGCGAGTCCTTATTCGACGTTTCGTACTTTACGTTACGACTGGAGTGGACGCGCGTCGCAGTGGATATCTCCCGTCCGTAGATCGTAACGTTTTGTGATGGCTATGCGAAAACGCCGACGGATCGCCCTGCTGACGTCACTCGATTCGAAGTGACGCCTCGTTCCTCGGTCGGATTGAGTGTACCATTCACTTGCAATCACCTTGAAAAAGGAAAAAACCGAATTTGTCACTCGAGCCGGATTTCAACCGGTGACCTGCGATAAGTTCTTCTCTTTTTCTCGTCTTATGTAAGATATATATACTTAAATATTATTATGTATTCTCCAATACGTCATTTTAATCTGTAATATTCACGTACAGAATTATAGTTTTACATTTATTTATTAACCTTCTGGTGTCACCAAGGATCCACTCAACCCAGGCTTCAATTTTGAAACTTACTATACCTCTTTTTTTTTACAATCATAACTAGACCCCCGTCAGATCTTGGAATAAATAACTTCTTCTCAAAACTCGTATTACGAACCTTCTTCGGACTTCGAAAAAAATAGTTTTTGAAACGTGCAGTACAGAATTATTTATTGCTTCAAAGTACCATATCTTATAATAATAATCCGTTGACTTTATTAGAAAATAAAGAAGTCATGACACTTTCAGTGAAACAGCTCATTTTTCACGCATCGACATATTCATGATCGTTTTTGAAAATGTCATCATTTTTCATTTTTTACGTTAACACGGTGATTAGACATTCTACAATTTTCGAAGAATGTTCCATAACTTGTCGGTCTAAATTAGACGGATATTGTTCACGCGGCTGTTATTTGGCGATGTATTCTCACATTTCCACTTTCACTCGAAATAGCCAAATAATGCGTGATCCCGTGGGGAAAAAAAAATAAATCCTTCGAGCCGGATTTGAACCAGCGACCTATGGATGTCTCTCTCCTTCAAGTGCCAACTACAGTCCACCGCTCTACCAACTGAGCTATCGAAGGTGCTTGTAATTCAGGTTCAGGCAATTGGAGCGCCGAAATTCGTTGCTCCACTTTCACGAAGATCGCCTGTCGAACACGCAACGGCGGCAAGTGTGGCGGGCGACTCGTTGAGTGTCGGAGAGTCGATCGCGTGGACTGGAATCGGTCGGAGGGAAAGTGGAGTACGCTAGCGGCTGGGCTTATACGTTTTATTACTGTGTTTTTGAGAATCAATCTCTATAACCTTCGATAGCTCAGTTGGTAGAGCGGTGGACTGTAGTTGGCATTCGGAAGAGAGACATCCATAGGTCGCTGGTTCAAATCCGGCTCGAAGGATTTATTTTTTCGTAGTCCAGTAATTAGTTGGTGACGAGGGGAGACGCGAATACAGCGGTCTAATAAGAATTAAGCAGACGTCAGGAACCTTCGATAATTTAATTGATGGAACGACGAGTAATGCCGAAACTGGTAACCGGAGTCATAACGGGCAGTAGGTACGGTCCGTCATACGACAGCCATCGTATTATTCTCGGCATCACAGAGCCGTAGACTTTAAATACGGATCAAAATCAATTCTCTCGACGTCTGATGCTTTACCGAGAAAAAAGTTTATTTGAATACGAACATAATAGAAATATTTACTCGCAATAAACAAGACATTTATTTACGAGGAAGAGGCAGAAGTTAAATACATACGCAAACATTTATTTAATTTAAATAAATCTTTGTTCGACACGAAAAGAATTTCTGTTTTTGACTAATAAACTTTTTAATAGGTTCATATTTGCGTAAACTTTTGTCGTGTCTTAGCGTTTTTGTTGTGTCTTAGCGTACACAATAAAAAAGTGGTGATAATTTTTCACCCCATTTCACTGGTGTATCACTATATGTATCACATCAGGTGTCATTCAATCTTATGCCATTGTTCTCTGATACCAAAAGTGGATAACATTATTTTATTGATAGGGAACCAAGCGCCAATTGCCTATTTGGCGCTTGGTTCCCTTTCAATCAGCATCGTCCAGTTTTCGTTTTTATAAAATAAAGTTTTGATAAGATAAGATAAAGTCTCTATCTACCTAGAAACTACGCATAATCTTATCTTATAAAAACGAAAACTGGACGATGCTAATTGAAAATGAACCAAGCGCCAAATAGGCAATTGGCGCTTGGTTCCCTATCAATAAACGTTATCCAAGTGTTTTAATATATAGGTCCATATCGCAGAATTTTTTACAGTGTCCGATGGTTTTTATCGAAAATGAAAATCTGACGAATCTCCTTCCAGCCGGTTTCCACGACAAAAGAAAGAGAACGTTCATCCGGTAATCCTCTTCCAACTCCATCCAGCAACCCTGCCGTCTCCCCCGTTCGTTTTGTTGTAACGACGCACCGCGGCATAATCAATGAAACCGCCGCTCGTCCGAAACGCGGGCGACCCCCGCGCGTCGGATCAACGGGAGACCGCTTCGTATGCGTCCCGTCTCCGCCCCACAAAAAAGCACCCCGCACCATTCGCCCCGCCAAATCGAGCCCTTATACCCTCGCCACGCGGCAGTCGCGCCCCGTATACGAAACCCAAGAATCAAAGCGACGCGCGCGTTCGGAACTCCTGAAATTCCAGTCGCTTATACGGGTATGGGACCTTGGCACGCGATGGGGTGGGGGAGGGTGCGAGAGGTGGCGAGGCGACTCGATAAATCCGAGACTACCCTCCGTCGAGCAAAATTCAGCTGCGGTAACGGCGCAACAGCCACCCCGGAGAGAGCTCGTTTTTAAATCAGCGTTATTTCAGCCGGTACAACTTCGCCCGGTGTATGGAACAGTTGCGAGAAGAGGGCATCGCGCGGGGAAAGACGAAGAAACGAGACTGGAGAAGGGCGGGGAGCGTCTTCGAGCGATGATATTATTCCAAAAGTTTTCTGGCAATAGGGGCGCGCGCGCGCGCGCGCGGTATCGGTGCGGGCGCGCGAGTCTCGTTGCGGATGGGAAATTTTTTTCCTCCCTTTTTTCCCACCGCGAAAAACACCGCGCTCATAAATTCCGGCCGAACTTCGTTGCTCGTGCGGCGATTAATTCGACCCCTGCTCTCTCCCGGCAATCGGAGACCGCCGTGCGCGCTCTCCCCGGTCGGAAGAGGGAAACGATTTCTTTTTTCCCTGTAACTAGGTACTCGCCTCACCGACGTACGGTTTCAATTGCACTCGCTTCGGAGCGCGCGAGCGCGGAAGTGTATACGGCGCGGACTGTCCGCCGAGTGCCGAATCGGTATCGGAAAAAAGTCTTCGAATAAACGCGGATTTTTCCTTTGCGTGTAACGCGCACAATGAGAGGAGTGCTCGGATAATAAATGCGAAATTAAATACGGAACGCGATCCCCGGAAAAACTTTTCACGAATTCACGGCGGGAATCTCGTTTCCTTTGACGGCTACCTGGGACGCGAACCGCATCCGCGGCGCGCTTACACTCGTGTACATTCTGCGGTCGCGCGACTCGGAACTTTATGCACGCATGGAAATGTGCGTTGTCGAGAGTTTCACTCGTGCCACGGGGCCGCGCGGGCGGTTACTTCTTCCGTGCGAGACGGAGCTTCGCTCTCGCGCGTGTACTCGACGCACACTCTCGTTCCGGATCCTGCTTGGTTTTCACCCCCGGTCGGATTCGACACGGTTCAGCAACGCTTCGTCGTAACTTCCGCGGAATTACGAGCGTCGATAGTTCGAAAATTGAATGGGGAATCTGTTGGAAGCACCCCGGGGACGGCGCGGCGAACGGAGCGTTCTTCGCGTATAATTTTAAATAAACCGAAACTATCGAGAAACGCGCCGCGCTACGTGCTCGGCGCGCATCTGCCGGGAGATACCGCGGTCTCATATGTGCTCGGGGATCGTGCCGCGCTTGCATATATGGAAATTTTCGGATACACGGGGTGTCCGGGAAATAGGGGATCCTTCGCAGCCGTGACGTAGAGTGCCCGGGGAAAATATTTATCAGTTTATTATATCTCGGGGGAGAAGGTGGAATTTTCCTTCGGAATATTTTCATGCGGATCGACGGTTGGAATGCTTATTATGTCGCGCAAGCATCTCCGTATGTGATGGAGGGAAGAATATTTTATCGCAATTTCGATACGTTTCGCGATTATTGAACGAAATAGTCATTTTTCGTAGAATAAATTTCTGTTTGCTTTAGAATTTTGTACTGGTAGATCGTATCGGAATGACCAGGTTATTATTCTCAGTGTAGGCTTATCGATACACCCTTATGGCATTAATTTCCGAGATTTTGAAGAAACTTAATGCCAAATGGTCGTATCGGCCATATTTTCTATATGTCTTTTTGCCTTTAGTTTACAAAACTTTTATTTTACCATATTTTCATCAGTTGCAAGAACAAATTTTTTTATAAGACCTTTTGGCTTTTGCAATGCTAAAAGGACGTAAAGTGACTTACATTACGAAAACCGTGCAGTAGCAGTTTGGAAATAGCTAAACACGATCGATTAAAATTGATTATAGTGTATTAAAATAACTACAGAAAGAGATATTACTGTCCTATTAAATCGTATCAATTTTGTCAATATCCATACAATGCTAAAAATCGGTCCTTAATAGCGATTGATTTAATGTTCCACTGATAGACTTCGTTGCCGAGGTTTCACCGCCGGAGGAGACCACCTCCTCCCTTTGAAATTTTATCACACAAGGCGCGCTTCAGAGGGATGGTCAAATGGAGCTACTAACCGAGGTGCTCCCAGCGGTAATGCATCAGCGAGAGCGAATGGAGCGCAGTATACGCGCGTCGAATTGAGCGAATTAATGCGATTTTCCGGAAATTCAATCAGATATGGCGCGGGTAAAGGGCTGAAAGGGGTGTCAACCCGGGTGGTGCGGGACGCTTTGATATCGGTTTGACGAAGTTCAAATTACGTTAACCTTGCATTAACGCGCAATGTCTCTGCTTTCGCTGTCCGGTAAAAGTGGAAGGTTCAAAGTCACAAACGTCTGGAGTTAACTGAAGTTCGACGAGAAATTTTCGCTACGTGATGCGACGAATAATTAATAATTTTTTTCGAATAAAATAAATAGTCTTTTGCAATTTTTGTAATCCTTCGTAGTCACACGTCTGTATAGCTCCGCGATTGTCAAACACGGATCAAATAGACCCAATTGATTAATAAATAATAGCCACATGAACAATATCCATCTAATTTAGACCGATAAACTATGGATTATTTTTTGAACATTGTAGAATATCTAGTCAGCGTGTTTATGCAAAAAATGAAATGATGACATATTCAACGACAATCGTGAATATGCAGATGCGTGAGAAATGAGCAGCTTCGCTAAAAGTATCATAACTTCTTTATTTTTAAAGTTTTCTTTATAAAGTCTACGGCTTATTCTTATAAGATATGGTACTTTGAAGTAATAAATAGTTTCATTATGCACGCTTCAAGAACGATGTTTTCCAAAGTCCGAATAAGAGGGGTTCGTAGTACGAGTTTTAAGAAGTTATTTAGTCGAAGAGGTCTAATTATGATTATAAAAAAAAATAAGTACAGTCAGCTTCAAAATTGAAACCTGGGTCAAGTGGACCCTTAGTAACCACAGAGGATTAACCATCTACCCAAATTAAGAAAACATTAATTACGTACGCGTTATCAAAAGATGAAAAATTAATAACGAGATCAGTCATGAGGTGCGATTCTCTCAATATTTCGCCTTCAAAATTGATTCTATTTTCGCGTCTCGCAATCAACCCACCCTCGACAATTGCAATTAACGCGACCGCTGCACGTAGTCACTAGCCGAGCAATTATGTGCGAATGACGTTAAAGCATTTAATTAGCAATAAATGCTTCACCGACACTCCGGGGTCGAATTGAATGCCCAATTAAATTAACTCCTTGTACGCTGCAGCGGTTCGGCCATAAAAAAGAGGACCCGCTGCAAAGCTCGCGAGACGAAATTAAATGGCGCGCTTGCAGGACGTAATTTAAACACGTCCCGACCATCGACCAGTCGCACCTGCACAACGAAGGTAGTTCGCTCCTACGCGCGGTATAGCTGCAGTCACCGTTTGAACATTGGTATTTGCATCCGATGCTATATGATATGCACCTGCAGTCCTGGCCGACCGATCGCATTGCAGACATATCGCTTTACGCTAGTAACTGCGTCTCGACCGGCATTCGAAAACTCGAATACGATTTGCATACGACCGTGTACATGTGTATCTAAAGTTCAGAATGCACCGCTTTGAGCGGTGTTTCCGGTAAAGTGGCGCGGCCGACTCTCGCTCTCTCGAATTATGCGAACTCAACCCTTTTCTGCACTGAGAAAAAAAATTTGCTTCATCGAAATAAGCATGTTTTTGAATAGTCCTAAGAGCATATTTATTCGATTAGAATAAATATTGATTGAGCGAATATAAATATTATTGATTTAATTCAATATTATTTGGATCAAATCGATATTCATTCGAATCGAATAAATGTGCTCTTAGGACTATCCAAAAGCATGTTTATTTCGATCAAGCAAATTTGTTCTCAGCATGGCGAACACAAAGTGGCTATGTTAAATAACTTCCCCAGCAACACACTTTAGTCAAAATAATGTCACTCAATGAATGACGTTATTTTTTTTCAAAATGACGTTATACGTCTTTCAGAAATGACAAAATAACGACAAAATCTCATTATTTTGTCATTTCTGAAAGACGTTTGATGTTATTTTGGCAAACAAAATAACGTCATTCAGTAAGTGACGTTATTTTGACTGAAGTAAATATTTGGGCTTACCATTGTAAATTTACATAACTACCCATAAACTTGATGATGATTAAAAATTAAATTTATTTACCTATAATAATGCAGTTTTTACCGCGAAGGCTTGTTAAACATTTTTTTTAATTTAATTAAGTATTTTAACGAATTATTCATTTTTGCACCACATTAAACCTTCTAAAATTCTACGAGAGGAACGTGACAAAAAAAGTGCATCGAGAGAATCCAATGCCTCCATTTTGTTACATAGATATTTTTTGCCTCGTTTCCCTTGAATTATTTGGTGGGACGCGAGAAAAAATACATTGAAAAATGCAATGCCTCCACCGTTACGTGGAGCTTTTTTATCATTACCATCGAGTTATTTGGAAGGTATTTAATTGTACAGTAGTGCAGTTACTGTATAATCCCATCTGGAAATTCTGCGCGTTCAATATCTCTGGAAATTCCAGATGAAACGTCGCCTACATGAATTTTCGTCAGCAATTTACGTCGAACTCGAGATTTGCCCGGCGATTTCGAATCGAGATTCGGCTTTGTACCGCGGCAACTGGATGAAAGCAATTTACATTACAAATTGAGCGGACCGGAGCCGGCTAATGTCGACAAATTGTACGTAGCGCAGAGTGAGACTGCGCGCGGTGCATGGTTTATGCCAGAATCCCAATAAGAGATGCTCTAACTCTATGCGTAACGTATCTCTGTCATAACTTTTTCGCGAAACGTAAAGGGGGCAAACAATTTTTAATTAATTCGGTCCTAACATCAAAAAAATTCATGATTATAAACTTAAGTTTTAATCCGTATACATATTTAATAACAAACGAAAAAGAAACGGTTCTAAAAGATAATAATTATTTGCAAAGTTATAAGTGCGTTTCTCTCTACAAGATTGTGACGTCATCGAAAAGCCAGAGAGACGCGCTTATACTAAGCAACGAGTGCGAGAGAGATAGTCTTACTAGACGTACAATGACATACATAGATGCATTTCAAATGTTCGTTTTTCAGCTTAAATAAGGCGGGAAATAAAAAAACGAAAAATACGGGGTAAATAATTTTGTCCAAATGTTTTTAATCTATAATAAGAAAAATTAGTATTAAAACCGAATTTCCTGAAAAAGGTATCGTGGCGGAACGCTCACGTGGTTGACGTGATAAATTTTGGATTCAGACGTCGATGAAAAACTCACGCCCAAAAAATCACATTTTTCAATGCGAATTTACGAGAAAATACATCCGCGTTTAATAAAATTAACTTCAATGTCGGCTAAAAATAACATTTTTTCACAGCAGAACACTTCGCATTTAAATATGTAACAAATTCATTCCAGGAAACATATTTTTGCAGGAAGCATACTAATTTTAATTTCTGGGTGCACCGTCAATTCTGCAGTTATTTCCGCAGCTGCAGGATTTCTTTATGCAATTTCAAAAATCCGGAAAAACCTAATTAATACGCGTATACGAAGAGATAATAATTGGCGGAACGAGTAACGATTCGCAAATAAACGTGTCGCTATTAAATGTTAACAATTTTTTTCCCAGCTATACCGGAGAATCGAGATGTAAATATTTCCGCACGCATTTCCCGCCGTACGGTGGTCGTATACCGGACAGTTCGTAAATTCCGCGTACATCGTCGCGCGGACGCATGTACCCCTGTACCGCGCGGCGGAAACGAGCGCGACTTGATTAACGACAATAGCGTTCGGCCAAGTGCGGTTACAAAATGCGCGTTTGCACGCTGTTCGGTTTCCACTACGAGAATTGCGCTTTCTCGACGTTGTGGTCGCATCGAATTTCACGCGCTCTTGATCGGAAATCTACACAAGGATGATTTCAGTGGAATACGATATTAACGATACGCGCTTGAGTCAGTTTAATTAAAAGGAGAAAGTGGCGAAATATTCAATCGCGATATGGAATTTCGCTTAATTAATGGATAATTTCGACGTTACATCTGATTAGAGCAATTATATAGCCCTGGTGAAAATGTGGTGTAAGACTTTCACAGATTTTATCAAAATCGAGTATTAAATATTAGAAAATTTTGACAGAAATTATCATCTGCGTTGAAAATCTGACATATTTTGATAACATCAATTCGATAATCTGTCAATATTTGACATAATTTGCATTATTTCATGAAACGAATTTCCTACAATTGTTGACAAATTATATTAGTAATGTTTGAAAAAGTTTAATAGTATTTGACAATTTCTAATTAATTTCCCATAAAATTAGAGAGATTCTGTTAAAAAATGTGTCTGCGAGAATCGCCAGAAACTGATAGAATTTGTAAAAATTGGTCATATTCCTTTGAATTTTCATAAATTGTATAAGAATTCATGATATCTTCCTATTCTTAACAAAATCTGTCTACTAAATTTTCACCAGGAATAGCTGGAAATGTTGTTTTCTCGTTAAAAAGTAAAAATTTTGGTGCTAAATTTAACATACTTTCTTGTGTTATTTTAACACAATCCACGTGTGTTGATTCATTTTATGTGGATCACTTGGGACATGTAAAATATGTTAAAATTAACGCAAAATTCCCAACTGTTTAGCCATCGCAAAATGCCGCAATTGTAGTACAATTGCCAAAAAGAGAGATGACTCGTTTGTCCCCAGACGATCATCGCGAAACTCCGAAGGCCCTGCCGATCGGCAGCGTCACTCCTCCGACGAACAGCAACAAACAGCCCGCCGCTGGAAGCGCGCGCACCGAGGATCGCCAGAATGCCCCGGAAGTCGACGTCCGAGAGAATCTGGTGGAAGCGGACGGCTACAACGTGGAAGACTGCTCGGCCCAGGAATACGAGATAATGAAGGTAGCGAATATTTTAGTTTCCGATCGAATTTCGCGAGTTACGCCGTAAATTGGGACGACGCGAAGCGACCATCGCACCGTGAAAACGATATTTTAACGGCGCTCCGTAGAATCGCGGTACCTACATGCGGCGCGGGTATCGATATCACATGCCTACTTGCGCTTCGTTGCTCGCTTTGATGTAGACTACGTCGCGGACGGGCGACCCTTAATAAGGGAGGCGCGGATATATCGTTAGCGCCTCAAACGCCTTTGTCAACGACGAAACAGAGCCGCTACCGAATGCTCTAAAATTAGCATGACTTGAAGTCGCTCTTCGTTCTGCCGCCAGGACAATCTCCTGCTCTACAACCACGCGCGGCTCATGGCGCAGGACAATCACAGCAAGGAGTACCTCGTCAGCATCATGTTCTCGCACTACGATCAGAATAACAACGGGAATCTGGAGCGTGACGAGCTGGAGCAGGTGAATGATTTTTGACACTTCGTTTTTCTATTGTCAGTCTTAGAAAGACTGCATTTCTTTATGGGCAAGTGTCCGGAGTCAAATTTTTTCATCTAAATCCTTTGACAAAGTCCTCGGTGAATAATGTACGCCTGACGGACATTTTTCTCTGTCTCTGCCAAAACTCTACCGGATCTCTGTGAAAAACTCTGCTGAAAGTTTGCCGTTTCTCTGTGAATATTCAAACTTTAAGATCTGGCAGAGATTTCGGCAGAGTTCACACAGTTGATAGAGATTTTGAAATATTTCTGCCGACTTTGCGGACTTTGACGAAATTTTTGTCCTAATCTGCTGAATTCCCTGCGAGCTCTATCAAAATATCTGCCAACTCTGCCGAAATCTCTGCCATCTCAGCCGAAGTCTCTACCAGCTCTTAAAGTTGAAACATTCGCCAAGAAACGGCAGACTTTCGGCAGAGTTTTTCGCAGAGGTTTGGCAAAGAAAAATTTTCATCGGGGCATACTTAATTTCCTGGCAAAATTCCTTGTGTGCACGATTCAAGTCCTTAAACTGAGGACTTTAATAACAAAACTTGAGCACAGGCTCTATTTTACGAAAGTCTTTCGTACGCCAGATGGCGTCGCGCATTTTCAAGGGATGGAAAATCGTCGTAGCTTTCAACGAGCAAAATGAAAAACTTTCCTGTCTTTCAGATAGCTGAAAGGGAGGATCTGGAGCAACTGAGCAGGGGATGCTCCCTGGGTCACATGATCAGCTTCGACGACGCCGACAAGGACGGTCGACTCAACATCAACGAGTTCTACATGGCCTTCAGCAAGCTTTACAGTGAGAATATCGTTCGTCCTTTTATCGCCCGACTTTTTCACCCCGCGCATTTCATCCCTCGTTCGGAAAAAAGGCGCCGAGAAATTCAGTCGGACCCAGTTTACCGTACAGCCGATGAAGATAATGAAGATATTCCGCTGAAACGAGCGAACTTTTTACCGTCGCGTAATTATTGTGCGCCGCGTTATTTTCCACTACCGCCGTCTATATCGACGTTATTTTTATGTCCCTTGATATCGCCATCCTGCGAACCGTGCAGACTTCGGCGCAAACGGGAGAAAGCCGGAGATGAAACAAAAGTAGACTTGAAAGCGAGTTGCGCGATAATAATTATAAGTATGGAAAAAAGGGGGGGATACAGGGAAAAGTGTTCCCCAACGCGTTTTACGGCTCGCTCCTTTCGCGAACAAACGAACGCCAGTTTCCACTGCTTTCAAAGAGCGTCAACATGCCTTCGGTATGCGCTATCAGACCTCTATCAACGTCGAAAGTACTCTTCCGTTACTAAGTGCCCGTAATTGTATTCGAGAACGAACGGGGTCGTAATTCGAAGGCGGAGAAGGACGCTCCGCACTACAACGGAGCGCGCTGAATACGCGCCGATATATTTTACTTTCAAAGGAAATCGTATCCTTGTCGTACTTTCGGATCTGTTGTCACGCCAAAATATTGGTTATCATACTCGCTGTAACTATTGCGAAGAACGTCGGTATATTAGATCATTTTTATCATCGCAACACTACCATTGCTTTAAAAGTACACCTAGCGTCAATGATTCTGATCGACCCGCTTTGGGCGACGGTACTTCATTGAGTCGATCGTCTTGTTTTGCCATAAAACACCAGTCAAATTTAACTTTCATGGCAAAACACTAAGGACCGGTTTATTCACCTCCTGTTAAATTTATGTGAAAGGTAATTTCTATGGAAACAATTGTCAGCACAATTGTATCCAAGATAATTATCTGCTGGGTAAATTTAACTGAAGGTGAATAAACCGGCCCTAAGATTCACCCGAATCTTTCAGCTACGGTCAACTCGATAGAAGTACCGTCGCTAAAAAGCGGCTCGATCAGAATCATTGACGCTAATTCGACTCGTCCAACGAAGACTGCAGGAACTCAAATTTTGTACTTTTTGAATTACACAAGTACAGAACACAGTAAAACACAATATCTTCCCCAGAAAAGAGTCGTATCTCACAAAATAGTAATGTAGACCATGTACGTTTAATAGTATCTCCGATTTATGAACATCCTCCATCGAAAACTATCGTATCTCAAAAGTACAAAAAATGAGTTGCTACAGTCTTCGTTGGATGAGTCGAATTGTACACAACCTCCAGATTGGCCCGTATCAGGGTTAAACGGGCGTATGCTGTCTAGCACCCCCCTGTTTAGGCCCGTATTGAAACCGGGCAATTCCTACGCGGGAAAAGAATGGCTGTACCAAGTATTCGGTGTCTCGCCCTCCCTATCTCCCGCTAGTTATCAACCCTCCCCGATCGCACAAACGAATCGACGATTGACCCTCGGAACAAGCGGCGATAAAAGTCAATCGCCCCCCTTTTCGCTCCTCGCCAGGTCTCTCCGTCGTCTCGCTTGACAAGTCCCTGGAAGTGAATCACATCTCGGCGAGAGTGGGTGATAACGTGGAAATAAAGTGTGACGTCACTGGAACTCCACCGCCGCCGCTGGTCTGGCGACGCAACGACGCCGACCTCGAAGCATTGTCCGAGCAAGAGGTAAAAGCGATGCCGACGTCCGGCCCTAACCGCGTCGTTCTCCGCGTCACGAAGATAACATTGTAAAATACGTTTCTCTCTCTCTCGCGCGCGCGCGCGTCTCTTCAGATTCGAGTCCTGAAGGACGGCAGCCTGTACTTGAAGAGGGTGCAATTGATCCACGCCGGCAATTACACGTGCCACGCGCTAAGGAACAAGGACGTCGTGCAGACCCACGTGCTCACCGTGCACAGTAAGTTCGACAGTAAAAAAAAGTTCGGTTATCAACGGCGCGCGCGCCCCCGCTTCTCTCGTGGACCTTTTTACCGCCGTCCCGTCCCTCCTTCAAAGCTCCCGAAAAGTCGAGAAGGCCGCGGCCAACGACTTCGCGAATCTATTCGGTTCGAGATTGCGCCGATTTAGCGGCAGGGGTAGATTGTTAGATTGAGATCGACGATAAACCGCTCTCCCGCGTACAGCGAGAATGCCATCGACGCGGACCGCGCGCGAGCTGGTAAACAAGACAATTTGATCGGTCGCTCGCGATATCGGGAGGAAAGAGGGCGGATCAATTTTAGCCCCGTCGTCGAAGTCGGATCGGGCGGGGATGTTCTCCGATAGTCGAGGCGATTAATCGTGAAAATGGGTAATTCTCCCCTTGACGTGAACTGTACTCCTTTCCGTGATTTCTCGCGCCCCTGTGCACACTCACCTTTCATTGTGCAAAACGTTTTGTATATTTTGGAGAGCAATTAAACTGAGAAAAATGGATCGTTGTGGGTAGTATAATTTTGTTACCCCTACAAGAGTACCATATGGCATATATCGTGATTAATATACACATGCATTTCAACTGATAGCATAGCCATGTTCTAATTGAGGTAAAAAGAAAAATGTGTAGATATTTGTAGAATCTTGTATCCTTATATACTTAGTTATTACACCGAGAAAACAGTTTATTTGTAGTTAGTAAATGTTTGTTTGAATATGGCGAAATAAACATTTTATCGGACCAAGTAAATATTCGTTAACTAACGCAATATTTATTTGACACAATTAAATCTTTGAGGCAACCATTAGAATGAAATAAACATTTTAATAATTAACGTATATTTTCTTGTCCCGACAAAATATTTATTTCGCCGTATTTGAAATTTCATATCTTAATTACTAATAAATTGTCGAATTCGGCGTAGAACGTCAAGAATAGTGTATTGTAAGGCAATAAGAATAATTCGGTTATCGCATAAAAGAATATTCATATTTTTTAATTCAATTTGTAATCTGTATGTACATATTCGACAAGTTGTAAGTGCTTTTCTCTCTACCTAAGATAATATGACGTGTGTGCTGCATTTTTAAATATCGTTTTCCAGCTTAAATAAGGACGAAAATGAAAAATGAAATAATACAGAGAGTACAAATTTTGTCCACATTTTTCTAAATCTACAACAACAAAAAATTGGTGGAAAAACCAAACTGTATTGCTATGCTTAGAAACAAGAATTTCTGAAACAAGAACTCGTTTCGTACAGTAGAAGGGTATAGATCCTATTATTAGCAATCCACAACTTAAGAACAATTTCATTAGCAATCCATTTATCTCAGCGTACGATATAAATGTAGCTCGTTCCTCACGCGACGGCTTAACTTTCACAGCGATCCCTGAGGTGCGAGTCACTCCCAGGCTCCAGTCGAAGCGTCCCGGCGAAGAGGCGACGATGTGGTGTCACGTCGTCGGCGAACCGCTGCCGCGCGTCGAGTGGCTGAAGAACGACGAGCCGCTCCACGACGAAGAGAACAAGTACGAGGTGGTCGGAAACGGCACGAAGCTGATGGTGAGGAACATCGGTTACGCCGACACCGGGGCCTACATGTGCCAAGCCACCAGCATCGGCGGACTCACCCGGGACATCAGCAGTCTGGTGGTCCAGGAGCAGCCTACACCGAGTAAGACAATATCCGCGGTAGACTTTTCAACTTTGGTACCACGAGAATGCTCGAGCAGACAACGCATGGCACCGAGGAGCAAATCGGAAACAAATCCACGAAAGTATCGCTCGATCCCAAAGGCGAACGTGGAAGTCTCGATACCGACCGCCCCTCTCGCAAAGAAACTTGAGAAGTCGAACAGCCGGCCACTGCAGAAGGTGCCTCGAGCGATCGTTCCGCGAGATTGCGTGACCCGTGAAAGCTCCTCCGCAAAACGCCTCGCGCGAGATACGATCTAAAGTGTCGACGCCAAGTTCAAGGCTACCAGGAATTTTTCGGCGCGGGGAACCGAGACGATTCGTTTCGAACTTTGGGATTTGTTTTCGTGTCGCTTTACTCTGAATTCACTCGGGTGGAAATTAGGGATTTGACCCCGGATCGTCATCGGGTTATTGGCGGGTGGTTCGTGCTTCTTGGGTCGTGAAAATATGTTTTCTTTCTCTTTCTCTCTCTCCCTCCCCTTCTCTCTCTAATTTATTATATTTTTCGTCTTTTTCATCTTATTTACGACTTATGTAGGTACACTGTGAGAAATAATGGCTGAAGCCAAAAAAATGTTTTCTTTAATCAGGAACATAATATAATTCTAGGATCAAGTCGTGGTTTTCTTCATGCTGAAAAATAATTTTGACAGGCTTGAGTAATTGTTTTTTGTTTTCGCGCAGAAAGAATTTCTTGTCTGAACGAAGGTATTCTTGAATCAAGAATATATGTTCTTCTGCCAAGAATCTGTAGTATTCTTAAAAATGTGTATGATCATATATTCTTTATTTTCACGATATGTATATATTTCTCTGACACCCGCAATTATTTCTCTCAGTGTAGTTCACTTAGTTCAGTTTTAACTATTCTTGTTCATCTTATTTTTTATCTTATTCTCGTTTACATAGTATTCTTGTTCTTCATTATTTCTTTCTTTGAGCGCCCTTAGAAAGCCCGCCCTAGAAGTCATAATAAACACTTTCTTCACCTTCTTATCTTGGATTCTTTCAGCGTTCTTCGATTTAGGTTCATTCACATTTCTTATTTACCTTTTCATTTGTTTCGACCGTATCACGTCTCGCCTCCTTGTACTTACGTGATCAACTATACGTGGAGAATAATAAATAAATCCACATCCTTCTCTCCCTATACTCGTAGTTCCTTTAATTATTCGTACTCCACGATTCATCGAGTCTCTCTCCCGCGTCCACACTGGAAACCAACGCCCACTTCCGTCCGGATTTCAATTGAATTAGTGGGTCCCGCGCTACAGTAGTACGAGGAACCGAAACCAGTTCGACTACGGTTCATCGCGGAAACTTACGACGCCCCATAGAAATTCAAGTAATATTAAAGCGGACGTGAATGGCGAATGCAAATGGACGATTACGAGGCTCAAGAGCCTACGCGCCAGATCCAGCTCGTTTCTCCCTTACTGCTCCCCCGCGATATTCGCTGCAGTTACACACTACGGACACGTACGGTACGGTATCGCGTGCAGTCAGATCGAGCTGAGCTCTCCGCCGCTTTACCTGGAAATATGGAATGTACGCGCACCCGGCAGTTTACGACCGAGTAATGCAAATGTAAAAACTTTATTAACCGAACGTCAGCGCTCGGCGTCAGAGGCGCGGGTATTTCCACCCCGAGAGTCGTTTCGAGGATTAAACGAGAACGGATTGAAAATGATAAACAACTTTCCAAACGCGATATTATTTCCGCGATGAAACGGGAGCTCGGGATAAACTCGCTACGGCGCCGCCGTCGAATTTCACCGTAGAGGATTTCCTTAACACCCCGCTGTCGATTCCAACGAACATTCCGCAGGTCGGATCGACTAATAACGTTGAACAAACACTCCGGTCGCGGAACTAACCCGGATAACCCGGATTGACTCTTCGAGTTTCGATCCTTGATCGAATCCGGACTCGTGGGTTCTATGCGCGCGCGGTCCTTCGCTAATCTCCCCGGGAACTATTCCGGGAATTGTTTTACCGGAAATAGTTGTTCCCCCCATGCTACGGTACGCGCGGTCCGAGTCATTTAAACTTTGCCTATAAAGTCGACAAACCCGCGGAATGGCTTCTATCGATTTCCCAATTGCGAGCGCGGGTTGTGCGTTTCTTTTTATTTCGGTACGTCGAAATTCACAACATTACGTTCTCGGCTGCTTTGTTCAATTTATGCAGCGAAGTATATTTCTGACTCCCGCAAAGACTGCAACGCCGAGAAAATAATTTATTTTTAGTTAATAAATGTTTGTTTGAATATGTCGAAATAAACATTTTATTGGAATAAGTAAATATTCATTAATTATTACGATATTTATTTGGCACAATTAAATCCTTCGAGGCAACTATTTATATGAAATAAACATTTTAATAATAACCGTGTTTTTTTGTCTTTACAAAATATTTATTTCGCTGTGTTACATTTATTAACTACATATTAATAAACTGTTTTTTCGGTAAAGATGCTGTGCATTTTACGGCACACGCGGGGTGTTGTAATCGAGACTAGGAGAACCTTTAATGCATCCGAGCGACTGTCTGACCGTAATCGGTTATTACTACTGCCGCCAGCCGGCTGCTATTGCGAGTAGCCGGGCGAATTAAACTCCGACGAAGTTGGAGCGTGCCTGTTCTCGAAGTATTAACGCGCTGTATAATACACGCGAACGGCACTTTAAAGGCCCTACAGGGAATAGACGCGTTAGCGGAAACGGGATCTCTCTTAAATTGCTAAAACCTTTTATTCTCGCAGCAGCAGCGAACGAGGAGCGTAGATTCTTTTCCTTCCACGACTGGGGTATCTCCGTCTACGAGCCCTCCACGTGTCGACTCTACCATCAAATCCGGTCTACGGATATAATACCTGGAACGCAGGTGCGTCTCGCTTTATCTCCGTCCTTTCAGCGAAGCAACGGTCCGTTGACTCGCGATGCCGCGCGAGAATTAATTAACGAACCCTCTCCGTCCCTTGCTGCAGGAATACGTTTGCGGGGAGAAAGACACCCCTTGTACCTGGGGACGGGCCATCAACGTGGCCAACCGTTACGTTTACGTCAGTCAACCGCGGAAGGATCGCATCCTGGTCATCAGCAAAATTCAAATGGTCGTCGTCGACGTGAGTGACAATTTTACACCTCCCCCGGCTGGAATTCATATTCGCGCAATATGAATCCGCAAAAATTCACGCCGGTAGAATTCTTCGCGCGGTTTGGAATCGCGCGCTCGATATGTAGGTAAATCGAGAAGGAGGAACGGCGAAAGGAATGGAAAAATGGCACGAACGATATGTAAATCGTCGGTGGAAAATGAAATGTCGATATCGGATATGCATTTCCCTTTCGCGCCCTCTCTCTCTTTCTTCCAATGTCGCCCATACCTCCGCAGGATATTCGTCTCGAGGTAACGCGACGTTTGTCTCCCGGCTATACCCACCTACTCGGCGATTTATCCCCGAGATGCGGGGGAAGTCGCGCGGAGCGAAGCGCCCGCAGATTCGACAACCCCTTTGAAAGGCCGCGATGGCCGTCGAAATAAAAACTCCCTATGCATAAAGCATCCCACATTTTCCAACGACGCCTCTATTCCTTCGCGTTTCTCCACCTTCCGTGCCGTGCGTAGAAGTTGTAGAAAAGTTTCACGGAGCGCGTTTACGACGCAACGAGCGATTCGACGTATCGGCCGTGATGTCCAACGACGATACACGTAAGCCAGATCGCGAGCTTAACGGATTTATGCTTTACGGGCCGAGAATAGCCGGAGCGCAATGGATTGCGAGCTATTTGCTCGGCGTGTTTATGGCTGTCGGCCATGTTTAGTCTGTCCGAGGGCGGTTGATGGGCGCGAGGCATTTTTACGGACGCGCCGGCACCCCTGCGGAACGACGCTGTCCGGCTCCATATCGCTTTACGAGAGCGCCGGAAAATTTATAACTGGAAATTCTCCGCGCTCGACCCGTAGCGGACGCTATATCGTCGCGGGGTTTTGTTCGACGATCGATTTTGCGCGGTACGCGATAATGCGCTCGCTGGCACGTTTATCGGATGACCCGCGCGGTGGTACACGGCGGGACGACGAAGAACGGGGCACGCAGTCGGATGCAGCGGAGGTAATCAACCCCCGACCGAGAGGTTCTGTAATTTTCGCGGTGTCGCGCGATGTTCGGCGAGCTGAGAGAGAATTCGCGACCGGCGATTAATTTTGATTCTAATGGAGCTTGCCGATTTCTTTTGTGTGGAAATTCACGTGTAAGACATCAAATTACGCCTCGCGTACGCTGAGAGAAATAATTTCTAGTGCCAAGAAAAATGTTTTCTTCAATCAAAAACATAATACAATTCCAGAATCAAGCTATGATGTTCTGTGTGGAAGAAAATATTTGATAGGCTCGAGTAATTATTTTTGTTTCGCAAGGATAGAATTTCTTGTCCCGCACGGAAAAAAATTTTAATCGCAGCATTTAGAAAGTTTGAGGTAAATTTCGGGACACACAAGGGCGATTAGTTGTTACGATAATTACAATTTCAGTAAAAATTATGGTAAAATTTGTACAAGTTGCAAGCGTTGCTGTAATTTTTACTAAAATTGTAGTTATCATAACAATAAACTGGCCTTGTCCCGTTTACTACAAACTTTGTAATTATTACGATATATTTTTCCGTGCAACGAAGGTATTCTAGAATCAAGAATATGTATTCGCATGTTCTTGATTCAAGACATATTTTTTAACACTGTCAATTATTCCTCTCAGTGTATCGTTGCTCGGTTTTTAGTTTCAGCAATCAAGGCTAAAACCCAGCGATGAATCACCGGGCGAAAAATGCAAATGACCCCTGAACTAAATTTTCCAGGTGGTGGTCACGGATAAATATCCGGTGGAGCTGCAATACGTGGCGTCGTTGGATCAGGTGTGGGTTCTGAACTGGCGGAGCGAGAGGGACATGGGCGTGAAGACAGTGCAGGTGATCAGGGATGCGGCGCAGAAGAGAAAGCATCACACGGTCCATCCGGAACCCATCGACGGTCAGTTCGACTTGGTCCGAGGACTCTACATTCCCCTGCGACAGGTCGGTCATCCTTTCCGGAACTGGAAATCGAAACGGAGAGCCCAACCGTTCGAGTTCGCTCGTATATTTGCACCGTATTGCTTACACTCTTCCAGGACATCGGCCACGCGTTCAAATACGGCTACGTAACGCACACCAATCAGCGCGGTATGTACAAATTGGACTTGGCAAACATGAGGTACACCCGGAGCGCCGATCTGGCGCCGTACAACTGCGTTCCGGTAAACATCCAGTTCCCGGCACTCTGTAAGTAATCGTACGCGCACGCCGATACACAGAAATAAACGAACGCGTGATTTGATCGAGCCGCGAGGGAAATTGGGATAATTGTACCGATGGAAACATTTCTCTAACAATTTTCTGAAAAACTCTGAGACGTGTATAGACTTTTTTCTGACTCTGTAGTAATTGGAATATTTCAGTCATTTTCAGGGAAGTATCAGAATTTTCCAGGATAGATCAGAAAAATGTCTAGAAAATATTTACTTTTGGACTTTTCGCTGACAAACTCTGACACTTCTCTGAAAAAATGTCTGAAATGTTCCAATTACTATAGGTATAGAAAGTTAGAACAAAATCGAAATATCAGTTTTTCAGAAATTTATTAGAGACATTTTTCCATGGTGTGCGGTCGACGGATTCGGAAATTGCTTGCAAACGCGGCGCGCGGAGAGATACCGTGCGTTTATCGCTTGAACGGAAAATCGGTTCGTTTCAGACGGCTTCGTGATACTGCAATGCGAGGAACCGATCACCGGTCGAGCGACGGGTCAGCTTGTATTGGATTATTTAACCGACACGGTCCTCGCGCACAAGCCGAGCCTCGTTGGAAAACCTCTGGTCTCGCCCGATTCCCGTCATCTGGTCACTTTGGACAAGCAGGAGAGCGGTGGTGTCGTTCTCGTCGTGCAGGAGATATTGCGTAATGATTCTCTTAGTTTCGGATGAATCGAATTGTCGAAAGAAACGGCAGCGAGGCGCAAGAATGAAAGAGGGAAATCGATTTTATTTTAGCGAGCGGATTGAAATTCTCGTTCGACGTGAAGACCACCCTGAACATCAGCGACATCACTTTCTACCCGTCCCAGACGACGCACGGTTACGATATCTACGCGTCCTCCACCGACAAAGACGACATTCTCTTCCTGAACCTGGCTACAGGTAAAATATGTAAAATAATTTTTCAATGAAGGATGTACCGATGAAAAAGTGTCATCCGTATTGAAAAGATCCCATAGATTCCCGTAAACAATTTATATGGGAATCTAATGTGTCTTTGACACAGCAATTCCAGATATCCACTAGAAAAGTTTGAAAAGGAATTCACTGAATTCTACGTGAATCTGAGATGATAAATGGGGATTTATGGAATTTTATGTATGTATATCACACACACACACACACACATAAAAAATAAGTAAAATCCTATATATAAAGATAAAGACTTATACGCGCAGTTTTATTCGTAATTACTAATAAAATCACAAGATTTTATTTATTTCTACAGATACACGTAGAATTCAATATATTAATATTCATCAATCTTAAATTTTTATTTCTGGGTATCTGGAATTACTGTGTCAAGAGCACATCAAATTCCCATGGGGATTTGATGGGATTTTTACAAGTTTTCATTGAGAATCCGTGAGAATAATTGATTTTTTTCAATAGAGGTCGACGAGAACACCGAAGTCGTTTAATCACTGTTGACTCTGTTTTTTTATTTTCCTAGGAAAAGTAGAAATGATAACCGGCGTTGGCAAAGCTATGCCGGCGAGCCTCGCCAAATGGGACAATTCCAACAGGCCCATCGTTCAGAGCGGTATATTCGGTCGATACATGGTAAGCCCTTCGAACGAGGCGCTCTTCGTGCTGAACGGCGAGACGCGAACGGTAAACTGCGAAATAGGGGGGTTGGTTCATCCCGGCGCGGTGGTATGGTTCACTGTATCGCTACATTAAACCTCGGTGATATCGATGCGGTCATCGTTGACGTTCGAAATAACGACCACTAGGATTTCGTTCGCTAGTCATCGCGACCATCGAATCGCTCTTCATTTCGGCAGGTGAAAGGCTAAACGAGTCTCGGCTGTAGCTGTAATTATCGCGACGGGTTGCGAGGGACGATTAGCTAAGTGGACGCGTCATGCCGTTATCGGTGGCAAAAATGAAGAGGGCGGTCGTCGCGAATCTATCGGTGAAGGAATTACTGCCGAAATGAGATATATAATAATAGGATACAATTTAATCGTAAGGCGAAAAAACAAGGATTTGCTAGAGCAGCCGCCGTCGTCGGCACGGACGAACGGGCGCGAAGACAGACCAAGTATAAAAAACGTGTATCCCTGCAAAATCAATCGTGCGGAAAGCCGACGATCAGTCTGTATCGACAGATATTTTTGAGAAAAATCCGCGAAACATTCCCCGTGCAAAAAATGATTCATACGAGACGTCACGATAAATCGAACTCATTAAGCATTCGAACTTAAGATATCATCTTTTCATACTAATGGGTGAACCACGTCATACACAATAACTAGTGATAAAGAAAATAACATTACGCGCGATGCATATATATAAATATTATAATATATGAAATAAAATATACTAAAATGTTTAAGAATAGCGTTTTTATGGGCAACTGTCTGTTCGAGGTGTATAATTTCTTGTTCGTTTCAACATTCTCCCGCGAGAAGTGATTTCCAATCTTGGAAATTAGTTTCGTTTTTTAAAGGGAAAAGGGAAAACGAGAAAAAATGGATCGCGTCACGCGAGGAAAGCTGAACAATAATAAATCCTTTCCCTATCGAGCGTAGATTATATTGATGTTGCAATTAAATTGCAATCCCAATTAAATCCTGTAAGAATCAGCGGGGAACAAAATGAAGCGAAAGACAGACTTGATTGTTACTACACCTCGAATTAGAC
The DNA here is from genome assembly GCA_963678675.1 of Xiphydria camelus. Classification (NCBI taxonomy): domain Eukaryota; kingdom Metazoa; phylum Arthropoda; class Insecta; order Hymenoptera; family Xiphydriidae; genus Xiphydria; species Xiphydria camelus. The sequence goes on along the minus strand of OY783197.1, from coordinate 23,221,504 downwards.
AGTGAGAGAGTAATAAAAAATATGAAAGAGAAAAAACTGTACCAAAGTTGATAGTCTCATTCTATGTGTAGAGTACTTTCTATCCACAGTTGTTTCTGTCTCATCTATTGCGTTTCTTTGAAATAATATAGATTTCTTCTTCTAATTCTAGATTATTTTAGGATTTCGCGTCCCTTTCACTAAAAGTAAGGAAAAAGATACCGTAAGGTATAGATTTACTTGAAGGAGTTGAGAGCGAATACAGTCCAGCCTTTCCCACGAAAACTAAATGCGCGTCAAAAAAAAAGGACGATTGATGCGGCCTTTCAAGGAAATTTAATATTATGATGCCGAAGCTCGCAGTCGGAGCAGTAGTAGCCAGTAGGCGCGGTCCGTTATACGTCCGGCATCGTACAGTTCCCAGTAAGGCGGCACACGTATGGCGGGCCGTCCTACTGGCTGTTATAGTTTCGGAATCAATCTTATTGAATATCCTGCAAAATCGCATTCTTATCGTATTAACGGACTGCTCGACTCGCTTCCTTATCTTATATTATACCCACAGTAGAGAAGTACTATCTAGAAGCGTAACAGAGGCTAAGAGCGAAGTTATTTTGTTAACGTTATTCATATCGGGATGAAATAATAAAATTTTGCAACGTTAAAATAATCGAACAGCGGGAGTGTAGTTAAAGCAAAGGCGATTTCGTTCGGTATGCAGTAGTATGTATTGAGTGAATGCGAGAAAAATGAACTAAAATCATGTAAAAGAAAACATGAATCGGTACGCGCGAATTTCGGTAAACGTCAAAGACTGAAATTTTATGTGATCAAACGGGCGATTCTCTCGATAGTGTGAATCGCGCGGAAAGAGTTTTCAGTCTCTAACGGTTACCCCATGATTCAGGGTGATTCTTTCAACTGACGTATTGATTCTCGATACGCGGTGGATATTTTCGAGAGTTAGAGTCTACGAAGACGATCGCAACCGACAACTTCGAGCAGTACAGCTCGGAAACTTTGAAAGGGAAGCTGGTTGCGTATCGATATCGTATCGCTGCTAATGGGAGCATGTATAAGAGCCTCGCGAAACACGGTGGCAACCTTAGGTAACGCATAATTATGACATTGATATATATTAGCTTAGTAAAGATATTAAAATATTATATATTTATAATGGAAGAATTACACGTACACGAGATACCTAAATAGCGTACAGTATTCGTCAACTGCGAGAAGAGACGAAAAGACGGATAATTCTCTATTGGCTTGTCCGAATAAAAGGGAGGATTCGCTCTTAGTTGCAGTATGAGCGAATATTTCGTAATATTTGTTCCGTCGAGCGAAGAGGTAAATAATTCCGATACGAAATAAACACTGTGACGTATTTACCAAAGTAAAAGCAAATGCGCCTTTTTGATCGTGTAACCAGTTTTCTGAAGGAACTTACCGGAACTGCGATGACTCCTCGGTCGATCTTTCAAAAAGATTTGCACGAGAATAATCTCTAGCTATGGAAAAAACAAAGAAAGACACGAACGTCATATTGCACGCGTAATTTCATCTATCCTATCATTACATACTATGTAAACAATCTACAACAAACAACATCGGTTGACTCTTTATTCGCTATCACGCGATTCTTTTATTTTCACATCCCAACACCCTTCTATATCGCTCTAGTCATTTTGATAGTCACAAGAGATAGCGCAAGGCAAACTTCTCGATCTTACAGTCGATTGATTCCACGCCGACGGTCGTGAATAAATGTGTATATATATTACGTAATGGGACGCGTCAGTACGCCTGGGGTATATACGTCCATATCTAAATGTCTTGGCGTTTCTTCGCGGGTCAAAGTAGGAAAACCTTGCCCTAGGAAATCCGCAATGAAAAAAAAATATACCACGTGCAGTATTCAGAGTCTCGAGAGAGAGAGTTTGACTCTCGATAAAAGAAAGGAAAAAAAAGGAACTTTACCTAGACGACGCCTTGCATTTGGTGCAGCTGCAGAGACGCGCACTGCTAATCGAATCGACGTCGGGACAATTATACCTGCGACGACATAGGATGTAACAACAATAATTATATATATATTATTAATGTGTGTTTGTTAAGATGCATTCCTTGTAATAAAAAAGTACCACACAAATAATTTAATAAATAATCTGTAAACCCAACGTTTTTATTATTTTCTAAATGCACAAACATACAATCTTCGTAGAGGAGCTCTCTCTCTCTCTCTCTCTCTCTCTCACTCTTTCTCTCTTCCTTTCTCATCATCGTCGAGTATATTCGTATGACTCGTAAAAAGTGTGATCGAGCATGACAAAAAATCCAAACAGATTCCGCCGCACTATTTCGGTAGCGTCGGACGTTCGCCCGACGTTAGCGCAGCGCAGATCTCCATCACCTCCTTAAAAGGACGACGAAGTAAGGTAATACAGTCTTGCTTCGTATGTAACTTTACATTCCGTTTTCTAATAAATTATACTTATTCAAGATTATCGAGTCTATCTTTTCTTCCACTATAATACAAAGTGAATACGCGATTCTTTTAAATTCTTTGAAATAGTCGTTTATTATTTTTGTCCTTCCACACTTCAGCTGGCGGACCGCTCACCGCGTTGCTTCCATCCATCTTGTATAATTCCACTAAAAGTGATCTACAAATTTCCCCGCCTCTCAAAATTGAGAAGAGGCGAAGTAGGAACGCGCGCGGACGCGAATCCCAATTTCGCAAGATCATTTCAACTCGTCGCTAAATCAACCGGTCCGCGTAGTTTTTACGTAAAATAATTCGTTCGCATTCACCGAAACGTGAACGATAACGTCACAAGGTCATAACATATACAAAGTTCGCGCGTGACTCAAGCACGGCGAAACATCACATTCCTGGTGGCATCTTACATCCGCAGCTTCGCGGACTTTATTGTAAATGCGTCTTTATGTTTTCCATTATTTACTGTAGGCGCGGGAAACTCTATACTTCAGCAATCGTTAGAACCGAATTAACGTACGGAGGCCTCGTATCGACTCCAAATTTCGAGATTAACTTGAAAAAATTGACCAAAATGTCCCTTTCTGCGAGTGTTTCGACTCGCGAACGCGTTCGATTGATCAATTTGCAAGAAGAATTATATACCTACATTTTTTCGCGAGAATTGGGCTCAAGGTACGAGCATACATGCGCGAAAACGAGCTTTCATCCCCGCGCGACATAACAATTGCAACTGCCTCTCACTCTCTTTCTCGCGGAAGATTCGTCGATCTAATTCGCGCGTTTGAATCGTCCACCGGGTCACACAGTCCACCCAAAAATAATATCACCGGTTAAATATTGCACGGCTTCAAGTTAGTCCCCTGCCGGCTGTAAAACAAAATGTAGGCGTTGCTGAAATCCTCCTCTTGCGGTTTCTGCCTACTCGTCACCTCGTCGTTGTAATAGTACCAGACGTCAGTCCGAGGATTTTTAGCGTATGCGGTATAGTGCCCCAAGGATACACCTGCGCGAAAGTAAGATACGCGGGGTCAGGCGACGCGTAAAACGAGTGACGTCCTACTGCTCAAGAAAATGCTTGAAATATACATATACCAACCTCCAAAATGACAAACACAAGCATAGAGATCGTAGAGGTGCCTTCCGACACTGAGACCAACGAGAGGAAAGGTTACTTTATCGTCTAGTTTCATACTCACACACTCGTAGAATACGAATCTGCGAGAAAGCGTAAGAAAACAGATTTATCGGAACGATGCCGCGAAGGATTTGTCGAAACCGATATCCGTCACACGTTATCCAATCTTACCTTTTCAGGTAAACTATAAGGAACTTGGGATATCGATGGACGGTTAGTGTTTTGGTCGCACACTGGTTGTGCTCGCACTTTGGACAAAACCACGGATTATGCTCATCCAACGTTTCGCTGAAAATAGATCGAAGAACTGTTCGTGAGGGGCTTTTGGAACGACGGCGCGGAAATTACAGTCGACGAGACGATTACCTTTGACTAAATGCCTGTAGACAATCGTAGAGGGACAGAGGATGGTGCGGCCGCTGTTCGCTGATGCTGATATGATCGATTGGTTGAGGAACCTTAGGAACGTTCTCGGTGTACCGAACGGCGAGGGTATCGCCGTTCTGCAGGGCCACCATACCAGATTCTGGTATTCTGCAGCCCGTACAATGCGCCGTGTACATGCATCGCGAGCAATGATGACCCTGAAAGCGACAAGCGACGATTCTTCACTTGTCTTTCCAGCCCTACGAATGCGGATATCGCAGACCACCGAATCGAACTGACTTGACCATCCACAAAATGAACGGTGTAGTTTCCCTCTTGCGTGACGACCTTCTTTACGACGTCGTACAAATCCTTCGCATTGACTCTAGAGGGCAATTTAAGCAAGTGCGGAAAACCGAAGAGCTTAGTGCCCTTCCTATTGTTGGTCGTCTCGTTGGTGTCGTGCCTCAGCACCAAGGGAATGTTTAAAATTCGAACAGCGGGCCTCGGTCGGCCAGTTTGGTCGATTTTCGCGAAAGACGACGCCGTCACGAACGTAGAACACACTGGGCACATTCCGGGTTCCGTTTGGTTCTTGAAGTAGTTCTGTTGGGTAATACGCACTGCTCTCTCAATTTTCACTTTAGCTTCTTTCACAAATTGCGGATCACGATGGATATCTATCGTGCGTACACATCACGAACTAAGGAAGCACATAACATGGAACGTACGCGGTTACTGCGGACGGTAATCGCATCGGCGAAAAAGAATGGAAATAAATTTGTGAAACAAACTATAATGTTAACTACGCAACGTAAATGCTGTTTCCCTCTCTTTTGTTGGTTGTTCGATAAATGCCCTCAGTATGTTGGCAGCGTCAGATTAGTCTGAATTGAGTTACGAGCCGCGAAGGCCCGTCTTGCAGATTGTACTAAAAATGCAGATCACGCGAGTTTCCACCCCGACAATTTGTCGCCTCCGCTTTATGACAAAGCATCCCCGGCTTGTAACAAAGTCAAGCTATTTCTGGTTCCCGCGCGTACCGCTATGGTACCGTCCTGCTAGAACGTTTTAGTGACCCTGTCTCAGACCTTCCCGAGGTGAATAATCGTGGCAATCGCATGCCTTGCTTGTACACCCCCGCTGCTAGATTGACGCTGCCGAGTATCATCATCGGGTGGATTGATATTTTATAAACAACAATCAAAGTGTTCTCAACGAAAAATAAATTACACTGCACGTAAAAAGATCTTGCGATATTCCCCTTTTAACTAATTGAATTTTGACATAAAATATAATTCGAAAAAGGCTATCATCTCGCATGACACTTACCTCGATACACGGATCGCACATGATGAATTTGCAGCTATTTCCGCCGTGCTTCTTGAGATCTCCGTCTAACTCTTCGAGACAAATTGTGCAAGGTCCGATATCATCGCTCGTGGCGGTACCATTCTGACAAGGTTCGCTTTCCAGCACGCGGTCTCCGCCACCGTCCTTGAGTGAAGTGTACGCGTCGGGTGGTTCCGAGAGCTCGAACGCGTATATGGAGCGATTCGTATCATTGACGTATCTCAAAAGCAAATTATCATCCTAGAGGAAGGCATAAATTCATGATCACCCATTGAAGATTCTTTCAAAATGACATTAGTATTCACTGCAAAGATTTGTTTGATGGAATGTAGCCCTGTAACTAAATCTTGATGTTACAAGAATGTTCTCCCACCGGATTTCTCTCGGAGGGCAGTATCGACGGCACTTGAAGCTAACCAGAGTGCCACCTTCTTGACCCTCCAGAATAGACGTGAAAATACGACGCGTCAAATCAACGTACTCACCAGTATTCTCGCGATATGATTTTCCAAAACTTCCGCTAGGGCAATATTCGCAATGGATAAATTGTCTTTTCCTAAAGTCTTTATCAATTCCTCCTTTAATTTGCCGATCCTCGACTGTTTGTTCAAGGAGACGACGCACCGAGTCGGGGAACCGCTATTGGCGGGAATGTAAGTAACGTTCAACTGTCTTTCCATGGCGTGCGGCAGTGGTACGGATAAATACATGAACGGTTCGTACGTCACCGAAATGTGTTTGCAGACTGCGCATACCACCTGGAATCGATCGGATACGCGTCACGCTTTGCCGTGCAAACTCACGGTAGCGCATTCTAAAGCGCGTTATAATTTTAACGGCACGGAAATGGTATATAAGATCTCAGATATATGTATATGTACAGTAGACTGAGCCCTGTTCCATGATACTATTTGGAACAAGGAGGATGTCTTCCGGTTTTATTATAGGAGGATTAATACTATGCGATCGACTGAATTCTCAACAGTGAAACCTCATTGTTGAAACCGCTCCATATTTTAGTTGAGGATCTATTCATTCATATCAATAATATAAAGATAAACTCACCGTGCTCTTAAATTGTCCTTGAAAGGTGTCGACAATGACGCTCCTGTTGGACCTCAAATGTTTTGCCCAGTGTTTGTCAGCCTCGATCTCCTCCTGCGCCGGTATCGCTCCGTTTTCGCAGTTTGGCAACATCCGAGAACACTGCAAACCACTCGTGCCCAAACCGTCGCGTCTGTGGTTCTTCTCCTGATCTTCGAGCCTCATCCTTTTGACATTGCACTTCTCCAGCCCACTGTCGCACTCCGTATCGGAACCGCTCGACATGCATTCGATGTTGCAATTGGTCTTTTGAACATTCACCTCCTTTATTCTTTTGATACTGATGTTCTTATTATCGAAATCGTGGTTCTCCATCAAGTTCGAATTCTCCAAAGCCGGCCGCCGGATATTTTCTTTTGGAAACTTTTGGGAATCAAAGTGAATCTCGTTATTGCACTCTTGCTGAGTCACCAGGAAATTTGCGTTGCTCGTCTTAGCATTTTTCACGATGTCAAAGAGCTCGTGATACTGCGTAACGTTCTTCGGTATGTGAAGCGAGAGAGTTTTCCTGGTGAATTTATCCGACGACGATGATCGCCGAATGAAAGTCGTGCTCGTATCGTCATCCTGCATCTTGTTGTGAATGAAACTGGACTTTGTATCAATTATTTCATCGGAATCCAACGTCTCCTCGTCGTCGTTCAAAGGTGAACCTCGTGGAGAATTTGCCGTGCTATCTAGTTCTCCTATAGGTGAGTCTAAATCTGACGAGAGAGTGCGCATTGTAAAGTACCTCTGGAACGACTCGTGCTACCGCCGAAACTAAATAATCGGATAACTGTAGTACCTCTGGGCGAGCCAGCCATGGTAACGTTAGGGCTATTCGGGCACTCCGGCGACGGTGGATTCTCGTAAGTTTCCATCGGTCCTATGTTGCATTTGGAATTAGTAGTGGCAGTGACCGTTGCATCCATGGAACTATCCTTCTCTCCGTTCTCGTTTAAATTGATCAAATTGGCAGTGGTCGTGGTGGCTGGAATTTGACAACTCTTCGCCGATTTGGAGGTATTCATCTGTTCGTGAAGAGAATCCAGCAAGAGTGCGAGGAATTCTTGACAGTCATGCTGTTTCGGCAATTAACAGAAATTCGTATCGTTAAAATCATCAAAGGGTTCATACACGACTTTTTCACGCACGGTTCCAATTACCTGTCTGTAGTCCTTAAACTGCGGATGATAGGCGCCTAAAGTCTGTTTGAACTCGGTGGGCCTGACTACGCTGTACCTGCCTGACCACATTTTGCTTAGGAGCGAGCTAAAATGCGCCATTAGCGATCCGGAAGGCAGTTTTTCACCCTTCTGCTGCAATTCCAGAAAGTATCTCAACACCGGAGGAGTGGCAGTGAGGCACTGCAAACCCGCGGCCATGAAACAAGTATTACCGAGATTGCGAAGTCCGCAAACGCCAGGAGGAGTGGTCACCTCTAGGGGAGAAGGATAAACGAAAAAGACATTACTTGTACGTGCTACGAAATCACGACCGCTAAAATATGGAGCAAGTCTCGGATGAAATATAGAAATACGCAAATATGTACTGACCTATCACAGAGTCATCCTGAGTATCTCCTGTTTCTGTAAAAAGGTTATTCAACGTTGGTATACCAGGGGGTAAAAACGGTCCGTGTTCCACACCCGTTTCCGAATCTTCCATTGGATCAGCGCCAACGTCGACGAAATCGTCCAATCCAGGAGGTGGAGGGAGTGGAATTGCATAATCAGACGCGGAACTGTTTGCTTCAGTCCTACGATAATGATGTTCTTCGTAAACCAGAGGAGATGCTTCACTGAAGTTAAATTAGAACGATTCAGATAAATATTGCCTTGCATTGTTATAGAGAAATTGGGTATTTTTTATAGCAAATGATCTCTACAATTCCCGATGTAGCTTTACTAACCAAGTATTTTCAATGCCCATATTGACTTCTGTGGGGAGTGAGTTGTCCTCGTTCAAAGTGAGATTGTGATCCAACGAAGAAGTGAGGGGACTGAGGCCCGTTGATTCCGAAACCTCCAATACTTCCGGAACGTCTGATAGTTCAGAAACTCCGGATGCTTCGACCATCGAAATACCTCCTACTTCGGAAACACCTACCTGGCTGTCCATTCAGGCTACGCCTTTCCTAGACAAACAAAATATTCCTCTCTAGATTATATAATTTTCTGGACCCAAAAATGTTAAGACTTCTATTAACCCTGGAATACTACCCATATTTTAAAAGAAATGAAAAGTATTCCTTCTCTGGGGTGCAGGTGTACCCGGGATAGCAGTCCAGGGTTAAAAACAAAAATAATTGCAATGGCAGATTTTTAAAATGCTTGAAATTTCAGTCATTATCTGGTTAATTATACAAGTGAGAAAGTGTTGGCAATTAAAAAAGAGAAAGCAAGAAGAAAAAGTGAGTCTATAAGTCACTTGAAACCATTAGACAATGAACAATAGGTGATGAAAAATACACTTGACTTTTACACTGCCCATACATCCAAGAAATGAAAGATATAAATATAGTATGTAAACTTTATCAAGGGATATACACAAATATATTATTCCCCTTTTCACAAACAAACAAAAAAACATTATTTTGATGACTAAATAATTCAAAAAAAATTAGGGCAAGGAGGATAATCAATCACAAGGAATGGCGATACTCTGTGGCAACGGAAACCCGTTTCACTCAGTGAGATAGGCCGATATAAATTTCTTATCAGCGGCGGTTGCCAAAACTGGCAACATTAGAAAAACTTCTTAGGACAAAGATCTCGCAGTTTCTAACCTAGCATTTCGAAATATTTCACTATTCACGTCTCCCAATTTCACATACCATCGCAGAAGCACCCGATCATTAACCGAAGCTGTTAATTGGATTTTTACGCGCTGCGAAAACAGGATTATCACGTAAGAGATCTGTGGTTGGTCGATAAGAGAGAAATTACATTCATTGAAACAGCCGAAGAACAAACAGACCATCCCTGAGGAAAACGTGACCGAATAGCGGTGCCACCCCTGAGCGGATTACGCGTTACACTCTAAAATATACCAAAGTGCGAAAGTGTCCCTAAAATATCAAAGCGAATCACCGGAGCGAAGCGATTTACTCACTTTTTTTCTGGTGAAAGCCGCCGAAGTCCCTTTGCTGTAAGGTGTCTATGCCGCCATTGCAGAAAACGGCATGGCCGGTGGCTGCGCAGAAAAAATTCCATCCGCAGCGTTCCGAAAAAAAAACGCCCCACTGGCAGCACTAGATTCCACTTCTCCGTGATATATTCGCATCGCGCTAACTTTTTGCTAAATTTTTGCGAGCGAATATTTTTACCTCCGATTTTATTCACACGCAACACTGGCAGTGCCCTCGACACCTAACGGAAGCCTCGATGCGTCGCGTTAGTACCGAGTCCCGTTAGTTCTTAAAAATTCCCTTATATTGCAATTATTATTATTATTATTGTCGGCTAGTTCACGAGAAGGCCCTCCTTTCAATCTGATGGCGCTAGAGCTCCTTGGTTCGAACTTTCGTGCACCTGCCGCGCTTGTGATGCGCTCAGTCGGGGATTCGTCGTTGTGGTGTGTAGTTCTCTTTAATTCTGTAACCTGTGATCGTGTTAGTGAAACATCTGCGCTGTGCGCAGGTTGCACGTAATGTTTACATCTTGCGCGTGGACAGTCCCCAGTGATCTCTCGCGATTTTCTCGGATTGAATATAATGTAGAAAATTGACAAAATTCCGTAACGCACCGCCCAAATAAAGACAACGGTCCCGTGTATCCGTGCAGACAAAATGGGTGGTTACGCGAGCAGAATTGCGTCCGTGTCGAACATCGCTGTGAATTCTGTGTACCGCGGCCGTAAGCGAAAATGCATCGAGGAGGACGATTTTGATTTGGAGTCGGATTTCATCAAGAAGACGCTTCAAACTCCGAAAAAGTAAGTGCTCCCCTGTGATTTTCCTTTCAAAGTATTCGAACGCTATGACTCATACGCGAGATATCGTCTAACGTATTCGCGAGTCTTCGTAGTTAAAGCGTATTCGTGATTATAAAATGTAAACAACTTTGACGTGATAATTATGCATTATTAAAATCGTTCAACGACTCGTTAATATTACGTATTTTTTGACTGGTAGGCAATTTCGGAGCAATGTCTTCCAACTTATACTTAGTACTTATCACTTGCATTATGAGTTTGTTATCAAAGATTGCTTTTAACATTTACTAGGTACAAGTATTTAGAAAGTTATTCATTTGCTAATCTATCAATTAAGGCCTTGCTATAATTTTTTTTTCCTCAATGCTTTGTAGGTTAATTTAATTGACATAACTAATGTTATTGTTATTATTATCATTAAATTTGCAGGACTAAATTAATCTTATTCTAAAGTTTGAGTAATTAATTTTGAGTTATTTCAATACTGCATTTTATTCAATTAGATTTACTTTTTGCACGTTTTAATTATTCTTAAACAGCATATTGTATAGTGTTTTATAATTTAAGTACTTAAGTTATTCTTAAATACTATTTTCATAATTGAAGCTAGATTCACATAGGTACCATTAGAGCAGTACTACATTATTTAAAAAAAAAACCATATCCTAAGCTGGGAAACATTTCAACATCTGTGCCTGTAAACGTGCATTGAACGCGATGACGTCATTCTGCATGGTAGCTAATTATAAACAGTTAGTGACGAAGGATGTTGAAAATAGATATTTCTTTATCTCGTTGCTTACGCGGCTATTATAGCTATGTAGATCCTTAGAATTGGAAAATATTGATCACAGAACAAAACTAAACGTAAACGGAAATCATGGAGCTCCTAATGAATATTGAATAGTAATAATATTTTGTACTGGACTTATGGCGTTATTCTGTATGAAACTGTAAGCTCTATAAGGTACTGCATTCTAAAAAGTCACATACCTAAGAAAGCTGCGTAACTTTACAGCATCTTATAGAGTTTACAGTTTTGTACAGAATAATGCCATTGATGTACCACATAATGTAGGCTTTATCTAACATTTAAATGTAATTGATTATTTTTGTTTCAACATTTTCACATGATTCTGGATTATAGTAATTCATGATTAGGCGCGAGGTCATTGCAAAACATTTTCACTTTGTCTAAAATTAATGCACATGCACATGCTCAAAAGAAAGTTAAAACCGCGCCCAGCAATGTAGTTAATGATTTCAGAAGCTTTAAAGACATATATTTATACGATTGTGCAATGTTTTACTCCACTTTTGGAGCCGTGTTGTCGAACACGCTTTGTACCCATACGGCACCATTACGTCATCCCTACGTAGCGAGAACGAATAACTTACTTTTTCGCCTCAGCCACAGAATTTATGGCTATCACGAGGCCAGTTGCAGTATTCGTATTTTCGCGAATTTTCTCGTTTCAGAAGAAAATTATTAACGACTGCGCAGTACATATATAAAACGCTATTCCAAGAAGAGAAGGGCAGCGACATAACTGTCTTCATGCTGGGCAAAGCATGGAGACTGCACAAAGTTTATATCAGTCAAGTATGAGGATGTTCCTAACACACTTATTACGATCAAACTGTATGCCGATTCCTGTATATAGATATATGCTCTATTGCATTTGTAGAGTCCTTACTTTGCGAGTATGTTTTGCGGTTCCTGGCGAGAATCGAACGAAAAGGTCATCTGCGTTGAAATTGGCGATCCCAACATTACGCTGGATTGTAAGCATGCTTTTCAGATTAACGCTAATTCGTGTTTTAAACTGAGATGTGATTTTGAATGCATCTAACGGTGAAAGGAATCGTCAAAAGGAAAGTTTCTGTATGTCTCTTTCTTGAAAGGGCTGACCCTCCATTGACCTACATACATATTCCACGCTCGCTTATTCGCCCGTATATGGTCGCGCGTAGGACGAATGGTCCTTTCGTTAAGCAGTGCCGCGGATGAGCGCCGAGATCTAAAAAATTTAGCAGAAAAATTCGCGTGTTTCTCAAATGCATTCAATCCCTTTAAAGTCACTTTCGCGCGAGGTGCGAATCACATTAGTCGGTAATCTGATGAGGTCATATCGCATCACACCCACGTTCAATTCGCGCAAATACTTTCAGCACTCTCAACGGTATTAGGGTCCTTTTATCAGGACGAAGTCAGCTTAGAGCCGAAGGACGTCATTTCGATCTTGGCCACATCGACGTTATTTCAGTTGCAAGGATTGATAGATCAGTGTACAGATATTATGGTTGAAACCATGAATATCAAAACTGTGGTCTCTTACTACAACGCCGCAGCTTCTTACGGCGTCCCCGCGGTTAAAGCTGCGGCGAAGAGGTGGTTGGAAGTGAATTTATTGGGTCATGGCTGGTTACATCCGACGTTCCTGAAAGAAATCACGCCCGATCTAATGGTGGATCTGATCACCAGCCCCGACTTGGTCGTTATGCAAACCGAATTCTGCATATACATGATGTTGCGAATATGGTAATTTATTACTCAATTCCGTCGTTGAATTCTTCTCTGCCGTTCTCTCCGTTTCACAAGAGTTTCGATCATCGCTTGCACAATCCCGATATTTCGGTACCGCCTCGGTGGGCATCTCGATGTCTTCGCGGCTTCCCCAAACGGCCAGGCAAAAATACTAAATTTCTGGCTGGAAAACGGGGAGAAGTTGGGAGAATTCAAAATTCAGGGCTGGAAGTTGATCACTTTTTAGTGATTTAGTCGCTTTTTTTCCACTTTTTTTCATCAAAAGTCACCAATTACACCTAATTTTGATATTTTGATTTTTCACTTGTGATTTTAAAAGATATTATGTAATAGTAAAAGTTCTATATACATAGGTGTCGAAAAAGTTATTTTTTTCGGCAAGCTGCATACAAATTTTGTAAATGTCGCATACGTATTATTGTCATAATACTATGATGCTATGTACATATGTACATCCGAATGATAGTCCTCAACTGGTGCTCGTTGATATTCATATACATACATGGATACGTGCGACCAAGCACTTTGTGTATCCTATCAAAAACGTATCTTTCGTTTAACGTATAAAGGTCATTGAATACCATAACAATTAGTCATTAAAGTACCCAGATAAAAGTAAATGTAATGTTTAATCTTTCTTTTAAATAGAATTCTGAAATCATAAACATAAAATTGTAATACTTATTTGTTCCCTGAAAATTGATTAAATTTAAATAACAAATTAATTTCCTTATAAATAAAAAATAAATGTTATTTTGGTCACTTCTTTGTCACTTTTTTATGTTCGTGGGGGTCACTATTTCCCTTATTTTAGAGGTCCTAGACCACTTCCAGCCCTGGAAATCTTACCTATACTCGTGTCACCCAGTTGTGTTGCACGGTGTGGCATTCCAATCCTCCTCTCTGTAGGCTGTTTATTCACGTGCACGTGCAAGACGACGAAGAAACCATGCACGTTTGGGAGAATGTAGAGGAAAAAATGGACGAGTACTTTCGGAATCACACGTGGACGCAGCCGTTTCTAGCCACGGAAGAGGGCAGCCAGTACGCCGCACCGTTTAAAGTTTTGAGGATGAAGTACCTGCTCCTTCACGATCAGGACGTTAAAATCTTATTCAGCGATAACTTGATCCCGCCGGAATGGCTGCACACCGCGTACAAGGAACAGTGGTTACATTTACTGCGGATCGACTCGAACAAGGACAGGGGGTGAGTTTGGGGGGCTTCGAAACGCAGGCGTCGATTGTGCCTTCGGTTAGATTAAGCGAGTCAAGGATTCCTCCCCTTCCTCTCCCAGATTCCTGGACAACATTCCCATCGTCGCGTCCCTGTTTTCGTGTCGACCGAATAATCCTAGGTACATACGCAATTCCTCCGTTCCCAAGTCAAATTTCGCAAGGTGCACAGTCCAACGCGGAAGGCAGAACACATCGAGCGTTCGCTGCGACGACGCGTCCAGCTTTTGAAACTTTCATTGTCGCAGACCCAAGCAAATGAGCGAGGAGGAATTCTCGAGGGAGTGCTTCAGATGCGGGAGACGCGTGGAGAAGGCGGGCGAACACATCTGGAGATGGACCGCGTTTCTGTTCGGTCTCGATCTGGTCGCTTATTTAGATACCACTGGTCTCAGGATCAAACGAAATCACAGAATGGATACGGATCACATTAAGGCGAATCACAGCAAGCATAATATTATCTTGAAGTAAGATTTTTCGTAACGATGCGTGATTTAAGGTAGTTCTATCACCAGACGAAAGATTTCAGACAAAATTCATTTGTTGATATAATGTTTACCAAACTAGTATTGATTTGTTAACAAAATTTGAGGACAAGTTACCGACGATTTTCGCGAGAAGAATTAAATTACAGGCATGGGAAAGAAGGGGCCTTATTTTCATATTTCCACATGACTTATATATTACAGATTTATGACAAAAACTGTTTAACGTATTTCTGAAATGGTTAAAGAATTTAATATTAAAGAATAAAAGAGCCTTACCGGCAAAGTGGATGAGGAAACGTAATTAAAGTTGTAAATCTTGAGAGTCTCGCTAATAAAGTATAACTACCATGCATCCTCTGAACTAAAAAACAGAAGAATAATGCTAAAATGTTTAATTTTTTTTATTGGTGCGTATATTATCAGATATGAACAAAATAAATATATATTTTTTAAACTAATTTAGTCGGGCCCTTCTTATACACCCACCAAATATGGCCCTACGTGATAGAACTACCTTAACGTATAGCGATAATAGGGCAAATTTTTACGTCGAATGTTTGACTCAGGGTGTGTCTCGTTTCGTTGGACGAGCAAAGGCAAGTGAAACACATGCAGGATTCTGGTATGCTCAGATTATCGCTGCATAAAAATGAAGAAGTAAGTTATCGTTATCTAGCGTTATCAGTGCAACGTTCATTCCCACCCTTTGCGTCCTCGAATTGTATCTGTTCGGCAGCCTATTAACATACTATCTCAACGTTGTTCCAGAAACAGATAATGTCCCTCGACAAAGAGTTGACGTATCCCATGTACATATCGGTCAACATGCAAGTGGTGACACCGTTCCCGGCGATAGAGGAGGCAAAATCAGCGAACGTCACCATTCCCTTGGACACGTAGTCGGTTGTAAATTCAGTACTCTCCATATCGGCATTATTATCACTCGGCACGGAGGGTACGTTACCCGTTCTGGTGTACGGCGAATTTAACACAAGTTCTCGATTATCCTAGAGTTTCAGCAGCCCGCGTGCACAAGGAAGAGAGATACCGTGCTGTGTTTCGGTTCTGGGAAATCCGAAGGCCGAGGCATTGATATATATTTTTTCAGCGTCCAAGAAGAATATTTAACCTTTTCCAAAATTAATGGTGAAGGTCGAAAGTGTATTATCGATTATAGGTTTTCTAGTCCATCACTAAGATTTACATCCCTGTTTCGCGATTCTCGTGCTGGCACTTTATTTTGGGCGCGAAATAAGGGTACGATCGGACAAGGAGTATGTAAACTGATCCGAACAGCAATCGCGTTTTGCTTTCTTCGGATTTGCATTCTCGTTGATGCAATCAAAAGAAATTCGTTTTCGTTTCATCTACCATATGATGTACTTTATATACATATACTCACACGCATATACGTATACGGGGTGTTCCGCTCAAGATAGTCATGGAGGGTGTGGCCTAATTTGCCCATACTTGTTCCGCCGATCAATGATGGATTGACGGCATAATTATTGACTGAGAACCAAGTTTTGACTGTCGTCATCTATCATTAATGGATGGGACAATTATAGGCAAATTAGGCCACACCCGCCATGACTATCCTGAGCGAGACACCCTGTATATTTATAAATTATTGTTACTTTTAAGTTGCTAGTTGACCGTAACTCTACTGGCCATTCGCTTCGTCGGCGGCAGGTGAGTGAGGCGTATAAATCGCAGCTGGTTATTGAGGAACAAGTGTCAAAGATCAGATCAATATTATTCAGCATTTATACTTTAATTTATGTTCGAGCGCTTTGTGATACAATCAAACTTCCACTGACTAAATTCTTTCTTCGCTTATTCAATCGCTCTTGCTTCAAATTTCGAATTTCGGAAGGTGGTGGGGGTTCAAATGTAGATTGACTCTGAGGGCCGTATAATTGACTGGATCGTGCAAACCTCGGGGACGGAAACGCACTAGCGACTTTTCATCGCGCGGTCTTTTCGTCGCAAGCGCGTTTCGTACCGGTCGCCGCTGCGCAACAACGTGTCCTTAGCGTGTTCCGCCCCAATTGTGTGTTCCTCGCACGACCAAACGTCGTTAATGTGTTCTGGCTCGTGATGGTGCTATTCTACAAATGCTTAAAATCTACTTTTATTTTCATTTTCCGGCCCTTGCCGTTATAGTACCCATATATACGATTATTGGGTCAACTAGTGATGAATGACAAAAATCGTAGCATTCCATTTTTCGTTAATTTCTCGTAACTAATTATTATATTATATTTTGACTCGCAAACGTTTTATACGAAAGAATTTGATCGTTTCCTTGAAAGTGACATATTTAGGAGCTTCCAAATAAAAATAACTATTTACTAAAATGTGACTCGGGTGCCTTTTCGATATCATACAAAAAGAATTAGCTTGAAATACTTTTCATAAATTTTGATAAGCTTTTACTTTAACCTTTTCTTTTTACGTAAAAACGTTTTATAAGCGTGTATTTTAAATATTTCTTTGTGTCGACATCTCATCGTTGCTAGTATTTTTTTCTCTCTTCGATATAGATTATAGCACAAACTGGGGGGAGCCAAAATGTTAACTTTTTGCGAGATTAGAGAAAGCGTAGACAGTGCTAATCATTTCGGGTCAGTCTCTATTTCTACCGGGACTGTTGACCTTTACCCGGAGCGCAAAATAGGCAATTTGACCCTGCGCTGTTATACCCGGTTGTGTTACAACACTTTCTAAACTTACTCTAGACTGCGAATTAGTATTCGTGTACCTGTAACGAAATGTATACTACATACATAATTTGTAATAAAGTATCTAAACGATATTTCAGTATCGTATATAATTAATGTCTTTCTTTTTCTACCCAAAAAAGTAAAAAAAATCTTACAAACCAAGATGAAGAAAAGGGAAGAAGCTTCGTCGTACTATAATAACAAAGATTTGTATAGTATGGCTAGTCTATTCATGAAACTCATATATTCACTACGCACGTTTCGTATTATTCTACTTCACACCATATTTTACATAGAGAAATAAATAGGAAGTGCTTGTAATTATTCGTTTTTCGGTAACCATTTAACACTTTATTGGTATAATATTTTCTATACAAGGTCTGTCTGTGTGTACAATATATCCAATGGTAAATAACATTTAAATAAATTCTTAAATCTCGACTTCGTCATTCTTCTGATACAAAAGAAGCAACAGTTCGTTAGTTTCTCGCGTACTTATACGATTAAAAAACTGTTATTGCATGATGTTCATACGTTACTTCACGTGTGTGCTTAGGCGACTTAGAACAAATGTTGTGGATTCGACAAATAAAAGTTTATCGGATATGTCTGGATCGGAGGGCAGTGTGTTGGTAGACGTGGATCAATGAACTCGAACATTGTGCCTGCTCGGATGAGTCATTTTAAAAACATGGAGATGTATTACATGTCAGGGATATGCGGTAGTTTTTGTATCTTTAAGGAAGTAGATAGTTCTCTCGCGCTCAACAATATTCTCCAGTTTCGTTGCGCTTTTCACATCATTGTCCTTCAGTACGCGCGAAACTAGTCTTTTGATTTCAGTTACCCACGCGAATACGGAGCAAAGGATTTTGATATGTATTTGATTTTGGAGGGAGTACAAACGAAATATTGTCCATACAATTATCGCTTGTTCGTTCAATGCGATTAACGAGTGCAGATTTGTTTGCGTATCAAAAGAATGCGAGTCAGCAGACAACAGTAAAATTTAAGCTATACGCAAAGCCAGTTTTGATTAGAGTCCTATGTTAAATTTTTTTAGCAGACCTCGCAGTCCACGTACAACATTTCGTTAAAGTAATTCCTCTAGTAATGCGGTGCAGGTACTCTGGGAACTCCGGGGCGATTGAGAAAGAGTTCATATATCCTTAGGACTACGTGTAAGGTGATCGTTTATCGAAGCGATCCTCGTTTTTGTGATTAATTCAATATATATTTATATACCTATACCTATGTTTGTATGTACTTTCTCTCCTTATCTTCTCCCACTCTTCCTCTCTCTTTGTCACTATCTAAATTTACCTTGTATTTCTGTAAGGCGAAGCTTTTGTTGGAGGCGATGAGCATTTCTTCGCGCGCCAAATTCTCTACTCGGTACCTGCTTCGCACAGTGGTCGACTTTTAGATGACCAGAAAATTAATTTCGTCTATGACTAGACCTACTTTTCGAACTACTGTGAGTCGGATTCAGTCCTACGCATTTAAATGGATCTAATCATCGGCCAAAGCATTCAACGGTAACTCTATGCGTCGGACGTGGTCTTCCATCCCCTTCGCGTTCAACCTCGTAGCGTCGACTTCCTCAAATTCACCGCACATAAATTGCACGAGTACTCCAACCGAACGCGAGCGTAACGACAAAAGATTCTTGGCTCTCGCCAAAGGCAGTGTCCTCGTCGTGCATCGTAGTCGCTAAAACGACCATCGCGTCATTAATTATTATCAGACGACGCCTCCTCCACTCGTTATTGCTATTCTTTAACGTAATCTAGGTATTGCAAAAATGATAAGGTCTAATATCTGGCAGTTTTTAGTACTACGGAACGTTCGTTCTTATATTTAGTGTCTTCCTTCCTCAATTCCGAAGACGATTCCATGACGTTCAATTCTTTCGGAGCAATTCCTTCTGTAGATGGTTTC
This sequence comes from Xiphydria camelus, assembly GCA_963678675.1. Taxonomy (NCBI): domain Eukaryota; kingdom Metazoa; phylum Arthropoda; class Insecta; order Hymenoptera; family Xiphydriidae; genus Xiphydria; species Xiphydria camelus. The sequence continues at coordinate 23,202,208 of OY783197.1, read as the reverse complement.
TCTCACATATAGTATGTCAGACCCTCCCACGAGGTCGCAAATGCGATAAAAGGCGACTTCGTTCAAGAGAAGAGAGAGAGAGGGGGAGGATTGTATCCGATTCTTATCTCTCGGCAAGGCCTCATTCAATATTTCGTTAACTCTCGAATTAGTGCGAACTCCTGGGGAGGAAGTGCGTCCTCGTCGGAGGGAGGATGGTACATTAGGTACGTATGCAGGGATATTTCCCTTCGTATCGATTTTTTATCGTATGATATTCGAACCGAAAGAGTCACGAGGAAAGGTATTCGATACGGAATTTTTCTGCAGAGGAAAATTTAAAAGGATACGCTCTCCCCTGTGGGAGCATCGTATATCAATCCCGTTGGTACCCACGGCATGGATCAACCAACATAGCAGGACCAATTTTCATCCTCCCCTTTCTTCCATCGTCTGTATAAGACGAGATGATGTCATGTAAAGTCAATGCGCGGCAATTCGATAAACCTATTTAACAGCGCCCGACGCGTTATCTGTTCTACGGACGTATCATCGACCAATCACGGCATCGGAGCGAGACGACTGCGGTTGCTGCACTTTCGAGTACTTTTGCGATACTCTAGATAGTCTTCCACGTTAAGAGAAACGCGGCAGCGCCGATTATACGCCACGACGGCAACTTACTGACGGACGAGTTGCACAGGTCACCGGTACACGAGCAGAACAGGGCTTGCACGTCGTGAGTTCCGCTCCTCCTCATGCACTCTCCGTCGTCCTTCTCGTCCGTCACGTATCCGCATCCCCTGATGATTCTGATCTTACCGTAAACTGCAATCGAACGAATGACACGAATTAAGCGCACATTATAGAGAGAGAGTGCCGTAATTATCGTCTCGCGTCGAGAGGTGCGTACACCCCGCGTGTTTGATTTTATATAATTTATGCCAGTGCAACGGGTTGCATATCGGTTGGTGCATCCCGTCCGCTGTGGTTTCCTATAATTCGGTGGTAATACCGACAATCAAGATCCGAACTAAATAGAAGTATGAATCCAAACACTCTCTGCACAGAACATTGCAACAATATTGCAGCAATATTACTTTATTACATTTGCAGGTGCAATATTGCAGAAAGATTGCTGTCATATTACAACTGCAATAATCGTCAAATAAGCCCGAAATTGGCAGATAGAAGTGTTAATAGAACAAAAAGTAGAAACTCAAGCACACGAAGCATTAAATACTCAAAAGAAGTTATTTATTACATTTTTTATGCGCCCGCGAAGATGTTGCAGTGCAATATTGCAACAATGATACACGCAATATTGTAGACAGGCGGACATTTGAATATTGCTGAAACGTTGCGAAATAATACTGATTGTGAGATGTTGCCATTTTCTCAGAGCAATATTCCTGCAATATTTATGCGAGCTTGCTGTGCTGTATGGAATCGGTCATCTCATTAGTGACAGACGCTCCGATATAGTTTCGATACTCATTTGCGTTTTTTTCGAATAATCAAGGGAATAAACGCAAGCAATGTCATTTGGTTCGAATCTTGACTGTCGGTATTACCACCGAATTACAGGAAACCAAAGCGGATGGCGTGCACCAACCGATACACAGCCGTTGCACTGGCGTGCATTAAACCAAACACGGGGTAGATTGGCGAGAACAAAACGGTGCAATATTGACTCGCGGAGAACAGCAGCGTCCAGTACTCGTACTCAGCAATGGCACTCGAGAATCCTCGAAGGCGGGAGAGCACTTACACGCTGCACAATGAGAATTCCCGAGGCACTCCGTTAGGACCGGTGCGACGCAGTGGGAGGTAAGTAGCTTCTCTTACGTCTATCTAGATATCGCGGGGTAGGCGGCTGCATCCGCAATGCAGAACCTCGCGCGCAACCGGGCCGGGACACCTGCACCGTATATGTAAGCCAAATGCCGCCTACCTTTTTGAATGGTCTTCCTGCAGATCGTCGGCTCCAGGTTGCTAAGATGCTCCAAGCGAGGCCGAAAGCTGCAGTTGACCGTGCCAAGACTGTAGGGGTCGAAGGGATCGCCACATCTGGGGTCGAACTCGCTGTTGCACTGGTAGCATACTATCGCTTGGCCTGTGAAATTGGAGAAAAGGGATTATTTTCCATTGCGCAGGCTTCACAGTGTGTCTCCTTTATTCCCATATTTTTTTAAGCTTGCTCTTTTTCACCCTAAAACTCACGACTTTCCCCTTTTTTCTCTATAATTCAATATTTTCCCTTAAAACGAACTATTATTCAGCTTCTCAGTTGAGTTCATCTCTTCGTCGTTTCGAATTATGTGGAAAGGGTAAAAATGATTAATTTATTTTTCCTTTTTCTTTATAAAATGGTAGTATAATCCCTGCTTTATCTACCTGCATCAATATTTCGTTTATAATATAAAAGCCTAGTTGAGTTAATGTTTCTTAGTGGAAACTAGATTTCCATTTTTTTAACTCAAATTGCGATACTCGGATTTAAGTTACTTGACATCAGATAAAAATGTTTAAGTTACAAAAAAATCCTTCGTTTGCTTAATAAATACTGGCGTTTGATTGTATATCTTAACAATTGTTATTTTTTAAAATCGCTGCACAATTCTAATTTCCGATAGATCTCCTTTTTTTGACCAAAATTGTCCCCCTTTTTTGCTAAAATTTCCCCTATTTTCTCTAAATGGTATAAATAGAGGCTGTGAAGCCTGATTACGTGACATTTAATCTGAGGCACGAATGTCGCGGCATTATAATGTCGATAGATTCGAAACATTCCTATAGATGCGTGGCATGCACACGTGGGTGAGCTCAATCGGGGATGCCGTGCACGTGCACGACGCGGCACGGCACAGTTTTGCGCAGATCGATCGGGGAACTCGATTAAAGCCTGGCGCCAAACTGCCTCGTTACGTTACATCGCGGCGTTTTCTCGAAAAGTGGGCCAGTCGAGTATCTTCGCGTGACGTCATCGTCACCGACCTTCCTATCGATTCGCCGATATGCCATTCTCCATGGTCAGCGCACTCGATTAATTAATTGACTCTTCCCGAGCTTAACGCTCTAGTCGATAATTCTTTCGTTAATTTAGCCCTTTTTATCATAGGTAATACAGTCAGTGTAGTTTAGTTTTACATTTCACCCCTCTTCTCTTATTCTCTTTTTTAATACTTATACATGTACAAAGTAAACCTTAACATACGTCTATATCATATGAGGTTAAATTTATCACTCATCAGGAAAGAAAATTTAATCACTATTATGTCATTATCTATGATCTTTTGGCTGATATTTATATGTATAATGCTTTTTTTAAGTTTACCGCTTTATCAATAACAGAGTCTTATATCGATGTAGGCTAAAAGTTCATCAATAATGAGATAATAGTGATTGAAGTTTCTTAACTGGCGCGGGAGTAAGTAATTTAGTTTTATATGGTCTAGTATAATGGTGGTATAATCGAAGGGGCAAATAAAAAAGTGTGTTTTTGATTGTGTTGCACTTAGACGGTGATAACGACGGAGCAATTATTGTTAGGCGACCAAATCGATCGAGCCGGGTATAGGAATGAATAGAAGGGCTGACCTGAACATCAGAAACCAATTTTGAAAGTTCGAAATCTACTTCAATGAGCGGACAGGGAACATTACTTATAACAGCTCTACAGAACAAAAACGAATATAGGATAAAATATGTACTTATATATTTACTTTCCTATTCAATCATGCAACCATTAATACATAGATGTATGCTAAAGTTCACCCAATATGTCATTGAATTCGTTTCCCCGAAGGTCTCAAGAGGTCCTCGTTAAAGTCGTGATCTTAAAAACCACGGTATACAGCCATTACACGATCAATATTGAAGCACGATATGTACGTGTGGGACCTTTCAAATTTTACATAACGCTGCAAAAGGATCGGGGGAGTTCGTTAAACGCAGCCGGCTTTTGAACAGGGTGTCGCGATGAATGTGTTAGGGAACGTTAATCACGCGATAAACGGTATTTTAATTAATAATCGAATCACTCTTGACTAATGGCTCTAAATATAGATTTCATTATCCATATAGTCAGAATAAGCTGCTTCATGCCGAAGGTCGACTTCGATCTCGCTTATTTTCATCCTCATCTCGCGGAAACTTGAGAATCCGTAGAATGGTGCAGCGGATGTGCGCGGATACGTGCATATAGAGTAAAGTAGACCGCATCGCGTACCTATACTCCCGCTCTCGTGTCGCGTTCACCGACTGTAATCGATTTATTACGTAACACGCGTACGTGGCGTATTTAGTGATGCGGGGCGATCGAAAAACGCGTGCATTATAATACGTGCGGTTTTATGCGAGACTTTCTCCATTCGTTTGCCGTGTGTTTGCCATCAAATCGATTATTCCATTCTAAACATGAGATTTGAAATAAACAACGGACGGAATTTATACAACACTTAACACCTCATTGCACTCTGTGCCTCTATTCTCGGCGCCAGCCCTCGGGACGCTCCAGGCGTTTTGTGTCTGAGGCTTTTATAAGCGAAGCGTTATGTAGCGCGAGTAGGCTTAAGTACCGACAGTTGTACGGGGGTGAGTAACCGATATTGAACCACTAGAGATTATTCCTGGGTGCTGTATTAACACTGAGAGAAATAATTGCTGGTGTCAAAAAAATGTTTTCTCCAATCAAAAACATGATATAATTTCAGGATCGAGCCACAGTTTTCTTTGCGCAAGAAATACATATTTGACAGGCTCGAGTAATTTTTTTTTGCGCAGAAAGAATTTCTTGTTCCCATAACGGTATACTTGTGAACCAAGAATATATATTCTTCGATCACACACAAGAATTTGGATTCATACAAACTTGTAAGATTATATGTTCTTGATTCAAAAACTATTTTTTTGACACTAGCAATTATTTCTCTCAATGTAGGAGCTAACTCGAGGAGTTTAACTTATTGTTAGGTAACTCTATTCTATACCATACCGTATGTCCGTCTCTATACTGGCCAGTTTGAAAATTACCTTCGGATAGGCTTGGTCGGTACTCGAGTCATTTAATACGGTAGAAATCGAGTCGGCAGTTAGAGTTGATGTCAATTCGGGAGATCGAAGCGTCTAACCTCGAAATTGTGAATTTGTGAATAATGGAAATTACGAAAATAATTATAATTACGGTATAAATGTCTCGATTACCGACCAAGCCTATCCGAAGGTAACTTTCAAACTGGCCAGTACAGAGACGGACATACGGTATGAGGCTAAACTTACTCCACAAAAAAGGAACTTCAATCTCTAGTATCCCATTATCTATGAGATTTTGGCTCATATTTGCATAATCCTTTTTTGAAGATTATATTTTTATCTACAACAAAGTCTTATATCGATATAGACCAAACATTCATAAACCATGAGATAATAGTAACTGAAGTTTCTTTCCTGGCGTGTAAGTGTTTAGCCTCATATAGTGCGAAATATGTATAGAAGATTTGCTTCTCCATATTAGTTTCGGTATTTGGATGAGAGAAACTAATGGTACCCTACATTCAAGCTTATGATTTATATTATCGTTTTATTGTTAGGCTAATCGTCTCATTTCGTAGACTCCCTAATACCATTATTTACCATTGCAATCGGAGGCCAATAAAGTGAGACAACTAACCCCCTGCTTCGCTACGTGTCTATAAGGTGCATACGTATAACGGGGTACTGTATGAAAGGGAGCGTGCGCAAAGGAGGATGGGGAGATTGGGAGAAAGAGAAATATAGAGAGAGGGACAGAGAAGAGAGGGAGAGAGAGAGAATATGGAGAGAGGGAGGATAAAGTGGGTCGCTCGATATCCCTTGCGAAGGAACAGGACCGTTGTATATGGCTATATACGAATCCTGGATATCAGCAAACGACAAAACTCCGAATCCCGGCTTGCGTAGGGAAATAAATGTGCCGTCTGTAAGTATTAGGACGTTGCATTGAGAAAGCCGCTGTTCTCTTTTAGATGGCTTTATTACTTATTTCGTGCGCAGTGACTAATACTTCTTGTATCGCTCTAGATTATGGACATTTCTCATTAAGATTCAGCCATTAAACTGCCATTTTTGCTTAATATAAGCCTATGTCTATAACCTGAGAAAATGGAACGCGACAAGTTGTTTTTTCGATGTGTACTTCTACACTACTTTGATTTTTTAAAAAAAGTGCTGCTGCAGCTCATCAATTACTTGTGCAAACTTATGCTGAATCTGCTCCATCAGAAACAGTATGTAGAGACTGGTTTCGTCACTTCAAAAGTGGAAACTGTGATGTTCACGACAAAAAACGGCCAGGTCAAACAAAGAAGTTCGAAGGTGAACAACTGCAAGCTCTTTTGGAAGAAAACGCTACTGAAGCGCTCTGAGAATTGGCTCAACAGCTTGAAGTCAATACGAATCTACAATTTCACGACGTCGACATGCCATGGGAAAGATTGAAAGTGAAGGAAAGTGGAACATAATAGTAACAATTTCATAATAGGAACATAATAGTAACAATTTCATAATAGGAACATAATAGTAACAATTTCATAATAGGAACATAATAGTAACAATCTCACCATGATTGTGGTTACATTATTGGACATATCTTTTATTGCCACAGATAATATTTCTGTCAAAATGGTAAAAAGTTCCTAGCAAAATCTAATTTTGCTAAGACCGTAAAGTCATTCTTTTCCGTGTGAATATTATTGATTAAATTGAATTTTATTTGAATCAAATCAGCATTAATTCGATTCGATTAAACGTGTTCTATCCAAAAACACGTTTATTTTGATCAAACAAATGTCTTTTTCACTCTAGAAATTTAAGCGTTATACTTAGGTACAAGTTCAACGCGAAATACTTTACAACAATAATTAATCGCAATTAACTTAAAAAAATATGATCCCACCAATAATTTCTATTTCGTTCGTTCCTAAAGGATCTCTATAGACTCTCTCAGTATGTCGAACAAGGTTAAATTCGCTCCAAAAAATCCGCCCCAATTCTTCCTTCGTGATAAATGAGCGAAACGGAAAAAATTGGATTCGCTTTCAGCCGGTATACACAGTCGCGTTTTCAAGAACGTCCCGATTATTATTATTCGCCCACGCGACCGTATCGCGCACATCGCGTGGCGGACATCCGCGTGATTTCGGTTCGCGACAGCGCATACGTTATGTAGGATCCTACTCTGGCGCTCTCCGCGCCCGACCTTCGGGGACGTCGGCCATCTCGCGAGTGAAAACGTGCCCCCGCGCCCACTTTCACCCTCGACCAAATTCGCGGCGCCGACGAGAGGGCTAGGTTTATACTCCGCGAGGGAGGGAAGACTCGTGTCGCGTTGCAGCAGCGACACGTGCGCGCGTACACTGCGCCGTAGTCACGGTGTGGGTAAATATTGGCGAAACGATAACGGTGTCTGCGAAATAAGGAAAAGACAGGCCGGAGTTAATTTGATTCGATTAGCTGAGAGATCGAGTACAGGCTTCGATCCAAGAAGTGGTAGAAGTGCCAGCGTTCTACGACTTCCCAGTGAGCAGGATCTTGTCCGGAGGAGTATGTATGTATGTAGGTTTGTATATAGGTACGCGCCGTAATCCACTCGCGTGAGCGTCCCGTTTTTCTTCGCGAAACGTTCCCATTTCGACGGTCTATTCTACCTCGTTACCTGGTCACTCGATGAATATCGAGCAGGACTCGAGCCTGTAATCGCTCCACTTTTTAGGCACTGAACTTTTATCAACCCCTCTGAAAAAGGCTCGTCGATAAAACGAGCTTCTACAATCGCGAGATACTATTCGTTTAACGGTCTTTCGATGGTAATATATTTATAGGTCGGTAAAATTAAGTATTTCTATGGCGTTTCTCTTCGTTTTCTTCATTTTATTGGCGTATTACTTTTATCGAATATCCAGTGTCATTGGAGAACCACTTTGGAGACGTTTTGTCGATGACACTCTATTTTACCACAGCAAATTTTTGCGAGGAAATGGAGCTATACAAGGGGCACATGATACGAACTGACGCACATAAGTAGCACTTGATCGTTCTTTTGATCAGCTGACTATATACCTAAGTAGGGCCACGTCGAGTATAAGAGTAGAGTAAACGATAGCCCTCTCGAGAAAGCAATCGATCAAATCGTTCGTTTTTAAATTACGTATTTCACCTTAAATTACACATTCCTATGTGTATTTCAAAACAAAAGCAGATAAAAATTCAATATCTTTATTTATACCTACTCTTATAAGAACACAAATTGGTGCAAAAAATGTTTCACCGCGAGCTAAGAATACATTCTACGATTATCGCTGAAGAGAAACGAACTAAATTGCGCGCAGTTGAAGCCGAAATTTGAATTTGCCAGGACCAAAAATTTGCTCTACCTTCCACCCTTTGTTTCTTTCAATATCACGTAAGCAAACTCTTGCGGAAACGAATGGACGTACGACATATATACCTATATATGTATATATAGTATACTGCAGTTACAGTGCACTGCAGCGAATTTAGCACGACTCACCATACTGAAACGTAACGAGAAGAAGCACTGCGAGGAAAGCGACGACCGACGCGAAATGAAAATTAGCAGTCGTCATTTTCACAATCACCGGACCATGTGTGCTTCGAAGATCCTTCCGTCACAGCCAGTCTTCACTTAGAAAGTGTTCCCACCTCCATGGATTCAACGTTCCCTCTACCACCCGATACTCTGCACTTTGGTTAAAGGGTGGCGATGTTTCTCGGGAATGCGTCGAAATTGATGGAACGGGTGGACTTTATTGTCTCGCGCGTACCGCTCTGCTCGGAGTCGCGGACGCTTCTGAGTTTCCGCCATCTACCTATGCGGCAAAACGACGCGGTGCCCTTTGGCTTTTCCATGCGCCAGCGGCGTCATCGCTTCACCCCCCGTGTGGTTGAATTAGGAGGGCGAGCCGTCCCGGTTTTCACGACGGACTTTCGAAATGTGCACAATCGATTTTAAAAGGCTGCCGATTAGACGCTATCGTGTTGTCGAATGCGGGACACCGCGCGAAAGGTGGAAATATAGCGTTGAGCGGTGGGACTGCAGTGAAAGACGAACCGATCGTTCGTTGTAGTTGATTATTGACTTAATTCTGTACATATCGCATTATTGCGAGTAATGATTTATTATTAAAACGATGTTAGAGGAAAATGATACAAAGAGACTGACAAGGTTTGCAATTATTATTTCTGCGGTTCATTCAGTTTTAAAGAATTTTAAGGAAAGCTGGTATTAAATATTGTAATATAAAGCGCTAAATAAATAATAGTTTGTTATTAAATGCATATCAGGAGTTTTTGATATGATTTATTTTCTTCCTTTTTCAGATTTTGTTTTCGCGGACACATATAACATTTAATAAATCCCTATCTATCATCTCAAATACACTTAGAATCCAATGAATTCCTATTATTCGTCCTTATCGAACTTTTCTAGTGAATATCTGGAATGTCTATCAAAAGCACATCAGATTTCCAGAGAAATTATCTATGGGAATCTATGGGATCTTTTCAATAGGGTAAGTACCTAAGAGGTAAAACTCTTGACTTGTAATTTTCTTATACAATCAGGGGTCTGCTTCAGACTTCTTTTGAGATTTAAATCTTAGGAAGGAATTCCTTATTTACGATTTTTTGAGTTACCGTAGAGAAACCCTTTTCTCATTGGAGAAGCGAGCATCTGCAGATAATCTAGAAAATATTCCCCAATTTGTACCCCTGTTCTCTTTAGTTCGAAAATTCTCCACGGGGTACTATTTGAGAAGCGCATCTGCTGAAGCGTGTCGTAAACGGCAGTTGGCAAACGTTCGTTGCAATTCGTTAGGATCACAGATTATGCGTTTTAATTTGTCTGTTATTCGGAGCAGTGTTGATTATTATTTTTTATGACAGAACGAATTAACAGATTCTTAATTTTAATTTTCGGACACTTGATAAAAAGTTTGATGCTCATTCCGGTGGAAGCTTTTAAAGATTCTGAACGAAGTTTTCGATTTAAATGGATTAAACTTAACCTAACTTAACCTAAAAAGTGGTCTCTAAAGTTATTAATTTTTATTGTAAATAATCAGTCATGGGTAAAATGGAAATAACGTGGCCTCCAGATTATATCGAGCTGAAGGTATTTTTCTCAATTTAGTGTTATAATAAGTTTTCAATTTTTGATATACGTCAAAAATGCAACTAGAGCTGTTCTCCATCTTGACGGAGAGTAAACTTGTCTCTTTACTTCAGATAATCGAGGATTTGCTCATATGCGGTATTTGTTACGAGTACATGGACGTCCCAGTGATGACGCCTTGCTCCCACAATTGTAAGATAAATGTTCATCTTAAAAGGGCCCTCTTGTCAACATTATTGCGGTTGGCAGTATTAGAAAAAGTGCGCGAAAAGTTCTCAGTTAATTTTTAGTGATTTTTTGCAGCAAAATAATTCGGCATGATTTTTTACAGGTCGGAAATAGGTTTTCATAAAGTATTATGACTAAAAATGTATTAATTAATTATAGGTAGATAACTGTCATGACTCAGAATGTTTGGAATCGATTTGACACAGGCACTAATATTTTCAGCTAGATAAGATATCCTGTACTTATGAAGTATGCAAGACAATTTCCGACCTGTGGTTTGTTTTGTACTATTGATTCAAATATATTTTGCACTGCGTTATTACTCATGGTACCGATGATGCAGTATTGAACCGTATTTCTGACATCTAGTGAATATTTTGTTTAAGACCTTTCACGCGAGAGCTACATGTCACTCATAAATGTAATGATCAATTTTCTCTCTGATTTGAATAACCATAATATTCAGGAATGATATACTCTTCGGTGTTACTATGCCAACAGGTTTTACTATTTAACCGACAGCGAGATCATTCTCAAATGTCGCGCGAAAAGTTTCTTCTACGGATTTTCAAAGTCCCTAGAACTGACAAAGGGCCCTTAATTTTTTGGTCGACTCTTCGTCGACGTCATAGTTATTCATTTCTCTCTACCTTGCAGACTGTTCTCTGTGTATCAGAAAGTATTTACACTACAAACCGCAATGCCCCGCATGCTTTGAAGATACCTTCGAGAAAGACTTACACGCCAACAGAATATTGCATAAAATGATCGAATGTTACTTGACGCTCAGAGAGAAGCTGGTACTTTGCATAAAAGGAGCAGTAGTCAGAGTAACGCGTGTGAAAGAAGTGAACACTCCTCCGCCAGTTAGACCGCCAAGATCAAATCAAATTCTCAGAACTCCACGAAAAGTAGAAAAAGAAATGAATGGCCATTCGGAGGAAACTAACGCGCGAAGCAACGGTCTGTTCAAAGGCACTCCTCAAAAGCCTCAAAACTTGAAGTCAAGCCCGAGCACTAGCGTCAGAGTGCCGCAAATGTTTTCGCCGAGAAGTAGAAAAGATACAATAGTCGAAGACAATAGCAAGAAAGTTGAATGTCCCGTGTGCAAGGTCGATATCTCAGAAGTGCACATAAATAAGCATCTGGATGATTGTTTAAAGAGGATGGATTCGAATCTATCTCAAACAAAGTAAGTGTGGGATTGCAATCATATTGAATACCACAAGGAATGTTCCACTAAATTAGCAAGTTGAAAGATATAGTTTTTTAAAGTTTCAGAGTGGAGCCCAAACGCAAAACTCTTCCAAAACTGGTTCTTAATTTGATGAAAGAGTCGGAGTTGCGTAAAACAATGAAATCGCACGGTCTGTCCACGCAAGGAGATCGGAAAACGTTAGAAGCGCGGTTTCATAGATATTCGACTCTTTACAATGCAGAGTGCGATAAGACGAACCCGAGACCCGTCGCGGAGTTGATAAAACAGTGCGAGGAGGAGGAGACGCTTGAGAAGAAAATGAGAAAAGTCTTTCCCTTCGGAAGTGTAAATACTCTTCATATCGACTTTAGAGATTAAACAATATCGTTGAAATAACAATTCAAGCGGTATTGGATGATACGTTTATTTTGCAGAGATACGAAGTCAGCAGAAAAGCAGATCAAAACGCCATAGAGGAGGCGCAAAGAAAGTATTGTGAGTATTTTTCATCCATTTTACGCGACAATGATGTTCATTTCTGTGTTCTTTATTGATAAAACTGATTTTTTATTTTACAGTGGAAGTGAACAAGTCCAACTACCAATCGTTGATCGACGAGATCAGATCGAGAAACGAGGCGAAACGATCTTCGGCGAGACGTTCCATTCTTGAGCAGCAGAATGGCGACTGTAGCAAGGAACGTCATTCTCGTCTAATCCCCGACGAGAATGACGATAACACGTCATCATATAACTTTGAGCCCAACGATTTTGCCCCGTTAGACTCCGATTCGAGTACCTCCTGTCCCTTGCAATGGTATTCCAGCGACGACCCCATGAATTATCTCGCGGTGGAGTTGAATGATGAATCAAAGAAAAGCTCGTCTCTGTCGAAAGACAGATCTGAGCAAACTGAATCACCTGATAGAATCGAGGACCGTCCCAGCATCTCTCGCGATTCGCCAAAGCAATTCGTAATACCAGCGTCACCTGAAAGTCCCGATGAAACGGCGCAGGAAGTCGATTATTTCGTTGTCACCACGGACAGTGAATCAACCAATTCGGAGGGCGCGTTTGCCAGTGCGAAAAAAGAGAAGAAACACATCAACAAACGAGTCAAATTATGTCCGAGCGACGGAGTGGACGATTCCGAGCCCTTCTCGAGTCAATCGCCCGAATGCGACTCTGCGAAATTACGCCGGACTCGCGAGAAGGAAGCTAGAGAATTCGCGATGAGCATCATTAAAGACTTTTCTTTGGACGACGATTTCAACAACGGTGCGTCATGTGGTTGAGTTTCGCTTCTAACAACGTGCTGCGTGTCGGGAGACAACGTCGTTAAGAGGTTTAACTGCATGCGAATGTGTAATATAATTGTACAGAATTGTTTGAATTGTTTAGCATTCAATAAAGTAGATAGGATTGCACGCCATTTATTTACAATGCTATTTTCGAGCAAAAATATCAAGGTTTATGTGTAGGTACTCTCCCGTGTCTCATAGTTTGCTTGTCTTGCATTTTTCTTTTTTAGCACTGGAAGAAAGCCAAAACTCGGCAGCCAGCGAGCAGATGAGCAGAAGCGACGCGCTGGGCATTTCCAGGATGGACAAAGAAAACGCGGATTCTTCGGTCGACAAGAAGCCTTTCGTGTGTCGGCCGTCAAGAAAGAAAAGTCGTGCGTCACGCATGAGCGATGATAATGGTACCGTTGAACCCGCGGAAAAAGGTAGACGGGCGAAGAAGATTCTTGACGAGCAAAGTGAAAATAGATGCGCGCGAGAGATCGAGACGGAAGCTGCGACGCACACAGATATCACCAAAGCCAGCGACATCGATAGTGAGTCTACGTTGAAACGTAGGAGGGGAAGACCAAAGAAAGTTCCTTCGCCCGCAAACACTGTCGTGACACCCACGAAACGGATCGCTCGAATGCCCAACACGAAGGCGGTTTGACGCGAAGAACGAATATGTGCAATGTGATTTGCATGTCATGTATCATTTATCATTGTATGTACAGACGAAGTTGTGTGCTTCCGTGTGCAGAGCACGATGCTCGCAAACTTTCAGGTATCCTACTGTACAAATCGACTTGGAAAGTCTATTTGCGATCTTTTTTTTTCGCTATTTGTAATTCTATATTTTTCTCGGAGCATCGCAAAGGTGCGCGACATATCTATTGCATCAACATTTTTGCAAATAAATGATTCGAAAAACAAAGTATGTAACGACGATGATTATTGTGATTTTTTCCCAGTTAAAAAACCGTAGGCGTGATTATCAAAGACATTTAACTTTATTGAATACATTACAGCATTGCAGCCGCACAGGAGTCAACAATGACGATAACGACGGGGATGAATAAATTTACATCAGTCCCATAAATTGGGGGAGGAGGGTGGAGGGTGTTTTACGTTTAACAGGCATTAACAATAATTTATTCAGCTTAACACATTAAAATAGTTGTCTTTGATATTACTTATACGTTACTTTGGTATCATTTATCTAGGTCGTTCGTTTATAGGCATATATATATATATATATAACATATATCCATATGTACACGGGTAAATACGAACGTGTACATATATGAGATGTACGTTCATCATGCATACGCGCATATTGATAGAAACTAACGTTCATTATATTTTTGAAAAGTCTAACAGTCTAATAGAACTAGCTATCACATTCAATTTATCATTATTCTCGTTGACGATCATCTACACTATCGTATTTTGATTTGATTTTGAGTTGTCACTCGCAGTTAGTACTTTTTCTCTTATAATACTCTAGTTTTCGATAGACTGCGCGTCGTTTGTACACGTGTGCGCTATCGTCGGCTTCATATGAAAAGTGCACAAGTTCAAAATGACTGTTGATTATGTAAGAAACAAGCCGTCTTGCAAATTAAACTGGTTTTTGGAAGTATTTTATTGTCAAGTTTTTTATCTAAAAGTTTGAATTTGCGTTTGATAATCCCATGTATAGTTTCTGAACTTCTTAGAATAAGAGACACTAATTTTAAACAGTTTCTTTAATCTACTGTGAAAACAGTCATTTTGGACTTATGCACTTTTTATGTGAAACCGACGATATGCTGACGAAGCTACCAGCCAGTAGGAACAGCCCGTAATACGCTGTAATAATGGCGGGAATATGACGAACCGTACCTACTGTCTGCTTCGAAGTCAGCCGGAGCTACGGACAGTAGTTACGGTTTGTCATATATCCGCCTCTGTATAGTTCCCAGGTGACCGTTGGCGGACATATGGCATGCTATAACTACCGGCCGCTACTCCGACTACTAGACTCAGCTTCATATGCATAGGTATTCGACGATTCGCAACCGTGGAATATTCGAAAACTGTTGCAACGAAACAACGAACAATACGTTGCATTATGAGAGCAGTCTGAGAACAGTGCGAGATGAAGGTGAGACTGTGAGAGTCTATCGAACGATTTACTTCAAACTCTTCGACCTTCGCTCGTAAATACGATGGGCTACAATATGATAGGACTCTATGCGGACAACAGTTATATCTACTATATGCTATACGTATATAATAAACTCTGAACTTATTTTCGACGCGTTTCTCGAAGTCGCACCGCGACGAACGAGACGACGGTGCGCCTTTTCCGAGCGCGCCTATTAAATTTGCACCGATATGTTCAATTTAAATTCAGATCTTTACTCGCTATTTTATGGCGGCCTTTAGGTATGGATATACACATAGAAAATTATAGTATACATATACGTCTGAACATGGCGGATCGTGTAAGAAAAAACTGCCTCACCGAGAGGCTACTGATATATACATACATATGTTTGACTTACAGCGCTCACTGATAACTTTAACACCCAAGCAATTGCGAAATATTTCTTCTTTTTTATATTTTTCAAAACGACCAACAAATTTTATTTTCTCTTTATAAATAACGAGTATTAATGGATCAATTTATTATTAGAAACTCTACCACTATGATACACACTCTCGTGGTATGCAAAAGGTTTTGATTGACTATTTGATTATTGAGCTCCTTTCCATACAATCGTACAATGCTACGTAGCGCGATGCGCATTCAAGCGCGCATAAGCGGTACGTGTCACGATTGAATGTCGACTTCAAGAGTAAGAGAAAAAGCCGAGGAAAAATTCGCGCTATATCACTTCTCGCGCAGAGATTCGTCGCGGCGGAATGAAGATGAGACACAGTCGGAACGTGAATCATGATGGAATGAAAATTGAGCCCTCGCGCGTGCAACGCGCGTCTTGTACTTGTTACGTTATTTTGCCCTTCGGCGAGTCATTCGATACGACTTGAAATTGACATTCGATCGCCACGTCCGCCTGTTACTTTTCTTCGGCTACTGACGAGCGGTCATGTACACGTTACTCGTATATTTTTCAGAGAAACTAATACATCGTTACTTCTGTTACTTAATTCGTTCTACACTAATCGACAATTAAAGGCGTTCAATAGAATTGCTTAATATTTCGTCACGTTCGTTAACTCCGAGATGAAAAGTCGTAACCGGCTGAGTTATCGTGTAGAACTAATTAATTGTATGCATTGAAGAAGAGAGGGACAAAGTAGTACCTTTTCGCGTACAGCGCAGCGTTCCGGTGACGTCCGCACGTAGAATTACCCATTGGAACGGTTTTCAATCTGCGTAATTCGTAGGTATAGCTGCCTCGATTATTCAAGGTCAGGTTATTCTTTCGCAAGTTTTTTCTTCACTCGTTTCTCGCAATTACTCGCTTTAGTCGCCATGCGGACATCACGTCGGATTCTCCTGGCTCCTCCGCATTACGGTGATTCCTATGGAGCCCCGTATCTTGCGAAGCAAGTCTATTATCTCGGCAGTCGACATGTGTTTCACGCTTTCGTCGTTCACCTGGAAAATAGCGAGGCGTAACTTGACGAAGTTTATGTATAACAGCGTAGCGACTGGAGATGCGATTGAAATTTCAGTAGATACATCGCGTGTCTAATGCCAAAAGGACGTATAATTTTTTTGTTTTTTTTTCTGGCTTCGATTATAAAAGGTAAAAAACGGCTAAAACTGCTAAAATGAAAAATGGAAAAGTTGAAAGCAAAAGGGCGTAAATGCTGGCAGATACGCCTATTTGGCATTATCTATTACGAAATTATCTACTAACACCAGAAGGGCGTATCTGCCAAAGTAGAAAAATCTCTACTGTTTGAACTAATCTTCGAAAGATTTATGAAACACAACGCGTGGCATTAGCGGCTGTTAATTGAAACACAATTTGATCACCCGCGATGAAAGTATTATTAGAATATTAGCAATATTTTGTTAGTGCAAAATAACGTTCCAAATGTTACATATTCACTAGACCGCGCTGTACTATGCCATTCTGAACTATATAGAATTCATTAAACATTTTTCTAGATCACCCCAGTCATCGCGAATTAAATAACATTTTTAGCGGATACGTCTTTTTTGTTCTAGTAAATCTGACATTTCCATAAAGATAATGCCAAAAGGGCGTATCCGTCGACACATAGGCTCTTTTGTTTTTACTTTTTTTATTTATTTATTTTATCAGATTTATGCTTATTATTGAATTTTTCGACGATTTACGCCATACAAAAATTATTCCTCCTTTTGGCATTTCAATTGACTGTTATTGCGCTCACGCCCTTTTGACATTAGACACGCGATATCTTTAGAGTATTACTCCGATTCAACTCACCATAATTAGTACGTCGCCCTGCTTGAGCCGGCCGTCCTTGGCGGCCACACTGTCGGCGTGCACCACGGATATCACTGTACGCTCGCCCTCTGGCTGCAAGCTGAACCCCAATCGACTATTCCATCCACGCGTCAGCTCCACCATGAACACCTTTCAACGAGAAAACGGAACGGGGAAATTAGATTTCTCCTTGGACAAGAAATGTCTTTCTCGGTGGTCCAGAATGTTTCTGAATAACGACGACGAGCAGTAATTCCGGCCTCATCGAAAAATGTCATACCTGATTATCTTGCTCACAGGAACTGGTCGGCGCTGAGGATTCCGTGGTACCACCGTCGGCATCGTCAGAGAATCTCCCGTTTTCATCGGTACCGTCGTTGGGCGTGAACATGACTCCCTTCCACTTGAGCAAGCCCTTGCTACCGGCTGGATCGTCGCCACCCGAAACTTTACCTGATACGTAAAAGAAAATAACTTCCTCACTCCCTAGCTCAGAATGCGTATCGGAAGGTGCGATAAAAGCCTTAGCGTTGTAACGCGGGTCACGGAATCGAACGCGGAATCGCGTCGGTGCGTAAACATTGAGGCGTATCGCGAGATTCGAGTTATCGAGATTCGAGATACAACAAGTTTATCGCTGCGAATGTTTACAAATAGTAGGGCACGACGATTGTCTTCGAGTCATTTAACGTAAGACGTTTGCTATCTCAATTATACGTACTTGTTTAACTAGCCGCGATACGAACGAAATGTCGCCAAGAAAAACCAACCTGGAATATCCTGATCACTGGAATAAGCAGCCTTGTTCTTGGCATTGGCCTCCCCGCCGCCACAGACGGGATTGGCGCTCTGATAGGCAGGATTCTTGTAACTGAAGGCAGTGCTGGTACCGCCGGTTGAGGAGAGGAGAGGCGGCATAGAGGCCGGCTCCGACGGCAGGTCGTTGTTCGGCTCGTCGCTGGACAGCGCAGTCCTCTCCCTCGCCGCCTCGTCGAGATTCGAGTCGCTCTCGGTGACGATCATCGGTGCCGCATACTCGGAGTCGGAGTCGAGGCTGAACTGAAAGTGCGGTTTCTCCTGGGGCGCGGACAGGTTCAGGAAGCTGGGGCGAGCCGGCTTCGATTCCGACACCGAGTCGCAGACGTCGTAGAGCGGCGGCGGATCGATGATGTCGGTCACCGGGGTGTTCGGATTGGAGTTCGTTATTTGAGTCTTGATCGAGCATTGGTCCGAGTCCGAGGTGTCCGCCTGACTCGTGGTCGACATCTGCGTCACCAAGTATTTCTGAGGACTTTCTGCAAGGGAAGCGGAACTCGTTTTTCGCTGGAGAACGTCTGGAAATCTTATAGAGTCATGTAACTGAATCATTTTTGGCAATGGAAAGGCTATGCCGACGCGTGAGTAGGTGTTTCGATTGTAACGATCTCGAAGCGAAATCGACTAGATGCCGAGATCTTCGCGAGTGATCGCGGATGAATGTCGACATGCCGTATAGACGCGATGCCACCATGTACGGTGCGTTGGCGCGTGAATCATCGTCCCTAAGGCGACGCAGAGCGCTATAAGGGATAGCGTTGCGAAACGGCGAAAAAGGCGAAGGATCTTCACCTTGTTCCTTCTCGTTTCCGGCGGTGGGCGTGCGCGTGGCGGGCCTGCGAAGTCTTCGCGGCGAGCCGCAAGACGCGCCTGGCGACTGTCGAACGCTGGATCCGCTCGAGGTTCCCGGGGACAATTTACGGACGGCCAGGTCGCACAGCATGTCTACCGCTTCTTGCCTGAAACACGCGTGATATACTTGACGGGACGATGGCAATATCGATTTTAACTCTCCGTGGTCACACGTCCGTATAGTTCTGCGATGGTCACACATGAGTCAAGTGGACCCAACCGAATTTTAGATAATGGCCACATGAACAACGTTCGTCCAATTTAGACCGAGAAATTATGGAACATTCTTCGAATACTGTAAAATATCTAATTACCGTGTCTACGTAATAAATAAAATGACATGTTCAAAAACGATTGTGAATATTATGTATAATAGATGCGTGAAAAATGAGCTGCTTCACTGAAAGTGTCACAACTTCTTTATCTTTTGAGTTTTCTTAATAAAGTCAATGAATGATTCTCATGAGATATGGTACTTCGAAGTATAACATAGTTCTAGATAGTGCACGTTTCAAAAACGATTTTTTCCAAAGTCCGAAGAAGGTTCGTAGTATGAGTTTTGAGAAAAAGTTATTTATTCTGAGATGTGATGAGGGTCTAGTTATGATTGTAAAAAAAGAAGTACAATCAGCTTCATAATTGAACCCTGGGTCAAGTGGACCCTTGGTGACCAGAGAGGGTTAAAGATTTCAAATTTTGATAATATTTTGAAGCAGATGCCTTAATTTTATAATTGTTAAAAACGTGATAAGACCTTTGCCTATTTAAATTAATTTTGAGCAAAATGAAAATAACGTGGATGTGTGACTCGAAATTACTCGGAGCTAAAATTAATGTCATCAACGGCATAACCGGCATATGGAAGAGCGGCCGGTGCAGCGGTGCGCAAAAATGCGTCCTCTCGGACATATATTCACGCAACGTTAATTGCTGGGCAATGATACGCACTAAAAGCCATGACACGTGCGACGCGCTCGTTGTTTCACATTGCCGGGCGTCAGGTGCGTGCATCGATTCGACGGCATTTCATAACGCACCGTCATTCCGCCACGGAAAATAAAATCGAGATTCAATCGTTGTACCAGCCATTAACATTCGAATCGAAAGTCGTTTCTATTTTGAATTCTACCCGAGCGCGGTGCTTGACAGAGCTGAAATAACGCGCGGGCAAGCTCGCAATTAAGCACGTTTGCGCGCTACCGTCAAAATTGAACATTAAAGAGACACGCCTTTGTCCTTATAACGCGGCTACGTAGATATCGTATAAAATAGTTCTCGAACTGCCTGTAAATAGGAAATTAATTTTCTTGGCATCTAATAAATAACGTATTTCATTAACCCTTATACGATCCTCGGATCTATAGTGACTTGTAGCGTTCAATATTGATGAATTATGATCATGAGTTTAAAGATAATTTTCTGAAACTTTGTTCTAAGACATTGTTTTTTTAAGATAACAAATTTCTAGGATAAGAATAAGCGTGTAATTAATCAATTTTGACGGCTACAAGAAACTACACGCTAAAGACCTTCGGGTCATGTATGACCCATACTGTCAATGTCTATTTTACTGACAGATTTCATTTTACAAAATGGACAGACATCATAATCTATATTTTGAATGACCGTCCTAACAAAACAAAGGCTTCTATACGTTTATGTAATATTTCCGTTTTCAAGTCTCCGAGCGCTTTCCAATCGCCGTCAAGTCAAAAGGCGTGTGCCACGCAGAGACGGTGACGGATTTGTACACACTCTGCTCTCTTCTATAAACAAGACTGATTAAATTTAAAGTTTCAGCGATATTAAGATTTACAGACCAGTTTAACAATACATCTCTAAGGAACTGAATACATTTTATTAATAATCACACAGTATGTATATACATTTATTTTTTATTTCCGATTGGGTCATATTTGACCCGAAGGTCTCAAGTGTACAGTCAAAATGAGGGCCGTACGAGGGTTAAAATGAATATTAATTCAACTCGAATAATTACATCAAACATATCAATTCAGTCAAATAAATATTCATTGGGATGATCTACGCTCGTCGATTCTGCGCTCGCAGAAGATCGCGAATAACACCTGAATGGAGTTGTTACCTGTCACACGTCGCTCTCTTCCGATTTGCTCGCGCAACCGAGAAGAAATTAAGCTCGAACGTCGCACGAAAGATCAGCCAGCACTTGCACCGCCCGTTTACTCTCGCTCGCCCCGCACCCCCATCGCAATTCTTCGCGCGCGATCGAGGGGGGGGGGACCGGTGCGAAATCGAACCGAAACCAGCCCGGTCGTCCGTCCGCGAACCGAATGAACCGCCGACGGTGCGGCTCGCGAACGAAGCAGCACGGCCAGCCGGCCGGCTAATGAAAGCCACCGAGATGAGTGATGTCAGCGTTGCAGCCAACGCGCTCTTTCGCTCCCACACTTTCAATTGCCGCATATTATTGAGCCTACTTTTAGCTGAAAATATACGCCGCGAGCGAGCAGCAGCAGCAGCTCCGGGGAGTGGACGTGGCGAGCGATCGCTTCGAGTTCACGGCCGTGCCACAAAGAGTGCTGAAACGGCGCTCTCTATAGGTATACGAAAAGAGCCCGCTTCGGCTTTCCTCCGAGCTGCTGACCGGTGAGGTGTCGAATGCAGCGGCGATGAAAGTGACGGATATATATACATATATATGTATGTACGTCGAGTGGAAAAAGCACGAAACGCTCGGCCCTCGCGTTACGCGAGTGTAAAGTCGGGGGCGCTCGCTGGAAGTTATTACATAGTACAGTCGATAAGAGTCATGTGAGAAATCAAAACGAAATTGGGGTGGGGCTAAATTTTCGATATATTTATTCTAATGGGCACAGAAAGGTAAAATTCCAAATTCCCTACATGTGACCTTTCATCGCCATCTTGAAAAAAAAAACTTGGAATCGATTTATCTCGTTTCCTGTTCATCGGAGGGGAAAAAGTGTGAGAACAAAAATAATAGAATTTAAAATTTTCAATATTTTTTCTCTGAGAGCGAACTCTCTGTAATTAGTTCTCAAGAAGATAGAGGGCACCAAAGTTTCTAAAAATCAGTTTCTTCGTTATACCTTCAAAAATTGATTTAAACCAATTTTTTTTTTTCGTAAACCTTGTAGATCTCGAAAAATCTATTACAAACATATATTGTTTATAACTATTGGAAACTTTGGCGCCCTCTATCTTTTTGGGAATTAACTACAGAGTTCCACCCTTAGACAAAAAAGGTTGAAAATTTCAAAAGATCTAAAATTTGTTTTCTTACAATTCTTCCCCTCAGATGAATAAGAAACGAGATAAATCAATTCCAAGCATTTTTTCAAGATAGCGGTGAGGGAATATAGGTAGATGAGGATACAGGAACTTTGAATCTTACCTTTTTGACCACCAGAAACAGCATATCAAAAATTCAACCGTACTCCAATTTTGTTTATCTACCCCCTTTTTGTATGACAGCTTGACTATACTATATTGCGAGGCTCACGTCGACAAAGAAATTGGAAGCAATTCCAAAGACTTTGCAGAATTCCTGCAGCTTTCCGTATTGATTCGGATGTTCGTTAACGACTGCACTTATAGCTGGCTCGCCTTGATCCAGAGCTGCAGCATCGACGGAATTGCACGTAACTATGTAGCAATTGTTCCTTTGTCGTCCGAAATATAACAGAGGAGCGCAGAAAATGTCCCACCTTAAGCTAGTTCTCGGTGGACGAAGCGGATGATCGGGTTCGGTGGGTGAGAGCGCGGAGACGGGAGTCTGCGCCAAGTCGCGATACAGCCGAAGCCTCACGGTGGGTCCGCACTGCCGGAGGAGGGCCACCGCCTCTTCGTGGCTCATGGGGGAGAGCGGTGTCCCGTCCACCGCGACGATCTTATCGCCCGGTTGAATTCTACCGTCGCTGAGAGCGGGCTCTCGCACCAGGGCCCTCACGTAGTGACCCAGGGCGCTGCTGTCGGCCTTCCTCAGGGTGAAACCCAGACTGCCTCCGACCTTCGTCATCTCGATGTCGAATTCCTGGGAAATGGAAGTGGCGATGATTGTTTTTACGCCGGTTACTGTATTTTTTCTCGGATAAACATGTCCCTCGCCTGTGGGGAGAAAAAAGTGACACCATATGACGCACGATCTCTAGTCAAAATCCAAGTTCGACGCTTCCGCCGAGGAATGTCGAAGGCTTTCAGCGCGTTTAACCGGAAACTTTGCGAATTACGGGAGGAGAGGAGCTGCGAGAACGTCGCGACGACTTGTCCGGCAATGCGATTAGAGCGAGGGTTGTTCCAAATTTGTCGCGGAAGTTTCCTGCTCCATCTTCCGATATTACTCTCTCGAGAGAGAGGAGAGAACGCGTCACGTTCGCTTTTTTCGAGACGTAACGATATAGATATAGTCGGGCCCACATGTCTTTCCATTCTGAATAAATATACACGTGTTCAGACTCACCCCGCAAGGCTCGATCTGCAGGGGTGGTAGGGGGTTGAGGATGCGAAGCGAGGGCGGTGGCTCGCGTCGGATCGGTGGCGGAGGCGGCGCACCGGGAGGCGTGATGGTCGCTTCTCCGGGAGGCCGACACACGACCAACTCTACGATGTTGGATGTCGTCCTCAGGACTTCCAGAGCTTCCTGCAACAAGTAGCGTTCGCTCGAGTTGCGAGCGCGTTACCGGCAACGTCGTCGGCGCGACCCACGCGTATGTGTTCGCGCAGTTGCACATTATGCTAATGGGATGCAACGTCCGATACCCGTGGGAGGAATTATACGTCTTCCTCGGCATTGGGGGGAATGCGCACTTTGCACGCGCTATCGCCGAGTCGAAGGCTGCGGGAGAGGTCAACTTTTTACACCGGCAGGACGCGAGCGCACGTAAGAACGGGAATTTCCTATACTTGAAATTCTTCTTGGTAGTGATTCGATCATCGACTCAACTCGTTTGTTGAATTTATATGAAATTTATACGATAAACAAATGCGGGAGAGGAGAATGCAGAGTTGGAAATTTTGTGTTAAATTTAACGCATTTTACGTATCTCAAGTGATCCACATAGATTTTTGTGTTAGTTCATCTAAAAGCTTCTGTGTTGAAATGTAATACAAGAATTATATCAAATATAAGGTAAATTGAACGGTTTTTCTATGTTAAAGCAACATTTGATTGGTGTTATTTTAATTAATCGCTTTGTTTCTTTTGACTCAAAGAAATATTCAAGATGAACTGTGTAAAAATAATAAACGAAAGTATGTTAAATTTAACACAAAAATGTTTGGAAGCATATTTTTTAACAAGAAAACACAAAACTTCCAACTATAGGTATACGGGGGGTGAGATGAATATCTGTTAACCAATTAACGCATTTTAGAAAAACAATGTCTCTTATAAAAGTTATCTGCTTTAGACGGGAAAAAAGAACTGTATATTTTGTTTTTCATTTAGTAGACGTTATTAAGGCCATTTTAAGGTGAAAGCTTTTTCTTTAAATGAAAAAAAAAATATAAGCATCCATTTAAAGAAAAAACGTTGACCTTAAAATGGCATTGAAAACGTCTACTAAATGAAAATTCATGCGTCTCAACTTGAATACCTCGCTCTACATAAAACGCGATACTAACATAATTGGTAAGACCGGTGAGAGGTACTCCGTTGGCAGCGAGGAGAATGTCTCCGGGTTGAAGTTTATCGGACAGAGCGGCTGGCTGCTGCGGAAACAGCCGCTTCACCCTGACGGGACCGGCGGTATCGCCGCCCGACACACTCAGACCGAGGCCTCTGCTGCTCTTCTGCAGTATAACTCGAAACGTGTGTTCTGAAATGCAAAAATTGGAAAAAAAATTATACCAATGCCGATACGCTTATTCGCGGATAAAAACGAACGAGTCGAGTACTAACGCTGAAATAAACCCTCGACGAGCTTCGCTGATACGATGTAATTTAAATGCCAACCCTCTTAGTAACTCATATTGCTACCGTCCCGTGAAAACAGAGCCGTTCCGAAGCGACAGCGCTAAGATATTCGTGGGCTATACGCGAGGGGCGGGGGTGGCGAGGTGTAAGCACGCGTCCGTTAGGGGTTTTATGGGACACGTATGAAAACCGGAGTGCCCGCGCGATATTGCGCGAGGAACTTCTCCCTGGGGCTGCGCGGGGTATACGGGAATGCGGTCGCGTCGGCTCCGCTATACATATTGCGGCAACTTTGCCGAAAGACGTTCGAGTAGCGCCCGCAGCCGGTCCACTCTTCGCCGCTTTCTTTCGGAGATCGATTGATGAAGGGCGCGGCGGAGCGTGATACAGGTCTATAGAGAGAAGGAGAGAGACGAAAGTCGGATCGCGCGGCGCAGCGACCAAATAAGGAAAGCATTGCGGGACGTTTGCTTTATTGCTACCCCGTGTGGAACGCCAACGGGGCCGTGGCTCTCCGCGATGGATACATCGATCGCGGAGCCCGCCGTTCGACGTATCGCTTCCATCGTTCGTCCAGTTGTGCCGCGCGCGGATCGCTGCACCCGGAAGGTAATTTACGTCCGTTGTGCGGTACGGGGAGCACACCTCTCACGTTGAAGTCTGGACTATACACCGCGCGCGAGTGCAAAGGGGAATTTATACCGAGGAAGAGTCGGTTGGCGCAGGGAAGTCGTAGAAAAGTCGTATATCTTGAGATGATTGTGGTAATTGTTTCTTTTTTCACGGTATAAACGTATACCGGAGTATATTGTTAGTCCGTCGTCAGGTACAAGGGGAACAAAGAATCTATTAGTTGTATATACCTACGCTACATGCAGTAAGTTATTCCAGCGGTTGATGGTGCGTGAACAGCACGATAGCGTTAAGTATACTCGTAAAAATGTTTCATTTAACAAACAGGAAATCACTAGTTACTAGAATATAATTAACTGACGATAAAATTATAAGTTTTTAATCAATCATACAGGTTTGAAGTGATCGTGCATCTTTGGCTGTCATTTCTGAAGAATCAGCCACACACACATACTAGATGTTTTAAAAAAGAGATATCGTACTTCGTTAGATTTCAAAAGTGACGGAATGAAAAAAATTCCTAATTTAGTTTGGATAATCGAACATCCGAACGTAGTGCAGAAGCGTTCGGAAAATCGAAGTTTGGATAATCGAGGTTCGACTGTATATCCATTCGTTCAGCTTAATCCTCGAAATA
Organism: Xiphydria camelus; assembly: GCA_963678675.1. Lineage (NCBI taxonomy): Eukaryota > Metazoa > Arthropoda > Insecta > Hymenoptera > Xiphydriidae > Xiphydria > Xiphydria camelus. Next base: position 23,176,065 of record OY783197.1, on the reverse strand, counting down.
CGCGACATTTTAATGGGACTACTCGTTTCTTGGGGTGGCTAGAGTTGGTAATCAACGGACATCATTCCATTTCATGATCTTAATTCGGCAGATAAGATCTTCGAGAAATCAGTTCCAATTGAATAAATTAATTAAATGAATTAATTGGAAGTGATTCATTATCTTTAGCCGCAATTCCACCCGTCCCCATCGAAACGAACATATCCTGTCTTTCTTACGCTAACTTGCATCCAATGGACCAGACTGTACCCGGTTTGCGGTTATCTAGGGAATATGTAAATTCTCGTACACGTATATACACATTCCTCGCGAGATAAGTTCCCCGCATTTTGACGAATAGCACTTGCGGCGTTCATTACTCGGTCGTTCTTATCTAACGGCCCTACTCGCGAGGACCCGGAAGACCGAGTCAAGGAAGGAAAATAGCGACCATTTCCCCCGACTAATGGACGTTCTAATTTGAATAATATCTCAACGGAGAGAGCAAGAGAGAAAGGGGGAGGAAGACGGAACAAGGAAGAAATATAGCACCTAAACTACGATAGTGATAATTAAAACTTCAGCCACTCCCTTCGCGGGTATTCGTGTGCGCGCCGGAAGTTGCCAGCTGACGCGCGAATTCCGCTGCTCTCTTCGAGTCCGGCGGGGCGATAACCGGATCGCTGCCCAGTGAGAATCGAGCCGCTAAAATTGCCCTGGAGAATCGCGATGAAAATTCAAAGAGAACGCTCTCGACGAATTGATTCTTCGCTTCTTTTGACGCGTTCGCTCGGAGAAAAAAATCCCAGCATTTTTTTCAATTCAAAGAAGATCCGTTCACCCTTCGATATTCCCCTTTAGAGTGCCGGGGATTCGAACACTCGCACACGCGTATGATCGAAAATGTATACCGTCGTAATCCGAAAAATTGTACGTCATTCCATGCGGATTTTATAGTTTTGCAAGCCCGCCCCGAACCACGGTTGGTTCTGGTACCGAAGCGGAACGCGCCAGTCAGCGGATTCGCGCGAGGCACGTTTTATGTAGGGTGTAACGTCGGGCCGGTCGTACCGCTCGTTATCGCGAACCATTACGAGATAGCCCTGCGCATGGCACGGCTGCAACAAAAAAAGGCTCGCTGCATAGTCGATTCTCTCTCTCTCCTCTCTCCCTTTCTCCCCCTCTCTTTCATATCACGCATGGCCCACCTGAGGTAATCGTTCCAGCCCTTTGACGTGCTGTACCACGGTGATTGATACTTCCCCGTAGAATATTTCACTTGCTGTAGTAAATTTTTCTATAAATATACGCGAACGTATTTGGCGCAAAACTCTACCGAGTTTCTTGATATATTCGTATACAGAAAGAACTCTATTGTAACGCGATTCCCTTTTAGCGCAATCCCCTATTTTCCTGCCTCCACCCCATTTCGCAAGAGTAAGGAGAATCAAAGTTGGGGTAACCCATCGCAGACGCATACTTCTACACTGAGAAAACAATATCTCGACAGATGATGTGTATATAAATGTATACAGCCCGAGGCATAACTTACAGGACAGCGACGCTGGTTGCATATCGATTTGGGGCACCCCGTTCGCTGCAGCTTTCTGTAATTTCATGGTAATACCGATATCTCGGATCAGAACAAAGTGAATCGCGTCAAGCGAAACACACATTTCTGCGACTATTTAGAAAAAACGCGAACAAGAATGTTAAAGCCAATTCAATTCTAGATCAGGAGTGAAATAGTTGATGTATTTCGTTCCTTGACTCGATGAACTTTGTTTTGATTCGAGCTATCGGTATTACCATAAAATTACAGGAAGCTGCAGCAAACGGAGTGTGCCAACCAATATGCCACCAAGCGTTGCTGGCCTGTAAGTTATGCCTCAGGTTGTATATATTAATAGTATAAGATCTAGACATTTGTAGTTAATTTGTATTCGAATAACAGTTAATGAGATTTTGTTGATAATAGAATTAACAGAACGATTTTGATCAAATTCGGTAAATCCATAGATACACAAGTGTTAGGATCCTCCTGTATATATATATATTGAACATAAAAATATATTACATGCCGAACGCGGGTTTCGAAAAGTCGTCGATTTTAGAGTTTCGAGGGGAAGATGAAAAATCTCGCGTACGCGAGATGCTACGTACGAGAGAGATATCAAAAATGATATCGCATACCGTACTGGCGAAAAGACTCGCGCGTGTAGGTATCGCTGTAGAACGAGGCGCGGAAGGGTGGCGCGGCGACTCGGAAAATAATGCGATCGATCGACGCGACGATTTGGTGGTTCGACCGAGCGGAAATATAGGGGTGGGAGCCTCGCGCGTGAAAACTCCCCTATAAATTGAGATTCGCGCGCGGGCAATCGAGGTGGTCGGATCGTCGATTCGGCTGTTGAATAAAATTGCGAATCTTATAAATATCGTAGATAAGGATTTCCGCGAAATATCGGAATATCTTATCGGGCCTTTGCAGACGAAATTTGACGTTTCGCGCGGTGGCGATCTTAACGGTGTTCTCGGGTGGCGGCGAAGAGTGCGCAGTTCTTCATATTCTTATGGAGTCGCGCGAGCGATTATTTCCTAGCGCGTCTTAATCACGCAGGTGGCCTCGGGTTTCGCAGCGCGGAACAACTGGCGCGCTTATGCGTACATCGCGCGTGGTAATTAGTAATTACTGGCGTTCGGCATAGCGCGTATATGCGTACGCATACATATTTATATATAATATTATGTATATTCATATAACGAGCGTACAAAAAATACCGTTAAATGTAATTACGACGATACTGAGCAAGTTCAATGTTGTGTAGAACCGAGTATACAGTATTTTTTATCTGTCAAACAATAGTAAAGAAAAGACTTCTATTACAAAAACCCATATATTATTGTATATTATATTACGTAATGATTTATTTTACGTCAGTCGAACAAACCGATTGTCAACGTCGCAGAAGATTCCCGCTGGATCCATTTCTTCCAGGGAATACGAAGAGATAAATTCCGATGGAACCAAGAGACGTTACGACTCCTTACTCCTTTCTCCGCGCCCGCTTCTCTAGATATTCAATGTCTCTCGCAGTCGTTTCATCCCGGATGCGAGGATGATAAAGCGCGGATCGATAGGTCGAAACGACATCAGGGTTTGGAAAGAGAGTAGTCCCGCGAGAAGGGAAGGGTGGAAATATAAAGCACGGTATGTACTCGCCATTATTCAGCGAGAGTCATCGAAATAAAACGACAATCGATAGTCTTTCGACGCGAGGTAGACTAGATAGACGCGTAATCGCGTAAATAGTATCTTATATCATTAGGCGGTAATCCGAGGTTTCTTCAGGCTGTGTTTAAGTCGGTCGTAACACGAGGTACCTATGCCTCGTGCTACGACCTAAACACTGCCCATTTCTCAAAACAAAACAAACAGAACTACAGAGCAAACAGAGATACACGGCTCATTTCACGTTGCGTTTATCTGTTTGGAAAAAGAACCCACTTCGGACTAAGCAATCTTTGGACAGCCTGCGGGCTCCCTGTCGCTGTCACGCGGTAAAAAACGCCATCTTACGGTCTAGAAATAGGCTGGAAAAGGCCTCGAAATGGACATGAGTGAGGAAAAAAGTGTGTTGTGGCGCCAGCAATTATTTCTCTCGATGTACGAGTTCTATTATCAATTAAATGATAGAATCCCGGTCTTATGTGTATTATCCTGGTAAGGCGAGAATGGCGTGCATGTGGTAAATGAAAAATAGCTGTTTTCTCGTGCGTGTAGCACGATCGCTCCGAATTGCTTCCTATTCTCGCGCGAATCAATGGGCCCCACGCTTTCCAACGTAGGGAGTACACACGTACGTGTGTGTGGATACGACCGCGCAACTCGTGCCGGAGCGATAATGGAATCGGGTCAGGAATTCCTCCCGATGAAAAGTGAGATAGGTATGCGTTTAATGTGAACCGTTCGAGCGCTTGTTTTATGCACGTGTCGCGGGGCATGGGAGCCTCTGCACCAATATATTCTCTACGGAGTTGGGTAAACCGTATATTTTGACGCAAGATACTACTCAAAATTCAAAACAAACCGAAAATGGTATGATCATTGTCCAACCATTATGGCTTTCCCTTGACATTTGACCAAAAATTGAAATCTCTGGAACTGAACTCTCGGCCAGCCTATCTTATGTATCTTATCGCACTGATTACGAAAAGTACTTTTATTAAGTTGAAATCTCAAAGGGAATATCGTCGTCCTGATAAGAAAAGTGCCTAATTTCACTTTTTGGTAAAAATTTAATTTTGCTGCCATCTATTAGAATAACGTCTAAATAAACGGTTTTTCTTCCCTCCTGTAAAATTTTCTGAAACGGAGTTAGGCACTTTTCTTACTAGAGCGACGATATGAGATATTGGTAATTTTGTGTAAGAGAAAATAATTTTTTTTTAGCAAAAATCAACGTTATTTCAATGTTTCTTTGAGATTTGCTCAGTAAGTCTGTTGTTTTCGGGATCAGAAAGAAAAATACATAAAATAGGGTGGTCGAGAGTTCGATTGAAAAAACTTCGATTTTTGCGAAAATGTTTAGGACCCCTTGACATTTTCTCAATTTTTTGTAAAAATCGAAATCTCTTGAATCGGCTTTCCGAGATCACCTTATCTTGAGTATTTCTTCCTCGCTGATTATAAAAGGCGAAGTTATTAGGTCGGTATCTCAAAGGAACTATGGGATATCAATCATTTTCCAATCCAATCGCACGGAATTCATCCGCGACGCGTCTCCGGATAATTGCTAATCGCCTCGGCCACTAACTGGAGCCTGATAACAGGTTGCAGGGTCGAGGGTTTAAGGAGATCGGGCGAGAACGGCGGAACTCTGGACGGTTGCCGGGAGGCTTTAATGATCGCTTCATTAGTGCCAGTTTGCCGGAGTCGTCTCTTCTTCTCGCTTTTTTCCCCACCCGCGCCCCCTCCATTCTCTTCTATTCTTGTATATCGACGCGCGACGATGCGCGGAATAAGTTCGTCGAAAGTTAATCGCGAGGGTCGAGGGTCCCTCGAGGACCGAGGGGCGGCGTCACGCAGGCACGCGCCTTTTCATATCGGTCGCAAGGGTTGACCCGGGGTAACGACAATTACCAAGGCTTACCACTTCATCTGGTAACTATACCGGAGAGACGAAGGTGATGTGAGATGAAGAAGCCTGGTTGTATGCAATAGAAGGGGATTTACGATGGGCTGAGGAAGACTACGAGGATCGGCATAGTTATGAAATAGAAATTCCTATTCACGGCCCTCCTTCGTGCAAGTTCCTCAAATAGACCAAGAAATGGAATTGGAATACCGGTTTCTTCGGAGGTAGTCCATAAGTTTAAACATGCAGTGGTAAAGTTTCCGAAGAAGTTTGCCGAGAGAATTTTCAATGTGCAGTTTCAGTGGAAGACGTTCCACGCTCTACTTAGTCTTGAGAGAAATCCCGATTCGTAATAATATTCACCGTCGCGTCGAGATTCCTACAGAAATGAAATATTTGCATGTATCATAGGAGCCTAAAACTTACTTGTCAAAAAAGAAACTTCAATCGTTATTATCTTCTTATTTATGAAATTTTGGCCTACATCAATATAGACTTTATTGTAGATAAACATTTAATCTTCAAAAAAATATAATATAAATATAAGCTAAAAGATATAGATAATAAGATAATAGTGATTTAAGTTTCCTTCCTATCGAGTAAGTTTAGACTCATGCTGTATAAATATTTATGCTTCGTTCTCTCTATCGACAATCACCATATATGCGCAACTCGAACAACAAATTTCGATGCGAGAGCGATCTAATTTTATCTTCTCTACACTCCGACTGTCTACAGCTTCCTCCCATGTGATTGAATATCGCAACTCGCGCGCTGCGATAGTATTACCCTCTGGCGTTAACCGTAAGAGCGCTCGTTGATGTAGATACCCTCTCCTTCTCTGCCGCCACGCTACCACCCTACCAATCTACTCTCTTCCTCCGCAAAAGCGCTGGAGTAGCTTTAATCACTAGTCACTTGCTCCGATTAGCCTTGCGGTAGTTTCCATCTCCTGGCAAAGTAAGAGAGGCGCGGGGAGAGAGAAAGGAGAGACAAAATTAAAAGTGGAGTTTATTACGACCAGGGAAAGTGCAGCCTTCGACACATGTATTCGCACAACATATGCGGAGAAAAAGGATTAGTAATTTTTACAGTGAATCCCGGTAACAGAGCTCCTCGAGGTGAACCATTGAATTTTTTAATAGATATAGCGTACTTTTCACAGCTTGTACCACTCTAAACTCGTAAACAACCGACACATATTAACGGGAGATTGCTAAATTTTACCGTATAAACTGATGCTTACGCTTAGGGTAAAGTCGGTAAATACGCCCCACATTTCAAAAAAAAATCATAACTCAAGGCATTTGAAATAAACTTTATTTTAAAAAACAACAAAAATTGGACAGGACATTACACTTCTTAAAAAAAAATAAAAATACGACAAAAATTATCAAATAGCTTCTACAAAAAATAAAAAACCATTCACGTCAAATGGGGCGTATTACCACCCCAGGGGGAAATACGCCCCATATACTTAATCGCCTTCTGCAGATAAATTTTTGGCACAAACATCACAAACTGTGCCATGGGAGGTGCACGTTTCATGTAGCCATCCACGACATGCTGTGCATTGAATCCAGTCCACTTTGAACTTCGTGGTGTAATAGTGGTCTCGACATTTGACGCAAATATCTTCCGCCTCGTCAGAGAGTTCGTCCGACGATTCCAAAGGTAGACACATCTCAGAATTTGATGACGACTCCGAATTTTGACTCTTCTGGCCTTTTTCTGCATTCCCTGTACATCTTTTATGATTGGCTGGCTCTAGGTGGGGCGTATTTCCAAAACCGGGGGGAAATACGCCCCACCGTTTAAATCTCCACACGCTACAGGTGCTAACAATCTACATGTTTCAGTTTTTAGTTTAATAAACGTACTTTCTGACGCCGTACTTGAAACTTACAAAATACACAATCACAACTCAATAATTCGGTATCTATAAACTTACGAGCAAATTTGTAGTACTCAAAGACACCAAATTATTCACAAAACAAATTTTATTTCCACAACGCTAGCTGAAATCTTAATAAGTGCGCGAGTTCTCTGGTAAGACACAGACATTCGACTGATGACTACCGCCTCAGCGACATATACCGACGCATAATGTATTTTCCATGTACTGGGGCGTATTTCCTCCCGGGGCGTATTTACCGACTTTACCCTATGCATAAGCTCCCTGATGGAAAAATTGCTTTGATCCTCGTAAATTTTTGAAAAACTGACTTTCCGACTTTCTCTAGTAATTGGAACAGTTTCGAACACTTTCGAGAGAGTATCGGAGTTTCAGAGAAACGTCGGAAAATATCTAATTTCTACATTGATTTCTTTCACACACAAAACTTTTCTAAAAAAGTCTTTTTTTCTCCGTGCACGAACGAAGAAGAAAGAAAAAATTCCCAAACGGATTGCCTGCAGAAAGAAACTGAAGAAGACGTGAACCAATAATCAGTAGCAAATTAATAACAGTTTACAACCAGAAAAAAATTTAACAAACAGACCCGCCTCGGTCGGCGCATTCGTGAGGATAAATCTTCTCAAAGATCAATGCACAACTGCATCGACGTACCCACACACACGCACCATCGATCGAGGAAGAAACAGCGAATAACCCGGACAAGGTCCATAATATCCTCTCATGCGCAGTCAGATGTCCCTTTCGGCGATACCAGGCCGGTTCCCTGTCGATAGAGCGATTTATTATCGGTGGGCGAGGCGCCTCGTGGCGGAACGTTCGGGGTAAATCGAGAGGCTGCGCAAAAGAGCAGCAGCCGCAGCAGTCTGGGATTCTCCCCTGCGATTAAAGGGCTTTAATTACATAGTGGGGCTTTGATTAGCCTCGCAGAGAGTTTCGCCGGAGGAGGAAGAGCTGCGGAAGAGCGCGAAGAGGTGGGGGGAGGTCGTCGCGCGACGAACCGCTCGCCTGACACGCGACAGTAGTGTTCGGAGAGTCCGTATACGTGGATACACATGCGTGTGTACGTGTATATGCGCAGATTGAAATCCCGTCTAATTGCGTCTTGCTATGATATTACGCGAAAACGTATACGCGGGCGAGCTTTGCCTCGACGACGGCAGCGAATAACCTCGTTATTAATTTCTCGGAAGGGTGCGACGTTTACGGGAGATTACGCACGCGAGCCCCCTCGCGTTCTGTCAATCGGCCGCGCGCAGGCTGCGGGATAGATTATTTCGGAAACCCGCGTGCGAAGGTTTATGGAACGCGCGGATTTACGGGACGTTTATGGCTTTGTCTGCGAGTGTATTTAATACGGACGGTTCGGCTGCTTTTCTTGAGAGTGCAGGGCGCGAAAAGTCAATGCGGTAAGTGGGAATGCTGGGATAAATGGGAAATGTTCGATCGAGGAAAGACATTCAGAGGGATAACGGCGATATTCTTGCATTTAGAGTATGTCTTTTGAAATTGGTCTAGCTGCTCTTCGAGGTTAAATGTTTGGAAGGTTATAAAGGAAAAGTTTTCCCTGTCGTTTTTCTTTCTCTCGTTTACTGAGAGAAAAATGTAGTAAGTTTAACTAAATCGGCGGTTACGTGTGGGGGAATGTAGATCAAGTTACTTGAACTAATAATTGACTCGAATGGACTACAGCCTGTTTCCTTCAAATATCTGTTAATCGTTATACACAAATTTATTAGTCGGAGCAACTTGATCTGCATTCCCCCATTCGTAAATACAGATTTAATTGAATATCCCATTTCTTTTCTCAGTGTAGGTATACTGAGAAAAATAATGCATGGTACTATTCTATACAAAACTGTAAGCTCTATGAAGTACTACGTTCCATAAAGTCACATAAGAAAACTGTAACTTTACAGAATGTAAATAGTATCTTATAGAGCTTATAGTTTGGTTCGTAATAGCGCTATTAGTCAATTTAACCATAATTCTGAAGATGATGGCTAATTGCGTTATTCTGTATGAAACTGTAAGCTCTATAAGGTATTACATTTTGTAAAGTCTCATAAGAAAACTGTGTAATTTTATAAAATATAGCATCTTATGGGGCTTACAGTTTCGTACAAAATAGTGCCGTAAATTGTTTGATGAAATATGAATCCTCCATCTGATTGATTAAACTGATCAATTTTTGGTTAGAATAACTAAATATTTGGTTAGAATAACTAAATACGTTTAACTAGATGCGTTTTGTCATTTTAACCAGATTATTTTTCCCAGTATACCTAATAAATAAACTGATATGCGAGTCAATAACCGTCAACGTATCTTCAGGAGAACGTATCCCCTTTATAAGTTTTCCACAATCTCTCAAGTTTCAGATTCTCCAATTAGTACACGATCGAGCTTCGGGAGCCTTCCAATTCCCTGCGATCACCAATACTCACGAGTGGTACATACGTGTATTGCCTGGAGCTGATAGCATCAATACAGTACTCCCACCTACGTACGTATTATATATAGGTTTACCATGTATGCACCCAAGAACGTGCACCGTAATAAGCGAAGTTAGTCCACCCTCAGGACACATATCCCGTCGATAACTGAAACTATGCCGTTCGTTCGCAGGGTGGTTGCATCTGCGGACAGCGGGTAACTTCACTTATACCGCGGTGTACGCGTTTGAATATGCAGTAGGTTGCAAGCGAATGACTCTTGATTTTCAGCAGGAAAGAATGCATAAAGATAGATGGAGATATTTTTGAGAGTGATTTAGCCAGTGATAATTTACAATTCTTTACGGAAATAATTTTGTTGTTTTGTTGAGAGGATAGAAGAGTATGAATGCTTTTTACAATCATGACAGGAAAGGTGGTGAGATTTTCAACGATTCTCGCTGCGTGATTTGCTTTCGCACTCACCCGAACGCCACGCCGTAGTGATCGGCAGAGGCGGAACGAATTTCGCCGCCGCGAAATCGAATGTGGAACGATCGCGCGAGGGGCTGGCCAATTACCAGGCGCCGTTCGCGTGCAGTATCCGTAAATAACGTACATTATCGTAGCCGCTCGTTTACGCGGTAGGTATATTTCTGCACGCGTCGCTCGGTGAATAACGCGCGTTAATCGCGATAATCACAGTGCAGCGCCGAGTCAACCGGATAAAAGCGAGAGAGCGATATTACGCTGTATGTGGAATTACGATACGTGTATTGCGTGCGCACACTGAAATAAACAAAATAAAGAAGCGACGGTCAAATGGGACCAGAGTTCTCCAAATAAACGCTATTCGATTCGAGTGATAAATGCATCCACTCGATTTATTTTTACATTTATTTCGAAAAAAACGTACCACGCGAAAAGATCGGACGCAAAATTCCCGAGAAGCTCTCGCCGCAGGGGATGCTTTGTCGCTCGCGAGGGTCTCTCGAATTTTACGGCGCGTAGGTCAAGGTCGGGGGTGACTTTATTTGGGAAGGGACGAGCGCGAGGGAAGGTCGAGGTTGGGCGATGAGAGGGGCGAGGCCGTTTCTAGTCGTGGGCGTGTAGTGGTGCCCGGGTTCGGGATGCGGAGGGGGTGGAAAAGCTGTAATTCAGGGTGGACGGGCACTAGCTCACGATCCCCACCTGTGTGGGGACCGTGGAATTTGTGTAAACCACTGTTCGCTCCCCCTAACTAATGTACCGGCAGGTTTCGAGCTTGCATATACCGTGTCGAGGGTGGCGGAGGAATTATTTTTGAAGAAAGTTGGACGTAAGGGTGCTTTAATTGCGAGTCCTCTCTCGCTTTATATATCTCGAGCCATAATTCTCTTTTCAGCGAAGATGGGTCAGTGACGAGTCGAGGGAAGGAGAAGGGATAGTGATTAATTCAAACGAGCCGTCTCTCTCATCCATCCACTTCTCGCCACACGAACGACGCCACACGGTATTCATCTATATCTCTTTCCTCGCCAACAAAGACTGTGAAACAAATAAGGAAAAAGAAGGTGGAAACTCGATCCCCTCATTGTTCGCGAAATTTAAACCGAAATTGAATTTTTCTTCGGGGGAGGAATGTCTTCCCGCGCTTCCGAAGAAAATAAAGCGAGAGAAATACGTGCACTCTCTCTCTCTCTCTTTGTACGCGAAATATAAATCAAATTGAATTGCTCCCCTTAAAATGAACTCCTTTCAAATTGAACGACTTTTACGCCACTCTTGAATTTTAGCAGTCGACCTGAGAATCTCTCGACGTTCATCGACGAAAAAGGGTCGACGTCGCCTGGGATCGACTCAGATGACGTCGCTGTCACACATGTCCGCGTCGACGCGACGTCCCGACTTTTTGCCTCGCTCCGAATTCGACGTCGAGCGGCGGTGACTCTCGGCGCGACGGGACCCGACGGTTATCGCGGAATTCCCCACCGCGTCGACCCTTTCCGCCCGTTCTTCTCGTCCCGTCGACGACGGCGGGGCTTTCCGCAAGAACCGTTTATTAAACTCGCTCCGGTGCAAAACGACGAGCGGCTGCTTTTTCGGTAGTCGTTAGGCGGTGTCCAGAGGCGATAACGTCAGCGTCGGAAACCGGCGGGGTTTCGGCGCGGCCGCGGCGCGCAGCTATGCCCGCCCACACGGATGGATTTCCGCTTCGCCCGTTACGCTCGGTGCTCTCCGGTGATAACGACCACTTCGCAATAGAGAGGTGATGGCAGGTACGTATACATCGATGCTCTCAGCGAGTCGTCGAGGGGGAATTAAGCTCGTGATGATAGTGATAATATTATTTCGCTACTCGTGGAATAGGATGAATACGGGATCGTGGCATTGGGGTAGTTTCCAGTTTAATGTAAAGTGCACACGCGATGGGTACACCGTAGAGACGGCGTGTGGAAATCTATGAATATTGAGATAGTTAATCATATGTAGTTTGATATCGAACGGGCCAATAATTGACTGTAATTCGCAACCCGGAAAAAATATTTTAGATTTAACTTGATCTAATTAGATCTAATCCAATCAAATTAGATCAAATTAGATCTCATTAAATATACGTTGATCTTATTAAATCTAAGTAAATCTTAGATCTATTTTATAAGATTAAGTAGATCTTATTAGATCAATTGAGATCCGATAAAAATATATCCAGACAGGGCATGATGCTGTCGTAATAATTTTGAGTATTTATTCAATTATATCTAAAATTATAACGATCCTATTTTATTAACAAATATATTTAGATCTCTATACATCTTATTGTTAGTGCATCGCTCTAAATCTGAGTAGATCTAATAAATTAGAACTAACTATTGTAGATTTGTTTAAATCTGCTTAGACATATTCCAAAATTGAGATCTGCATAGAACTAGCATTAGATCTGCGTAAGTCTAAACAATTTTTTCCCGGCAAGTGCGATATAATCACGTTCATAAGAGTGAAACAGAGATTCCCTGCTCTCTTTTGGATATAAAAAAATGCACGGTAGACGGTAAAAAAGTTCGCCGGTAGAATTTCTAAGGGAGGCGCGAAGTCGTTTCGCGGCAAACGACGACGGGGCTCGTTTACCTCTCGCGAAAAGGCCGCGCTATCCACGTTCGTTCGTTCGTCCCCCATTATCATATCCCGCAGGGATTCCTTCCCGCATCCCCTGGCCGTCACTTCTTTGTTCCCGTTAGAAATTATTAGCCCGCCTATTTCAGCGGAAGTTGTAAAGAGGAGAAGCAGCGCGCCTTATTTGAATACGACGTCGCGGATTACCTCGCGAGGTTCTTCGGGACGTCCTCCTGCCTTTTCATCTTTCTCTCGTTCGCGTCGAACTCTCGCCACGACTTACGCGAGGACCGAAAGCCCTTTCGCGAAACGGTGTGTTTCATCCTCGCGGTAAAATTTATTCTGACGATAAATTCCAAGATGGAGTCGCTCCGATTGGCCGAGCGGAAGTTTATTGGGGGGATATATTTTATCGCGAAATATTGGAGCGATCGGTCCTTTTAAAGAATCGTGTGACATCTCACTACAAATTTCATTTTTCAAATAATTCCAGAAAATGAAAATCAAGGAAATAATATCGCGTACACTGAGAGAAATTTTATAGATTTTACGGCAATGCTTGTAGTTTATTAAAATAATACTAAGTTCTAGTTATCTTAGCAATACGTATTTTTAATTTAACTATACGTATAGTTATTTCAGCAATACGTATTGCTCTTGTTACTATTTGGTATTGCTATATTACTTATGCTGGCTAATTAACTTCATTTAGCTTTAAAGTATAGCTGTCATAGCTATACTAATAGCAGCGAGACCTACAAATTTCTCTCAGTGTACTTCGATATTTTCGAGATCTTCGATGCCGCGGATTGTCAAGGATCGCAGAAGGGCGAAGATATTTCCCCGGGCGTCGCGCGAGGTCGACCGATAAATTCAGAATTTTCTTCGAAGACTTCGCCGCTGCAGAACCGACGCGCGATATGAGATTTCCTACGTGTCGGGGACGCGCGTATATCGTCGATGGTCTATTTATGTGGGTCACTCGCGCGCTATAGCCTCAGACGAGGTCGCCGACGGCTTCGTAACTCTGCAGAGTTTCACCGCGCGGTGGTTGAATGTGCGTCGAGAAGTTCCCGTCGACCCTTTCCATCTTCCGAGCAAAATTGCATTTAGGGGTGGAAAGAGCGGAATCTCGACTCCGTTTCGTAGATACTTATTATTATATAATACAGTTATGATTGAATCGCGTCGTTTTCTATAAATTTTTTATACCAAACACTATAGAAATGCTTGTTAAACTGCATTAAATAAACAATCTAGTCGAATCGTCGTAAAAAAAAACCAGTAATTCGCCCTTACCATTTTCTCAGTAGTCTATATTTTGTAGTATAAGTAGAGTTTTATATAATATTATAATACCGTTACCACATTGAATCGCGTCGTTTTCTATACATTTTTCATACAAAACACTGCAGAAATATTTGCATTAAAAAACAATACATTCGAATCGTCATAAAAGACCAGAAACTCGCCCTTCTCATTTTCCCAGCAGTCGCTTGCGGCAAAGTGCAGTTTCCACAGCCACGCGGAAACCGCAGCTTCGACAGTAACGCGATCGCGCTTTAATTAGCGCGACTCGAACGAGCGACCCGCAAACTCCGCGACGTACAGCTATCGAGTCGCTTCGAGACGCGCGAATATCGAATCTCGCGCGCGTGGATGCTGCAGCGCGTCGCGTATCCCGCATCGCTAAGTTACGACTCTCTTTGAGTACCGCTACCAGAAGGGCTCGTCCCGCGTAGCGCGGCGTTGCTTCTATTCCTCTCTCGTTAGAGGTTGGCGGGAATATTATACGTATCACTATGCGCGCTCCGCCGCGGAGAATTATCACGTCGGACGGCCAGCCGTAACGGTAACGCACGACGCGTGACGCGTTTATACGCGCGCCCGAGCATTAACGCGGAATGTGCGCGGGCGTTAAAGCGCGTTCGAGGTAAGCCCGGGGAGTAAGCGACGGCGGGGAGAATATGTAGATTTCGCGAGATGGGCGGAACCGCGATGGGAATAAGGGTTTCGTCGCGCAGCTCATGCCTCGCTGCAAGGAATAAAATAAATCGTAGCATTTACAAAATTTGTGGTCAATTTCGAGAAAAGGCAAATTTAGTCACTGAGAGAAAGAAATAGTAAAATTTACTATTTTTTTTTTGCTATTTCGATGGGTTGCCCAGGGCCATAACCCAGATTAGTAGAGTAAACTGTAATAGTAATATTAACCATGATTTCCTGGTAATAATTATGATGTTTGGAAATTATTTCGTAATAATAAAATTTACTATTTTGAGTTTACTGATTTCATATAGTAATATTTATCACTTATTTATGGTAATATGACGTACTACGTGTTTATAATTTACTATTGACTGGATTTTTATCAATATAATTGTTGCACTGTTCTCAATAGTACATTCTCCCTCAATATTGTTACAATAACTACAATTTTAGTAAAAATTACAATAAAATTTGTAGAAGTTGCAAGCGTTGTTGTAATTTTCACTAAAAATGTAGTTAGCGTAATAATAAAAATGGTCTTGCCTCGAAATTTATTACAAACTTTGCAGATGCTACGATTTACTTTTCTCCGTGTGCGATAAAAATTCCATATTCTCTGTCTTTCTCTCGCGAAACGAATGGATATTCAGTATATTCAAATTTTAACGTATCATCACGGCTATCGAGATGCAGTCACGCGAGAAAAAATGAGCCTTTAATATCCTTTCACATCCTCGCTGCTTATTCTGCTCCCGCGACACGTGTCAAGGGGGCGCGTCGCGCCGCGCGGTGACGATAAATGAAATAAGAGGCGAGAATAGCTCTCCGTCGTTTGCGATGTTCCGGAAAGCCGTGAGAGCGAGGGTGGGGGGGGGGGGGGAAGAGCGTCGGGGACTTTAGTAGGAAGGCCTTATTTTCGCTATGGCTTAAGGGGGAAGGGAGGACAAAAAGCTGCGGGATCCCGAAGATTCTCGAGGACCTGGCGGGTCCCGCGGTGATCAGGAATCTTATCTCTCCCCCTCTCCTCATCCCTTCTCTTCTTGTTGGTCGAGCGAGAGACGCTGGAAAGCGGCACGCGCGAAGTTGCCGGTGAAAAGAGGCGAAAGAGCCTCGGCGTGAGGGCGAAAGGTGACACGGCGCATCAATCACCGACCAGAGTTCCGTTGGGGTAATGTAGGTCCGCGACGTTTCACTCACTCTCTCTCTTTCTCTATCTCTTTCTCCATTTTCCCCCGCGTGGGAGGGAAGAGATCGCAGTTTTCATCCGTCCCTCCGATCTTCTTCGAGGACGATAATATTCCTCGTCGCGACTTTTCTCACGCGCACGGATAAGGGAAACCCCGCTTAACACCGGGCGGGGGTGGAACCCTCTCCCTTTGTGGTCTCGCGGGGAAGAAACGGAGGCGGTGGTTAAATCTGCACGTGTAAGGGGGGACCGATTTCAGTGGATGAAGCTTCTGCGCGTAGGGGTGCAGGGTCGATAGAGCTGTATTCGGGGTTGGCCCTTGGGTATCGCTGGGGTTTGCTTTAGGCGGAGGCCAACTCGGAGGCAATTCTATTTCACGCGAAAAATTGCATAAGTCGCAATTGAATTGAAATAAAATCGCCAGAATGGAGAAAAAAGGAAATCGTTTCTTTTCCAATTTCCGCGGCGTATTTGTAAGTTTTAGTTAATGTCATAATACTCATCATACTGATAGTAATAATGATACTTAAAGCATTATTCCATCAGTGCAACACTGCGAAAGTACACCGAGAAATAATTGCTGGTGCTGAGAAAGTGTTTTCTTTAATCAAAGACGTGATATGATTTCAGGATCAAGTTATGGTTTTCTTCGTGTAAGAAAATATTTGATATATAGGCTCGAGTAATCGTTTTTTTTTTTCGCGCAGAAAGAATTTCTTCTTTCAACGAAGGTACTTTAAAAAATCAAGAATATATGTATATCCTTCGACCAGGAATCTGTATTTTTAAAAATTAGTAACATCATGTTCGTGATTCAAGGTATATTTATTAACACTAGCAATTATTTCCCTCATTGTACTACATTAATGTTTAATTAGTTCTCTCATCAGTACCTAATTAGTATTTTTTCACAGGAGAAGGGCGTTAAATCCGTCTCCGAAGGTCCGTGTGCGCTCGCGGAGAGGAGGTGAGAAATCCGCGTATTCTCCCCGATAAACCCTTCGAAGCGATGAAAGGGGATCAGCGGCGGAGCGATGAGACTTTAAGTCGCCCGCGGTCTGAGGGCGCGGAGACTTCGTTGGGAAGCCGACGGGCGCGACGTCGTCGGCTATCTCGGGAAGATCTTTCGGTGGATTGAAGATTGTTTGAACAAACTCCGTGTGCCGGAACCGTGAACGAGTGTTTGCGCTGCGCGAGGGGTGTGTGCGCAGGTGACGCCTCAACCTACGCGTACATATGTACGCAGCGGTGCTGTACGCGATGAGACGGAGTTTCGTGCCGAGATGAGCGCGGAGCTTTCGCGCGCCCCGCGGCACCTTAATGAGCTTGACAGGATGAGCGGAGGGGGATCTCTCGTTGTCTCCCGTGTAGCTGCAATTAATGACGATAGTTTTCTCGAGACGAGCACTAGACTCTTGAATACCACGCGGAAGGTTTCACCCTGATCCTTGCGGCAACTTCGGCGTCCATTGTTCCCTCGAGTTTTCTCTCGGTATCTCGCTGCTCTCCTGTGCGTTTCGCAATAAAAGGATTACTTCGTACAAAGGGAATAGAAATTGATGTCGACACGAGCGTCGTCACGTTTCGCAGTGTCGTAGAAAATTTGCCGAGCTGAGGATCGATTTCTCGGCGTCCTTGTTCGCGAAAAAAAAGCTCTGTAATTTTTCTCCCGCGACGTAATTGACACTTTTATCGGAGCTTCGACACGCCGGGGTCGATAACGTTCGACGGGACAGGTCGGATACGCGGATACATCGTGCTCTCGCGATACATAATTTTCCCTTCGATCATCAAACTTTATAAACGAGGCGAGTGGATGAAGGCGGAAGAGACGCGTGGGAGAAACGCGTGGTTCTACACATCGACGTATAAATATATAACGACAGTGATGTGGCCCAGTTTGAAACGAGGCGCGGCGCGTGTTTCTCTTTGTTTCGCACACTCTCTCTCTCTCTCTCTCTCTTTCTTCGCTCTTCGTTTCTGTTTCTCTCGGCGTTCTCACGATCGATGATGCATTCCCGACCGAGAAAAAACTCGCGATCCCCCGAGAAGGGAAGGATGGGAAAAGCGGAGCTAGCGAGCAGGAGGGATGGGAAGGGGTAGGGTCCGAATCCCGCGAGAGATCGGCTTAAGGGAGGCTCTCGAGTAGTGGCGTCGAAGCTGATCCCTCTTCAAAGCCTTCCACTCCCGCTGCCGATCCTTCTTTTTCTCATGACCGCGGTGTACCTTCGCGTCCCTTCGGTATATACGAGGGTCGTGCCTCTCCCCGACGAGCTCGAAATACTCCTCTCAATTTTGGAGACACATTCGCGACTGGAGCCGATCTTTCTCGGTCAATCGACAGTTCGCGACGTCGAGAAGAGGAGAGGGACATTTTCTGGACCTTTTTCGTTTATATCGACATATCGATGTTTTTCAAGGCCGATGAATTAAACAACGAACGACCTCGGAAACGAATCGAATTATCCGCGTAGAAAAATGTCAGGGAGATCAGAAGGGTTCTATTATATTTTCCCTGAATTTGTAAAGGCCTTGTCAGGATACCCGATCGGAGCTGTAACGAATTTACATCTCCTGCCCCCTACTGAGGGTTCCGTAACAAGACCCTAAAAAGTTTCTAAACACCTAACATTTCGCTCGATTCTCCTAGTACGTTAGGTTTGATGAATTCGACTTATATAAAGATGTTTTGATGTTCTTCACATGTTTTATTGAAATAGAGCTTCATACTGTTAAATTATTATATTTTTCAACCGCATTTAAACTATTTATATGGAGTTAAAAGCACTGCAATTTTCGAACTCTGCTGTAAACACTTTTTAATAATTTCTGAGTAATTGTTTATTTTTGGAGGAAAACATGTTGCTGAACGGTTAATATTTTTCTTATTCTCTGCTTTATAAATTATAAAATTACTTGACGTGTGTATTTAGGGCACATTTAGGGCGTTATAGATATTTCCTACGAAGGCGATGGATACATATGTATTTCTTTAAGGAACTTATACGATAGTTCTATCAGGTTCTTGTAACGCATCTTTATACTGGTACATCCTAAGATTTTTTCTACGCGTGTGGCCTTCGCATGATCGATGCTAGAAATGTCTCACTCGACTCCCAATATCAAAAAATAAGATAATTACAACTCCAATATAAACATTCCAATTTAACCAAGAAAAGCCCAGAATTTATCCACCAGTTTTAGGATCGAACTTGCAGTGCACCGCAGCATGTCACACCGTCAGCAGCGCTGGCGTGCATTCCGCGGCGACCTTCGAGGGAATTTCTAGGTCGACAACCAAAGCTCTCTCGGTACTCTCGAGGGGGGCACGTCGGACCTGAGTGAAGACGCTCGTTCCGTGTCTCTCCGCAGCGCGCGATCCCGACGCGACTACAGCTCAAGAGCGATGGAATCGCCGAGATAGGCGAGACCTACCCGCGCGCGCGGACCAACCCCTGAGGTCCTCCGCGCGCGCGCGAGTACTCTTTGTTCTCCGGTGGGCTAATGTCGTGTAAGTAGGCCGACGTCTAACCCCGAGGCCGAAAGCTCGCGAATTTCGCGGCGAAACGGGTAGAGCCACGGAAGAGGGCGAAAGCTGTGCCGGCAAAGCCGACGGTTTACACTCGAGAGAAACTATACCGAGTCGAGACGGGTATCGGTGGTAGTTCGTTGAGCGGAGGTTGGAGGTAGAGTATCGTCCGCTCAGATGGACCGAGTTGAAGATCGATTATACGTGAAAGGAGAACAAAGAGGGGGAGGCGATTCCTCGATTTTCAACGGAATTAGATTCCGCGGAAGCGAGAGGGTTGTTGTCGTGGCTCGAATGGGTTTCGCGGGGGCTGTATTTTGGAAAGCGTACGATGATGAAGAATTAATGCAGCGAAAGGCGAGGGGATGGAAAATTGACTTTGGTGATCGCTTTTTACGCCGTAAGATTGTACATTTTTATCTGATGCTGTCATGAATGTTCTATTTTTTAAATCTCTAAACTGAAATGAAATTTCATCTAATTTTAACTAACTTTTAATAATTTATTACGCTGTGAAAATATTTAATTTGAACGAAATCGATTTGGTCCAAATCAGAATGCGTTTCATTGAAATCCTTCGTTTCCCTCAAAGAAAGACATTCCCCGTTTTTTTATAGGTACAATAAAAGTATCCATTTCGCCGCTCGCACGGCGAGATATTGCGAATCGAACGCGAAGCGTTACTCCGCGCGAGTGCGGAGAGAGAGCGGACGTACGGCAATTCCGTTCTCTAATTGAAATTTACGAGCGACGGTCACCACCAATCCAATCCTGACGTCGAATTAGTCGGTCGTAATGGCGGTATTGTCCGGCACAGAAATTTATCAACCGTCGCCACGCGATCGCGGTACATTTGGAGCCTTCGTTCTTGCGAGCAAAGCATCGTCGAGCCGCACGATTAATTGTCCGTCAACGCGGTATACGACGTTCCGCGCGAAATTGCGCAACGAAATCGCCGCGTGGAATTGCATTCGCATAGATTGCACATCTATAGCGGACCGTCGACCGATGACACGCATTAAGAAAATTAATTTACCCTTCCAAGTAATAACCGTCAACATGAATAGATGAAATGAATAGATGAAATGAATAGACGAAAACGTATTTATTTAGACAAATTTATGTTCATTGAATCACTGAGAAAAAGTATCCACTGATTCGACTGAATATCAGTCAACCACACCGCCAACATGACCTTCATTTAGTCATGTTAAGCAAAATTCGATTAGATTGACTACGAATCCTTTGACTGACCATATGGTGCAATTGCAAATATAACATTTTTTTCAGTGATTGAATGAATCTCGACTAGATTTGCTCTCGATTCGAATAGCATACCTATATTTGACTCAATGACAATATATTTGACTTAAATAAATATGTTCTTGGCACTATAATTCGTGTCGACGGTTACTTGGTTCAATAAATTATTTTTCTCAGTGCGAAGCAACTGAGATACGACGACGACTCGCCTCGTCGAAGCGCATTGAAGATGCTACCACACGCGAGAAACGGAATCGCTTCCGGATTCGTGGGAACGGCGATCGCGCGCTGCATACGGAAACAGATGCGACTGTGCGCATGGGTATATAGGTAAGCGCATGTCTCAACTGGGATATATACATGGGTATCTCGGCACGTACTCGTATATGTTTGGGTATATCTATCTCGCGGTGCACGTAAAGTTGTCGAGTGTGGATATAAAGTATCGCGGATGGCACAGGTACGCGTTTCCTCCGATTCAGCTGGCGTTGCACACCGCGTCGAAGGAATTCTCGAAGGATTGCATCGGACGTGCGAGTGGGAAAAAAATACTTCCGTTATTTATCGCGCGGTCGATAGGTCGTTATAGACGCGAAATATGTATACTCAAGGAATTTTACTTTTAAATTTTACACAGACGCCGCGTTAATGTATGAGCTCTCTTATCGTACCTTGCGTAACGTGAATTCCATAAAGAGGGAGGAGAAATGTCTCCCGAGGGACTCGGACATTAGGGGAGTGATAGAGGTCATTCCTAAAGAGTATTAAGTGGAGTTGGATGGTGAAATTTGAACAGCCAAACTCTTTCAATCCTCTCGAAGGGATAATAATATAATAAGAAAATGTTATATCACGTGGACACTTTAGCATATGTCTATGTATAAATTAATAACTACATGATTGGAGGGGCAAATAAATAAGTACGTTTTTGTTCCGCTATTTGTTTTTTTTTTGAGCTGTCACTCGTCAACTTCCTTTTGTCAAAACCTCATGAAATAGGTATAGCCTATGTTCATTCAGAAAGTCCAGGCTTCTTATCACTGAGAGATTTTTTTATCGGATCAGTTATTCCAAAGATTACTCCCAACGATCAAACAAACTCATAAACTTGTTTTCTTTATTATATTATCATAGTATATTTACAGTAAAATTTATTGATATCAGTCTTTCCGTGTGGAGTGGCAACTATTCGCGCGAGCTTTCGCGGCTCCCGACGTTCACGATAAATTCGAAAATCGGAATTAACGTTTAATCGCGTCATTGCGGTAACGGGCGGGCTCCGGAGTATTTCCGTTGCCGCGGCTCCGATGGGAACGGTTGTCTGTCGGGATAATCTCGACTGTGGGGGAGTGTGGGCGCCACGGAGTGCACGCCGCTGTACGATGTAACGTCTGGGGGAGGGAGCGAGGGTGGGGCACCCTCCGTCACGTTCTGTTTCTTCCTCGGAAATACCTGTGTAATCTCGCTACGAGGCAATACGTTTCTCGGGTCCGTAAGCGCCATCCGACTGCGACGGGGTGGGGGGAATCGATATCGGTTTTGGCATTAGCGTTCGCCGTAACTTTTAGTCTGTCTCGTCGTCGACGACGAAGGCGGCAAAGTTGCTTGAGGAATTTTATTTTTGTTTTCTTGAGGGTAGGGAATAAATACCAAACGCGGAGACGTAGTGTCGAAAATGCCTGCGAATTCCACGGAGAAATTGCTGCAGTGGCAGTTGCATCGTTTAAAAGAGTCGATAACGCATTTTTAATTGCACGACCGAAAAAGTTATCAAAATTGCGGAAATATGGCGATATTACCTCTTTTAATAGCGATTGGCGTGAGAACCGGACTTGAGATAATATTTATTGCAACTCTACACTGAGAAAAATAACTTGATTAAAATAACAAAACGCATCTGATTCATTGAGTTTCGTTATTCTAACCAAAATACTAGTAAGTTGAATCAAATATTTGGTTATTCTAATTACAATATGTCTAGTAATTCTAACCAGAAAATGATCAGTCAAACCAAACAGATGGAGGATCCATATTTCATCGAACGGTTTAGTTACGGTCTCCAGGATTTTGGTTAAATTGACAAGGCTATTTTTCTCGGTGTAAAATGAAACAAATCAAGCGATTCTCTCGCGTCGCTGGCAAAGACAGTGACGGATCTCCAATGCGGGATGTGACGTCCCGAATAACGAATCGATGACCCGCGATCGTCCCGCGCGCGTACGAATTTCCACTTGTTTGTCGATAGGAGCCTCATTCGGGTCGTCGTCGCGTCTCTCGACGCGTGGACGACGTTGGCAAATAGCGTCTTTCCACGCGTCCGAACGAATCGATCGCTCGCTCCATCATCCACGCGAATATTCGGTCGTACCGCAATTTATTTCTCGCGACATTTTCGAATCCCATCCGGGCGTGTATTTCAACTACCGACGATTGGGTTGGACGGAAATGCAGACATTTTGAGCGAACGATACGATCGAGCCGGTGTCACGAAAATACGCTCGGAGTAGTACATATCGTTGCTTTCATGTGCGAATATGCGAGAGAATTCGAGAACTTGGAAGGAACGCGAGCGCGGAAAGGGGGTGACGCGTGCGCGCCCTAATTCCATCGAAAACCATTGAGATTAAGGGACCGTTGTCGGATGCGACGAACGGGGGAAAGTTTTACGTATGCATAATCTATAACGTTGTAAATCTTGGGAAAACTCCTTACGTCGGTGTACAGGTGTATACGAGGATGATAGGACCTGCTGCCTAACGGAGGAAGCTGGCTTGTCTCCGGCTCTCGAGAAGATTACGCTTTCCCGATTCTTTTCCCCCTCGATAGGTGTTTGCCTGTCGTCGAGGATTTTCAAAAGTCGTTTGGTATTGTCATCGAAATATCCGGAACATTAGTCCATCTCGAGAGAGAGAGGCGAGGTGGTGAAAAAATAATAGGAGCAATGGTCAAATGATACTTTTATTCAATTCTTGTATACGTCGATCTAAAAAATCACGGATCTATTGAAGAAATATCCATGGAACATCGAGCTATCAATGAATTTTTATGAAAATATAATTTTCTTATACCTACACAAAGATCTTTTTATCTTATATATATTTTTTAAGATATCGAACCAATGTACCTCATGACATTTTTTCAATTTTTCACCAAAATCGGAATCCCCGGAATCGAACGCTCGACCACTCCAACCGATGTATTTTTTCGCTCTAATTCCGAAAAGTACATATTTATCGAAAACATCTCAAAGCGATATAGAAATATCGATGATGTTTATGGAAAAATAATTTTCTGATACACAAAAATAACTTGTATTTCTTTTGTGAGATATCGACCTAATAACCACACATTTCATAACCAGTGCGATAAAATACATAAAACAGGGTGATCGAGCGATCGATTCCATAGATTTCGATTTTTGGCACAATGTCAAGGCTCTTAACATTTTCGAAAAAATTGAAATCTTTAAAATCGAACTCTCAACCACCGTATAGGTCTGCGGAAGAAAATCCCACGCTCGACTATCGAGCCAATCGACGAATGCGTGCGGTCTCTCTTTCCGTTTCTGGCGTACCTTTACCTACCTTTTGCTACTGCGTGTTACAATCAACCTGCGTACCTCCGTATCAGGATACCCGTGTACCCGAGTATCTATACACCCATGCAGCGGTGCTCTTCGGCACGTCGTAGAAGTTTCCTCGTACAGTAAGCGACAACGTGGGTCGCTCGAGCCTGCGTAGGCCGGGCGATCGCGTGTATGTAACAGCGTGCCTACATACGCATCGGCTACAACGCATGGGCACGCCTCTGTTTGCTCTCGATTTGCATTTGGCACTTTTCGCTGTTCGCGCGACGGCTCGGCGTGGATTTACATAATAATCACGACGCTGTCACGTCTGACGCTACACGACGACGGAGTTCATCGCGAGGGGTGAGAGGTCTGATAGCTGTCGTAGAGGATGATGGGCAATGCAGTGGTTTCCGGTGTCGCTTTGTTTTCATTTGTCGCGCTGCGCGGAAGATGAGGTAATAACAGGCGGTAAGGGACACTGGAGGACTTTTACTTTTACTAGCCCCTTTAAGGGTGGTGCTATAAAGGGGTTATATCAATTATTTTATTTTTATTATTTTTCTCTCGGAAAATCGTCGATATCTTGGCGTTTCTTTGGGATTTCAATAGTGTTTTTTTTGTTTAAGTATCAATTCTGTGGTTTTTAAGAAGAGCGCGAAAAAATTGCATAAGGCAGGATCATCGATTTCAGAGATATCGATTTTTTGGAAAATGTCAGGGTGGATTTTATCAGACACCGTGACATTTATTTAAATCAAATAATTTTAACCTTCGGTGTACATTACAATATTGCACTCATTATTTAAATGACTGCAGTGCATCACAGTTGCAACCCCAACTGCACATATATCTTCCCCGCAGGACGCGTAAATCACTGGACATACGAGTACAACGCTCGCGTGCGCGCATTGGTGCACCATTCTTTTATTTACCTTTACGTCGGTGCTTCTCCGAATTACCTGCAATTGATACATTCGCGCCACACAGCAGCTGCGCCTAGAAATACCCGCGCGCTGTGTGTGCAATCCGCGTATCGATATAATTCCGCAGAACGAAATCAATTTTCCATCCGCCGAGAAAAAAGGCGCGGCGCGAAACTCGGATCAATGAGATATTCATGGATCTCTTTCAATTATATGGAACGAGAAGCGATTGCAGTGCGAACCGCTGCATCGAACGGGGCGACGCGACGCGCATTCGCGAGTCCAAATCGAAAAGGAATGATCCGTATTATTCCACGGGAGAAAGATACGATTTGAATATCGATAGTCGTCAATGATCGCGGGGATAAACTTTCAATTTTCCAACGGAAACACCCGTCTCGTCTCTCCTCGAATAAAATAACCTTCTCGCGCCACGTTTAGTATTCCTCGGATGCGCGCTTTCCACTTGTGGGTCTCTGCGTGGATACAGCTTGCAGTCGCATGCAGTCGAAGAACGTCGAATATTTGTCAAGCACGCGAACGACGCCGGTAACGGGCGATACGAGTTCGCATTCACGGCGTGCACGTTTCCGCATAAATGCGATTATCCAGTTAGGGGAGAGTTGGCTATATCGTAGCACCACTGATATGTTATGAAATAAAAATAGCAGAGTATTCTGTTTCATAGAAAATCAATGGCAGTATGATTCAAGTGATGGTAGATAATCGTACCACCATTGGTTTTCTGTGAAACAGAAAATGTTCTGCTATTTTTATTTCATAAAACATAATATCATAAAGTACTGATGTTTTATAAAATAAAAATAACGCAGCGTTCTCTTTCATAGAAAATCAACGATGATATGATTACTTACCACCACCTAAATCGTGCCACCATTGATTTTCTATGAAACAGAATGCTCTGCTATTTTTATTTTATAAAATATCATTTCATAAAAAATGGTATTTTATGATATAAAAACGGCAGAATACTGTGTTTCGTAGAAAATCAATGGTGATATGATTCAGCTGGTGGTAAGCGATTATTTTTTGCTCTTCTTTGCTATCGCTCTATTTATTTCCTCTATTTTTGCTCTGCTATTTTTATTTCATAAAATACCAGCTGTGGTACGATTTAGACAGTGATGCGATATATTTAACTTTCTTCTCTATATCAAAATCGATTCGATACGTGTAAAATATTTTGGAGTTGGCGAGAAAAGGGTGAGAAGAGGGACGAATTATAAAAAGAAATATCGCGTTATTTCAACGGAGTGATTTTCTCCCGTTGTACAATACGTGTCGTTTCCTTCGTCTCGCAACCTCGTTCCTCTTCTCGTTCATTTTACAAGCAAGCGAGATCATCGTTAATTAAAATACTTCCTCGAAAGAGAAGAAGAGGGGGATGATACACGGGCACAGATGCGTGCATAATGATCTCGCTCCCCTTTTCCCTCTCGAGCTTCCCCGCTATCCTTCTCCCTCCACCCATTCTCGGCAGCTTCCAACTACTCCCGCGTGCGTTTACTTATCCACCTTTAGGTACACCCACGCCGACACGACGTTCGACTAATCGCGGACACGCGCGGAAGAGCGTGAAATAATATACCCCATCGCGTGCGCGGGGCGGCGCGCTCGACGAGGGAGAAAATCGGGGGGCGTTATGCAAATGCAAAGTAGACCCTGGTACAAAGTGGAGACGGGGGGCGAGAGGGAAAATATAAAATTTAAGAATCGAGTAAAGAAAGGAAAACTATGCGCGTAATCGATTCATCTGATTACGGATAACGCGAAGATCCTCGGAACGATGGCACATCGCTCTGTTGACCCTTCATTAGCTTGCCCGCGATGTCAATGGATAGTGTCGATAACCTGACAAAACTGCGCCCCGGTTTCCCCCGTGCACACACATCTCGAACTGCACCGCTGCAATACCCCAAAAGAACACTCTAGCTTAATCCGATATCGAATTTGTTACGAGGGTCACGAAACGAGCTTGATGGAGGATGTGCACGGTACTCCCGGGGACTGGGTAATACGGGTTTCCGCGAGACCTCGTAAACCTGTGGCACGGTAGTTTCCGCAGGTACTACGCGTTTCCAACATCGCGGGCGGATCTGAATTACGTAAACAGCACGACGACGCCGGTATATCCAGGTTGCCCTCCCGACGATAATGGAACAAAGGGATCCCTCGACCTCGGGGTTTCGAGAGGAACGAGGGTTGTGCGGGCGAGCTGAGTAAATATTAAAAGGCAACGAGATCGAAAGCCCCATGGTCGACTGCGATGAGGTTTCGAGTAAATTTCGTACACGATCGACGATCGTATCGAGTACGTTTTGCACTGAGAGAAATAACTGCTAGTGTCTAAAAAATGTTTCTTAAATCAAGAATATATAATCTCAGAAATGTTTATGAATACAGATTCTTTATCGAAGAATATATTTCTTGATTCAAGAATACCGTCGTGGGAACACGAAATTCGTCCTACGCGAAAAAAAATAATTACTCAAGCCTGTCAAATATTTTCTTGCACGAAGAAAAGCATGGCTTGATCCTCAAATGATATCATGTTTTTAATTGAAGAAGAAAACATTTTTTTGACATCAGCAATTATTTCTCTCAGTGTGAGAAATGAGCCTTTCGTGGTTATCTTGAGTCGATTAGCGATCTTTCAAGAAGTGCACATTCAGAGGACAAGACATAATTCATCATCAAGTGTGACTCACCAGGTGTGACGCTCGGGAAGGGTTGCCCGGGCAGCGATGGGGGATGCTCGTCTTCGGGGGAGCGTTCCGACGCGTAGCCTTGGTCCTGAGGCTCGCCTCCGGTGAGTCGGCTCAGCTTGAGATCGGCCCCTCTGATTTGCTGGCGATGCTTCAGCAGTTCGCAGTCCGGCTTGTGTATCGACTTCAGAAGCAGGTCGTCGTCGACGTCGTCCACGACGTACTTGGACGCCTGCGACTGCTTCGCTTCCTGCCGCTTCTTCGGCAGCGTGCCGACCAGGTCCAGGTCGGAGCCGCGATGGCACCTGTCGTCCAGCGATACGCCGCGGCCGTATCTCTTGCCCGCGAAATCGCCGTCCACCACGTCCGCGCTTTGATTTCTTCTCACCAGGTCGAAGTTGCCGTGCTTGCATCTTACTAGGTCGAGGTCGTCGCTCTGCTGATACCTGAAAAGTTATTTTCGATTTTTTTTTATCCGTCCAATGAGCAATTTTCGTGATTTTCAAACGATTTTGAGAGTGCAATTCTTTTTTTTTTAACAAAATTTGATGGGGCGTGATTGTATTATCGACATGAAACGTTTCGCTCTGAAATAATCTGACAGGTACCAAAGAAAAGTACGTAAATTTTCACTACCTTTGTATAGAACATCATAACTCGTTATTACATTGAGGAGAATTTATTTGTAGTTTATAAATATATATTTGATTATGGGGCGAAAGAAATATTTCACTGTTTTAAGTAAATATATGTTAATTATTAAAATGTCTCTTTCAATCAAACAAAAATAGAGTAATAGCTAACAAATATTTCCTTGGCACGAATATCTCTTTCGCCATAATGGAATATTCGTATATTAACTATAAATAAACTGTTTTCTCAGTGTATGCAAAGAAACTTTATAAGTCCTTGATGTCATCGATTTGACTTAACGTTTTCTTGCGTGGCAATGAGTTACAATATTGTACAATGGCAGTAAAAAGTTACGTGCTTTTTTTTTGGTACGGGTCGTATTGCATCTGCTCCAAAAATTATACCAACCTCCATGGGTTATCCTCGATGGAATCTTGGGAACGGTGCATGACCAGGTCCAGACCGTCGGTGGGCCCGTCGGAGAAGTGCACTCCGAGGGAACGCTTCTTGTGCGGTAGCGTCCCTCCGAGGTTTCCGGAAATGGTGTCCGATATCACGTTGTTGTTCTCCCGAGGATCGTCGTCTTTCAGCGATTCCTTTCCATCTAGATGATTCGGTAACGATCCGCAGAACTTGTACCTGTTTGAGGAGAGTTTAAAAAGAGATGTGAGGAAATACGTTGGACTCTTCCAAATTTCATCAGCGTAATTCAAAAAGTGCATTATTTCTAATGTATTTTCTCATTTTTACATTAAATATCGCGAATATATAATGGAAATTTCAAAGGAACATCGAGATCTTCATGATTTCATGACCGAAGGTTTAACATTTCGTAGAAATCTTGTACAGAAATGCTCCAAGAAATTATCGATAAATCCCGAGTCGAAGTTTTATCCCTATACTTTGATGCTTTTAATATCCCATTCAGTCTAGGTACCATTGGCCTACTCAGTCTATAATCTAACATTGGTGAAATGTTCATTAACGGACCATTTTAGGCTCACAACGTAGAATTTCAGCACAATAAAAAATCGATTTACTATAAACATAAAATAGTACGTCTAAAATTCCGACTCGGAATCCTACCCGGCAATTTCGTCGTTCGATTCGACAGCGGTTTAACGTCGTACGATCTAATGTGCTCAGCGTGTATTCGCGCAAGCCTGCAACAGCTAACAGGAATATCGCGTACACAGGGCCGTAACGTATACAAGACCGTTTGAGCTCGTTGTGAAACTTTAGCGGCATTGTGGTATCGGGGCGTAAGATTTCAATTCGGAAATTCCGAGGACAATGGCCATTACCGCACGGGGCTGAATATGCGGCTTTCTGGCGTGCGAACAAAGCGCGTCCTAACGTGCGCGCGAGACGTCGTCGACGTCGTCGTCGTAGTCGCTTTTGGCGCGCGTTGTTTGGTCGGGACAGGAACACTTATGCAAATGAAATTGGAGAGAACGAGCGCCTTTTAATCCCCCCTCTATTTTCGGTGAATGGTTGAGCCTACGGCCTCGGCCAATCAGCGCGCTCTCCGCGGCAGCCTTTATATTATATTCCGGCTCTCTCTCTCTCTCCGAACAGATTCGAACGTTCTCAGTCGTTCGACGAGGCGGAGGCGATTTGAGGAGACGGGTTATAGGGGCAGCGGGGAACCTTAATTCGCACCCGTGAGGCACTGGGACTGGAATGTGCTGCTATCTACGCGGCGTAATAAAAAGTGTCGTCGGAGCGCGACTCCCGCCTCGGTGATTCAAATACTGCAGTCGCTCATTTGCAAACCTACTTGTTATCGATTTTTTTAATGCACTGACCTGGAAAAACGCGAATAAACTACAGAGAGTATGTTGAGTAACTGGTCGGTAGGTGTGCATAAGCTGTATTTATCCGTATATCCACCGAGCTTTCGGTTATCTCCGGGCGGGATCAAATTTAATAAAGAAATCCGTGGGGCGGAGGAGGAGGAAGAAGGTCTTTTCCCTTTTTATCGCACGGTAAGGAAACCTCGTCCGACAAGATAAAGAAAGGGTCGAACGGGACGGCACGATTTTTTTTGGGGATGCCTCCCTCTTCCCTTCTTCCGCGGCACCCCTACCCCCGCAGAGAGAGTATATTTTTCCGTCTCGGCCCATTTCCACGCACGCAATGATGACGGGCAATGAATTCTCGCGGACGATGTGATCGATCGTCGACGATGGTCGACTCGGAGGTCGAACGTCCGAGAAACAGGCAATGTATGGAGATAGTCCTCGAAGTCTCGCGGGTGAAAGGACCAAGTGGCTTTCGCAGGTGCGATTCGAATCTCAATCGAGAGATTAATTCGGTCTTCTCATTAATTTTTTTTATGGCAAGTTCGACAAATTTGAACAAAATGATTTACCCTGTATTTTTTCATTTTTCATTCTCGGCCTTATCAAAGCTGGAAAACGGCATTTCGAAATGCAGCTACGTCATCGCCTCGCAAGACTAACTGTCTCGCACTCGTTGCTTGGCATAAAAGCGTTTATCTGGTTTTTCGATGACGTCACAATCTTGTAAAAAGAAACGCACTTATGACTGCGAATAATTATTTTGTCGGATATTTTCTTTTTTGTGTGAGACTGAATATGCATCTATGCACATTACAAATTGAATTTAAAGACATGAACATATTTTTTATGCAAGAACCGAATTCATCCGATTTTTCATATCGGCGATATCGCTCCGCTTAATAAATCGTAACCCTGATTTCGTACGTAAGCTTGAAGCGCACCCAAAGAAAAGTTTACTTAAATACGAGTCTATATATAGTAGAAACATTTATTCGCGACGAATAAGAAATTTACTTTCAAAAAGCCAACAGAAGTTTGAAGTAAATAAACGCTCCACGATGTACGCAAATATTTATTTAACTCAAATAGATCTCCGTTCCTTATGAAAAAAAAATGTCTATTTGCGACTAATAAACTTTCAAATAGATTCGAATTTAAATAAACTTTTCTCCAAGTGCGGAAGATGGTAAACTTAACAATTACTTTTATCGGACTTCCCTTCTGAGAAAACCAGTCCATTATAACGTCCCTCATTCAGTATATCAGACTATGCGCTAAATACCGCCAACAAGAAGAAACTGAAGAAGAATAACGACATCGGTAACGCGGCCAGGGTGCAGAATTTCCACGAGGGAACTTTCCGCAAGTATCTGAAACTGGCGGCGGGGCGGGCTGCGCCACGGTGGATGGCAAAACCATGGAGAGGACGAGCGCGGGAAAGCGGCAGCGGCGGTGGAGCGAAGAAACTGCGCGGAGGTTGGAAGGCGGCGGGTGAACGAGGATCGAGGGGCAGGGATGCTGCGGTGTTTGTTCGCGCGAGCGAGAGGAGCGTCTTGCGGAGCTTGCTCGGTGAATTTAATTACGGCGGCGCTCGTATTTTGGGTGCTTTTATCGCTTTACAAACCAACACTCGCCGCAGCGATTACGGGGGTACAGAGAGCGCGGCCTAAGCTGCGGAAGCGTACATGCCGCGCAGCGTGTCCACACCTATAAGCGTGCTCTCTTTACATCGTGAGTGCCCGCAACGTCTTGACCACACGCGCGGCGGTGGCTGGAGGAAAATGGGGAGCCAAAGTTATCAAGCTAATCGTAGAGGCCGCCAGTGTTATTTAGGTCCCTTTCGACGTTAAAAATAAATTACATACAATACACACTGTAAAAAAATGTCTAATATACTTTTATATAAAATTTCTTTCCAATAGGTCATTATGAAAATTAATATACTCCTTAATTATGAAAATTGATATATTTCCTTATGAAATTTCCCTTACAAGTTTCATACCAGAGTATATTTATCTTCATATTAGCGTATTGAATAGAAGCTTTATATACTGCAATTACTTATATTACATTTAATACAAATTGTTACAATGTATCGGAATAATGGAAAGATATTTTAATTGGAGTTTAGATGAATTATTAAATGTAGAACTGAGATAACGGGATGCTTCTTTGAAGGAAAAGAGAAAAGATTTACGGGAACGATAAGTGTATAGATATCAAATCTACTATCGATCGTTAAATCAGAATCATAAAGGTTATAAAGCTATATTGTTGATGAAAATGATTTGATTTAATTGAAAATACCGTAAAAACTGATGGTTATAGCTTGATATTTTATGACAATGACAATAATTTTGAATTGTCAAAGGCTATACGAGATCAATAATCTCGGTCGAGATTATCGAATTAATAAAACCGTCCGACCGTCCGACCGACCCTCCAACCGAGAGTATCTATACAGGAATTGGATTGGAACGCCTTTGCGTTCAATAGTCAATAGTCAATACGAGATTTTGGCATTTCGTGCTTTCGCCACTGGTCTGCTGACGTCGCCACCGTCCGGCCTGCATACTCACGTACACTTCCCTTTGTGGCGACGACCCGTGACCAGTCGGTATTTGTACAAAGCCGCTGAAAATTATGCTTAGTTACACCATATAAATTGATTATTCTCTAATGATAGATTGATAAAGACCAGAATAAATTTTTCATTTATACCGGCAGAGATCGAGTAGGTAGTTAGAGTTGGCTTACAGTCCGTAAACACTGTGCAGTTTATTCACTGTTTCGATAATTTTAACAAATTGGTGCAAATCGAATGCTATGTTATGAACATAATATCCGGTTTGCACCGATTCGTTAAAATTACTGAAACGGTGAATGAATCGCATAGTTTGTTTATTTACGATTTTTATGGCTTCTTTCATGAACGAATTGTTCTGGGGAAAATGTAAATATTATCGAAACATTAATTATAAAATCATTACATGTTGATGATTTTATTTATCATTCATAATTTTTAAATCAGTCATCTAGGCTGAAAACATTTTTATCGATTTTCCGTTTATCATTGAGTGCGCTCTAGTTGCGAAATTCGATGTTCAATTGTTTTTAAACTGTTAACACGCGATACGTCGGCTGACAATAATGAATGTGTAGTGACGCGCCACGCCACTCTTTTCTCCGCCTTGTCGGAAACTACGCGATAAAGCGATCAGGGGCCCCTTTCTCTAATTCACTCGCAAAGTTGCGTATACGCATCTTAGCCAATAGACCAATCAGGATCAAGTATTTCGTTGTGGAGGGGGTCCTGATTGGTCTACTCGCTAAGAAACGTATACGTAATGTATAACAAATAATATAATGTATAAGAAACGTATAACAAATCATACAATAAATGTATAATATTAATAAGCTTCATATCACGCTTCAGTTTAATACACAACCGAACTCGGCAATAATAATAATTGACCACATTCTATTATTTAAAAAAATGTTTCATATTTATCTGACAAAAGAGCACGAAAGAAAATTAACGAAAAAAGAAATGAAACCCCCCCCCCCCTTCCATACAATGGTAAACTTTGCTACAGAGCCTAAAAATAATATAGAGGAAAAAAAACCAAGTTCCATTGAAACTGAGAATATATCCTCAGTTAACCATTGTATGGAATTATGTACTATATCTCTCTCATTAACGCAACATACCTTGACAACACACTTGCTTTCATTAATTTGGCGGTAATGATTTCATTACTTTTTTATCATAATTTTTTCATTATCTTTGGTGATTCGTAAGTTGTTACATGTGCTTACTTTGGAAAGGGTAAGAATAACGGAGATCTAATTTTTCGGAGGCCAAATAATGCCACGGAATTTGACAATGTAAATACCGATACTAAAATTTCTCCGTTATCTAAAGAGCAACATTTTTTGTTCCCTGAAAGGTAAGGAAAGTATTGAATAAGGGAGATTCTTATGTTCCTTGCGACATATGGATGCCCCTTAACTGTCATTGCCATTCACACTGTATGCTGGGTAACAAAATATCACATGGTCTTCTGAACCATAAATATTATCATTACGTCTTTCTAGAATTATCAGTATTGAAGAAAAAATATTTTACTTTAAAACTATCACCAAAAGGAACCAAAATAACTGTGCCCTCCTACGACGAAGTTTGCTAGTTTGGTTTCCCATTAATCGCGCGTGTCTCGCTCACGTTGTATCACCGTAAGCCCACTCCGCGCCTCCTTCGCCCGCGCACCTACTCTTCTACTCTATCCTACGGTTAAATCGGAACAACGGGGGGCGCGGACCTTCTGGGCGGGACGCGGGGTATAATTGATGCGGTGGGGTAGTCCGCTCCGGGTCGTGACGCGCGGACGATAGGTTTTGCCGCGTGGGAATATCGACGCTCACGGCGGCGCGATGGGTGCGCCGAAGACGCGAAGGGGTGGCGAGTAGGAAATTACGGGTCCGAGAATTTCAAAGAAAGCAGCGGCGAGATTTAGCAGCTTCGACGTGCTCGTTTCACAGATCCTTTCACGCGAAGTTCCGAAAATGAAGAACCCACCTTTCCTTCTGAGCGCTCGAACACGGCACGAGAATTTTCCCTACGTTGTTCAGTTTTCCCTTGGAACCGCATAAATTGCCGGACGACTGCGTCCGGCGGCCGCTGAGGCCCTTGCCGTTGTGCCTGCTTAGATTCGAGCCCATCTTGTCGTTCCGGTCGAGCTGGACGCTCTCCTTTACCGGCCTCCGCTGATTCACGACGTCATATCCGGGCTGGTTCTCCTTGTTTGGCGAGTTGAAGTACTTGGAGATGTCCCGGGCATCGAGTTTGCCGGAGTACGGGGGCGGCGGCGCGGGATGCCGAGGACGCTTCGCCGCTCCCGCCGCTTGGTCCTGCCGCGGCTGGGGACGCCGGTTCGCCGGCTCGGCGTTCACCAGGAGACGCTGCACCGTCCAGGCGTCGCGTTCGGTCGTCGACGGCGTCGCGGTGATCACCTCGTCACCTGAAACCATACGGAGGTGGTGAGAACGGAGTCGTTCGAGGGGGTGGAAGCCCTGCAAGAGTGGTTAGGGGTGCGATCGGCTATTGTTTCGTTGCGAGAAGAAGCTTTCGGATAGCTCTTTTCGCTGCTTGGAGAGCTTTGGGTCTGTTTTTGCGTGGAATTTGCCACGGGATGATAGGATGTTTCACTGAAATTTGGGGAGTTTCGGGGAACGACGTGATTTCGCTGAAACTGCGAGGTTTTAGCTTCGATGTGAGGTTTTCTTGTGGCATTTTGATACGCGTACCTATATATGTAGGATAAAAGGAATATCGGGAAAATTCGTAGAATTCATTGTTTGTACGAATTTCAAGGCTTCTACTTGGTCATTTTTTAATGATTGGTCATGCTTTTCATTCAAGCCAGTAGAAAGTCATTTATATTTTTAAGAGTCATTAAAAGTCATTACTTTTAAATAAGATTTCTCCCATTGATTTGTCAAATAATTTCACGGTACCTTCCTACCGCTAAAACACTGCAACAATTCGTATGAATCCTCAGTGTTTAAATGGTCATGCTATCAGTACCCAAATTCTGTAAAACGTTATAATGGCGCGTAACAAGCAGTCAGTATCGTTGCGCGTGTTTCCTGTAGTATGAGAAAATATGTTTGTTAAGGTATTTGTTTATTAAAGAGTGATCTAATTTATCTTCCATACCTCAAAAATTCGATGTATTCTTATGAAAATAAATTATTTCCACTACGAATCTCAATCATTCTCTTTCGATATTATTCCTTCAAAACTTTACAGAATTTATTACGAGTACAAAAATACTGTTACACCGCTTTTTCTTATCCCTTCATAATGCTAAAATGGAAAAAGATTGGTCATTTTTTTCAAATAAGGAGTCATTAAAACCCACTATTTTTTAATATCTGACTGGACGGAGAAGTCCGGACTTCGTTATTGATTTCTGATTTGTCTCGTGACGTTATTTGACGATACATTTTTTATAGAAGAATAATTTAATATTCCCGCGAGAGCAGGCAGCTATATTTACACGTGTACTGCGAAATATTCGTAGGTTCGCACGATATACGAGCGCGCAAAAAGACGCACGTAAGTTTCGTCCGAATGGAATCATGGCTCGATATAGCTGCTGATGTTGGCGATACGCGAGAGACGTATCGGTAATCTTCCAGCATGACGAGAGGCGTATTACGTAATTCCGACTGTACGGCGCATGCAGATATATGTACGGATACGAGTTAGGCACGTAAGATTACCGAGCGTACGAAGACAAACTGAAAGGCGCGTCGTGTTACGGGCGCTTGTTTCGTCTGCGATGCGGGCGAGGTAATTCGAACGAGGGAGCGGGACGTCCGTCACGCGAAAGGTTCGAGAATCAAGTCTCGTTTTGAAACTCGGCAAACGGCATTCGAAACCCAAACTGTTGCGGGCATTCTACATTTATTTTCTCGATTATTCACAGCACGTTTGCTCGAAATTCAAGGTAATGCAAGCTCGAAAAAGCAAGTTTCAGAATTTACAAAATTTTTTTTCATTGCCGACTTTAGTCACTCGCACCAGCAGATATCCAATACTGACGAATAATGTTCTATATAAAACTATAAATGTTAAAACTTAAAGATAATGATCGTGGATATCAGGTGATGTTGGTGATAATTTACATCCATTTTTATTTCTAACTCTTCTTCACTGATCAAATATGATGTTTCCGGTAAAGGAAATTATCAAATTGTTATACATGGTTTTCGCTTTGCACGGCAAACTATTGTAGTACAGTAATTCGGTTTTACCACAAATTTTTTACAGCAGATTTGAAAAATTTGGACCGAATTATTAACTCTGTATTTTTTGTTTTTCATTTTCGATCTTATAGCTGGAAAAAACGACATTTTGAAATACAACTACGTCATCGTGCTGTAAGCCTATCTCTCTTGCACTTGTTGCTTGACTTATGTAAATGCGTCTCTTTTGTGTTTCAATGACGTCACATAACTTTACGAATAATTATTCTTTTCAAGCATTTTTTTTCGTGTGATTAAATATGTAGGATACAGCTTAAAAATAGAGTTTAAAAATATGAAAATTTTGTTTAAGAATATTAATTCAGCTATTACACGGAGTGCTAAGGACTTTTCGTGAAATTATATTTCAATTAAAGAAACATTTATTAACAAAACTAAGACCAAGTATAACAATTTCAAGTTCTCCTCTATCGGAAAAACCATGGTCCATCAGCGAAAAATTATCTACAAGAAAATGAAAATGGATTTAAAATCTAGGGAAAAATCATGACGGCTTCCCTACTGAATCCAACAACACCGTGCATTGAAATTAGAGAAGAGCCGGCGGAGCTACAGCGAGGCAGTAGTTACGGTTCGTCATACGTCCACCACTGCGCCGTCCCCGACAAGGCGACGGACCTACGGCGGACCGTAACTACTAGCCCCGCCAGCATCCTGAAGACTTTCATCAGAAGAAAGGGAGCCGAATAATTCCAAAAGGGGGGGGGGGGGGGGTTGGATATATATTTACATACCATCAACTCGGATAGAATGAGAGATAACAGACTGCCGGAGAAATAAATAGAGACCGAGACACGGTGGGTAGAGTCAATCGAAAATCAAGGAGGGAGGATCAACCCGTGGGACTATGTATATGTGTACGTATGTACAAAGGGGACCGAATACTTCATCTTGCTCTTCTACACAGATATATCGTCACGTTAGAAACGCGGTGCATTCGCAAATTCGTCGCGCGAGACCAACCGAGGAAGTCGCCGGGGTTTGCCTCGGCGCTCTCCATTTGTAGGTCATCCGATAAGATCGCGAACCCTCAACGCGACCCTTCGAAATCGTTGAGCGCGCGCGGTCGGTCGAGTCGAGCGGGAAAACTCAACGGTACCGTCGCGTGTGGGCCGCCGTCGCGGGAACTCGTTTCCCGGAAATAACGAGATGCAAATACGAGTGCGCGACGTCACGCACCGCAAGTAATTCGCTAGCGGAAGAAGGGAAGGAGCGGGTCTCGCGATCCGAGAAGACATTTTCTCATCTTGCAAATTTTCCGAATCGAAATTTCGATACTAGGTTGGGACTTTGAAAATCTACCAGACAATGTGAGAAGGCTTAATTTAGAATGTAGGGATAGGAAAGCGCGAAGGATTTAACAGTAGTTTAGACTTAAAAGTGGCCGATTTACAAAAACTGAATTCCGAGTACATCGTCTCGAAGGCGGGATGCTGTTCTGCTACCCTTTTATTCCCACGCCACGGGAGGGGCGATTTCATCGGAGGAGAAATACCGTCTTGTTTTCGGCGCTCGACTTTGACCGCGAGGGAGCGTCAAAATAAAGGCGACGAAAAGCGACGTCGAGAGTCTCAGTGGGATCGAACGGAGTACCGAGAGAAGGGGCTCTAAATTGAGATGTTAATTCTGCCGCTGCTCGACGCGCGCTGAAAGTGCGCAGGGATTGAGTGGTTCGTGAGATGCGGTGCCGTGTTTTTTTGCGAAATCTCGATAAATAATTAGCGGTTCAACGGTATAAATTCATTAATTAATGTCGTATTGCTGGTTGGGGATTTGTA
This sequence comes from Xiphydria camelus, assembly GCA_963678675.1. Taxonomy (NCBI): domain Eukaryota; kingdom Metazoa; phylum Arthropoda; class Insecta; order Hymenoptera; family Xiphydriidae; genus Xiphydria; species Xiphydria camelus. Next base: position 23,137,268 of record OY783197.1, on the reverse strand, counting down.
TAATGGGCCGTATTCGGTATCAGGGAAAATATAATAGTAGCAGAATGGAGGGCGAGAGAGTGGGCATGCGTTGGTGAAATAACGAACATACAGATATCAATATTGCGGATGAATCGTTTCACGGGTGCTAACGTAAACAAATTGTTTGCCCGAGCGCGAAATATATTTCGATGCCTGTATTTCGAATCGGCGGAAATCCTGTAACGGCAAAGCCAGGTTAATTGCGCGTGGTTCACCTGTAACTAGGGGTTGAAGTGGAGGCAGAATCAACTAGCGGAATAGGCGGTTCGTTAGATCCAAATAACGTATACGAGAGCGCGACATACGCGCGATGCTCTCGCGAAGCGAGGAACGGCTGGGCGGTGCACAGCAGCACGATCAGACGAAAGAAACTGCAGTTATCCGCATGTGCGTGACTGTGGGAATATTGCGATTCTATCGGAATTTCGACATTGCGCAGTTGCGAACAATATTTCCATTCCGGATACTCGACCGAACCGAGCGCAAAATTAAAGTCGGACTATTTCGATCGCGGGGGGGAGTCTATATTTCCTGTGCAATTACGTGATGCAGTTCATCGTTATATGCAAAATCGTAACGAGGCAAGAATTTCGGTCATTAAAATAAACGAATGCTGTCGAATTTACCAAAGTACGCTCGAAGTGAATATTCATTCGATTCGAACAACTATTCATTTCGTTAATTAAATGTTATGAATATTTATTGAACCAATAATTGCACGATGAATATATTCAGTCGGTGCTATATTCGAATATCTATTTATACAGATCACACACACACACATACACAGAGGATTGTTTCTATCTATAACGAACCAAATTACCGCAGCTAAGATTAAAATGAATCGGGCGACGACTGTTGTAATTACTCCAATTTGTATGTACATTTTTGATTTTTCCAATTCTTCACCCCTTCATCTTTCTCTTTAATCGACTTTCAAATTATATTCATCAAATCGCCGCGTCACTAAATGCTAAAAGGTCGTATGCGCCGGAAATTGCCTTCAAAAAGCCAAAAGAACGAACTAAAATTTTTTTATTCACTCAGATTTTCTCTAAATATGAAAAATGAGTACCTATTTACACTGTACAGTGAACTCTGCACCATGTCACTCGCGAAGACAAGTTCTACTATGTGAAGTACTGATTACTCCATTTCTTTTTTCCGTGCATGCAGTAAGATAAACTGATTGATCATATCGGAAAAAAGTAATAAAAATAATACCTAGTGCGTTTCAATATGTAATCATAAATTCTTTTTATCTCGAGCACCTCGACTACGCAATACACGCGAGGCTCCGAATCGATCGCTGGCGAGCGGAATCCAAAATTGCATTAGGAGGCCAATTATTCAAAGAACTCGCTGCGCTCTCGCGCGTGCACGATTGTCCGCGACGAATCATGCGTGCTCTCCTGCCCGCGTCAATCCGCCCGGTACACGTCCCCGCGTAAATCCACTTAATCGCCAATTAACCCGCTCGCGAGACTCGTGAATTTATTATCGAAAGGTCAGAGGAGCGCGACCCCGCCAAAGCTTCGGGCTAATTAGAGAGCGCGGACCCTTGATTAGTGGAGCGCTACATCGTGGATTACCGTGGAGCTAGAGCCGCTTGCGGGTGTAGCGCGCTTTCAGAGACAGCAATATCCGGTGGAATATCGGGAAAGGCGATCAGGAGGGCGCGAGATGGAAGGTTACTGTTATCGTGCGACGAGTGACGGAGTTTGGGAGGGAAAGAGATAAGGAGGAGGGGAGGGAAGGAAGTAACACGAGAAACTTGGATCACAAGGTGGATGTGTCCACATCGCGTTGTTAAGAGCGAACATGAATCTCCGCGTGTGAGCGCAGATAGCACTGCTGATGTAGGCCTTGTTTGGTCTAATTGTCTTCGCGTGTATACAGAGCGATTCGTAATTAAGGTGCTTATTTGCACACACGTGTAGTTCGCGGAACGTCGAAATGATTCACTCCTCTGCATTAGCAAGTTCACTGTTCAAAATTTCGTTTGAAGATTCAAGTAAACGCGACTGAAGCGATTATCAATTGTATTTGTATCTAAAATGTCATAGAAATAATAAATTATCACGTCTATAATGTCCTTTTGTTTCAAATTTTTATCGAGAAAATAAATATGGAGACACGGTATAAACATTCAAATACTACTGAAAATTCAGGCTGTTTCGATTTTTAAGATTCAAACCATTTTCAATAGTTTTGACGTTATTCGCCCCTTTTTATTCAAGTCATTATTCTCGTTTATGAGCGAGAGATTTATTGACATATATTGTTTATCTCATAGTTCCGGAGAAAGATGAGTAGGAATGAGAAATATTATTAATTCATCATTTTCGTTATATACGTACATATATGTATGTATATATGTGTTCGTATATAAGAGAATTATTCGATTACAAATTGTCCTATTCCCTTGCCAATTGCGCGGAGTACTTTGCTGAGAAAATAACGGGACGATCCCATTAAAATGTCTACAGAATTATCTAATCGAGCGAGGCATCTATATGTATTTCTTAACGGTTGTTCTCGATCTTACCGTGTACACAATATGTAAGACGCGCGTTTACTTCTCAACGTTTATGTCATTAAAGATCTTCGTCGTGAGAGACGGATAACGAAGTATACATAGATATACCTATACGTATGCGCATCGTGTTGCAATGCTGGAAAAGGAGAATTAGTTCGCCGGTTCGAGTGCACGTGCTTTTATGCTTATCTATATCGTGAGAGAGATTTCGAAATCCATCAGGAAGTAGGTCGATTACGGAGAGAGACGTCAGTCGCGATGATCTTGTTTTGGAGACGGCGTCATATGGGAAATCGATTTGTCTATCTCGTGCTCTCGTAGATAGATTGATAAGAGCGTAGAGAGCGCAGAGATGGTGCGATTTGAGAGAACCACGGAAGGATTAATCGGATTGACTTTTGTGCCGATTGTTCGAGTGTGACGCGATCAATACTTACATATTGGACTTTGCGTTGAATCCGGAGTATACATGTGTATGCGAAAATTTAAGTCGATAGAATGTATACGGATATACGTAATAAGGGGTGCAACTGCAGTAGAAGTGCAAATGTCTGCTTAACCAACTTTATCGGTTACGAGATATCTCGAAATCGACCGTACATTTCCGAGCTTACCACGAGTGCCATAGTGCTCATATGAGACTAAACTTAGGAAACTTCAATCACTATTATCTCATTATTTATGAACTTTTGGCCTATATCGACATTAGACTTTTTTATAGATAAAAATGTAATGTTCAAAAAAGTATTGTGCAAATATCAGCTAAAAACTCATAGATAATGAGATAATAGTGATTGAAGTTTCTTTCCTTGCGAATAAACTTAGCCTCATATGATAGACTAGCTTTTGTATCCGCGTGGATCTCGATAAAAATCTTACATCCCTTACTTTACCACATTTCAGGGGAAAAATTTCATAAAATCCTTTCTTAATGGGTTACGTCACAAAAAACCTGCTTTCCAAATTTCACGTAATTAGCTTCAGCGGTTTCGGCTTCGCGTTGATGAATCAGTCAGTCAGTCAGGGCAGGTTCTTTTACATAGATAGATAAATAGACAGATAGAATTCGTTTAATTTGAAAATTGCTTCAGTACTCGCATACGAAGAACGTGGCGCAAACGTATGCCACGAAAAGAAGAAAAAGAAGAAGAGTCGTTCGCCAAACCCGGCGGCAATTCCAACCAGCTCTCGCAATCCACGACTACGGACACACTTTCCCTCGTCATCTCGACAGATGCCACAGCGGCACCCCAATTCTCCCTCCGGTGAAAAGTCGAACGAAGCAAAAAGGATCGAGTCCTCGACAAATTAACACCTTATCATCCGCACTCTCGAACGCGCACAGCGGCGCGCACAATGGAACCACGACGACGTACCTGTCACTGGAAGTGCGCGTCTCGAGCGAACAACGCGAGAATCTCTTAGCCGCGTGGAATTGCTCGGCAGGCGACGCACGGCGCCGCGGCGGGAACGAACGCGAGACTCATCGCCCTGGCATGGAATGTGCTCCTCGTTATATTCCGATAGGACGATAAGCGCAGAATGTAGGTGTATCTATAGGTGTGTACCCGCTCTCTGGTACACCTAGAGCGTCGTGACCAGTGACAGATAAGGCGAGACAGACAGAGAGAGGGCGGGGGGAGGGGCAGAGATGCTGACGCGTTTAAGGCGGGAGAACAATGACGAGGCTTTAGCCCCGCTTGCTCGCGCGAGAGTAGAAGTTGCAGTGTCTCTCTAGCTGCGCATAGCCGTGGAATTTGACAGACTGCTGCGCGGTCGGAGATGCGGGGGCGTCTCTTTCGCTGCTCGCTTTTCATCCCGACGCCGTTGTCTGTGCGGGTCCCGGCGAAAACTCTGACTCTTCTTGAGATGGCTCAAGATGACTCAATATCGCTTGGGCGTTGATAAATCTCCTGCGCGTATTATACTCCAGTCGAAATTTTGGTATCGGGTATCTACCTTTAAAGTCTAGTGAGGAACGTGGAGACTTAATGTAAAATTAAGAGATGGAAAGACGCGAAGGATTTAATATTGGTTTGAATATGCAAGTGACCGATTTCTCTGCTTTCCGTATTTGAAACATTAAAAAAATTAAAATCCAAATTAAATTCTTTAGATCCTACTCTATTTTTGTACTCGAAGTAGGATACATACGAAGGCGATAAATATTATGCGATGCTTACACAAGTACTAAGTTAAGCCTAAACTCAACGAAAACGGACAAATCGGCCACTTGTAGGTCTAAGCTAATGCTAAATCCTTCGCGTCTTCCTGTTCCTTAACTCTAAAAGGCCCGTATTCATAGTCGAAACTTATATTATAAATAAGCATCGATTTAAGTCAGCATAGGAGGTCACTTATTAGTCGAGACGGTGACTTGAGCCGTGCTTATTAATAAGTTCCAACTATGATTACGAGTCTAAATTAAGTTTCCGCGTTCTCTGGTAAATTTTGAAGGTCCAAATCTAGTACCAAAATTTTGACGAGTACGCACTGAGAAATAACAAATTTTCCCGATCGAAATAAACGTCTTTTTGAATAGTCCTGAGAGCACATTAATTCGACTCGAATGAAGTAACGATTTGGTTCAAATAATAATCAATTAAATCAATAAAATTTATATACTTCCAACCGAATATTTATTTGTGCTCTTAGGACTATTGAAGGATATGTTTACTTCGATTAAACAAGTTTTTTTTCTCTCCCTAGAGAGTTGTCTATGAGGTAGGATCGGTGCACTCTGCCAAGACCGACTAATATCGGGATATTCCACTATTTCCCCCCTGCTCGGTCAAGTTTCTTTTTATAACGAGGACTTACACTCGTGAAAAAAAACTTGACCAAGTAGAGGAAACCTTAGGTCATTACATTGATCCTCCCTCTCAGGCAACTCACCTTGTACATCTGCCGTTGGGCAATTGTCACCGCAATACGCAGGTGACCATACTAAGGACGACCATTATACGATTGTCGAGTGGGTGCGCTGGTATACGAGCAATTATTTCGAGTAACCGGTGTGTCGTCGTTTCGCCGGCGTAAAGACGTCCTAGAACGTAAACGCGGGAAGAACAAAGTCGTACTCGAACGTTTAATAGGTACGGCCGTGTCACATAATTTGCGCGACGCTTATGCGACGCTTCGAGACTCGGTTTTGCAGCCGACAAAGAACCTTCGCTTAAAGCGCGGTGCGGAAGGGGAGTTAGGACTCCTTTAAAGGCGAATTGCGTCACTGTTTACAGCGGAGGAATGGTGTAAAATCGCGGATAAAGTAAAGAAAAATGAAATATCGGCGGATGCATCACAGTACTTCGTTCGTTTAATTTCAATTAAATTGTAACGCGATGTTTTCGCAAAATAACACTAATTTTTCACGATCAGACGACCTGCGATTATTCCATTCACCCTGTCATAAAAATCCAGAATCTTATTTCAATGGATTTACGATTATTCAAAAAGCTTTATCATTCGCATTACGTCCATAGAATGTAACATAATATAAGAGGATACTTCTCCCGCACGAAAAAAAGGAAATTATAGCTTTTACACAAAGTTTATGATAAATTTCGAAACAAGGCCAATTTATTGTTGCGATAACTACAATTTTAATAAAAATTACAGCAACGCTGGCAACTTCTATAAGTTTGACTGTAACTTTTACTAAAATTCTTGTTATCGTAACAACAAATTGGCCTTGTCCCGAAATTTACTACAAATTTTGTAATTGCCACGATTTATCTTGTTCCGCGTGAGAGACTCTTCCGGTAAATATCGGCGGACAATCGTCCAATAGCGACACTTCGCTCCGCCCAGAAATCGCCGCGAGTTTGCCGACAAAAAAGAAAGAGAAAAAACAATGTAGCAACCACTCTCGCGCGTCTGAAGACACGAACTGTGCGACGCTGGTATAAATTCGATTCGGGAGATATCCTCCCCGACGACGACGACGACGTTCAAAAGTTTCCAGTTCGAAAGTTCGCCGATTCGAAGGGACTGAAAGTGGGACCGCTTTATCTCCCCGACAAGACTATCAAACTTATGCGGGAGGCTCGTCCGAGGGCGAGTCTCGCCACCCCCTCTCCTCTCTCTCTCTCTCTCAAAACTCCCCCACACCTCTGCCTTTCTTTCCCACGCATGGGTGCCGATAAATATCGCGCGAGGCAGCGCCACGCGAGCGTATTTATAATTTCTCGATTTATAAGCCACCTTCCGCGAGCAGGAGAGACGAAAAGTTCTCTGGGCGAATCTCGCGGCCCTTTTCCGGGCGAAACTTCCGAGCGACGAGGCTCTCGCGTCTCCGCGGGGGGAAAACAATAAAACGGCAAAGGGACGCGGAAAGAAATTCCCCGGGGGCTTTAATAGTGGCGATAAAAATGCGAAAACAAAGTGATGCTCGCGCGGGGTCCGAGCATTTTTTTTATTTGAGACGCGGAATTCGCCGAGATTCCGCGCGAAATTAAACGGAGATTTTTTCAGCGGGACGCGCGTCTCTCTGGGATTTTAACGCGGCGAGGTGCCATCTGCGCCGCGAGGGAAATTAAATGGAGATTTTTTCGTGGACCTCGGGACTTCTTTCTTTCTCTCTCGCGCGCGCGCGTGACTATGTATATACGCGAAAAATAGAAACTGTCGAGATTCAACCGACGTCACGCACCGCAGTGCATAACTCCTATTTTGCAATCCGATAAAAATAGGGAAGAGCGAGGAGAAAGAAGCGCGACCCTCGGGAGAGAGGTCACAAGTTTAAGGTAGTACATCACAGAATTGTTTAAATCAGAAATTGTTAAAATTTGGCATGCGTATTATACAATATGTTGCTCAGACATCTATGCAATTTAAGTAAGATTGACCATCCCTGAGCTGAGATATTTACACACATTTGAAGTTAACATAATTTATATGTATGTAATTCGCATGCAAACTGTGCACCAAAGACGTATCATTAATTTTATCGTTAAAACGAGTGTGTAAGAATTGAATGAAAAATTAGAAAATTCTCGAGGGTGATGACATGAATATTCTGAAAAAAAAATCGGGGAAGATGTATCGTCTACTTTTGAAGATACAGCTTCAAGAAGTATGACGGGTTTGGTATTATTAGACATATAGAGGAAGCGAACTATGGGCGTAGTAGAGAAAATGAGTGACGATCGTCATTCACGGGAACAGCTCTAATAAAAAAAGCAGCGCGACAAAAATAGTTACGGGGCGTCTTTCAATTCTGGGATTTTTAAAATAGCGCATAGAAATTTTTTAGGTGTTAATTAGTCCAGGTACACCGATTCATCAGACGAAAATCATTCAATCAGTATTCAATTCTTATTGGTTAATATTTAACGTCATTCGATAAACATCAAATTCTCGTTAATAATCATATTTGCTGAGAGAGAGAACTAGTGTACCTTGAATAAAATTTAATATTTCCTAAAAGTCAAAAAATTGAAAATGCGCTACGTGTCGCACGGACTGTAATAACTCCACGAGTATGACGTACATTACATGTAGATCTTTCTATGAAAACTGAATTAAATTTTCGAATTTCAAAACGAGTACTTGAGATAAAACTTTCGATTGAGATTGCCGTGCTAGTAGGTACTACCTTAATTGATCGCTTCGCAAGAACCAATCTTTCCCGAACTACTTCACAATCCACATTTTCAAAGCAGCTAAAATTCCTCGAGTAAATTGTGCAACGAAAAAACCGAAATTTATTTCCGACCGAGAGTCATCATTCTCGTAGCAGCGCGAAACGCGTTGCTATACGCGCGGACCGTTGCAATCTCGCCGAGCAGGATCGAGAGAAAAATAGGAAGAACAAACGAGAAAACACGTAGAAACGAGAGAAGAGAGAGAAGTAGAAAACACAGAGAGAAATAGAGAAAACAGCCAGCCACGCTTTTCCCTGCAACTGATTCAATCGCAAATTCCTCTTTCCCCTCTCGGCGAAATGGATCACGACGAGGCGAGCACCAGGTGAACTCCACTGCGCGATAGTCGAGGGTGAGAGAGGACCGCCGGCGTATCGCGCCCTGGGAACTCTAGACATATTGCGGATTCAAAGATATAACGAATCCCATTTAACGGTAGAAGCACTTCGTTATCCCGCCGTTGCGCCGCTCGTTCGCCTAACTCGAGGCGGCGAGAAGCGCGCGGCCCGGCGAATTCCCAGCGATTAATTAAATCAGCACATTCGATGCGCTTCTGTGTACTGCAGGCGAAGCCGGGAAGGGAAGGAATTGCAAAGCGTCCCTCCCCTTCTATTCGCGCTTCCTAGACTCTCTCTCGGTCGCTTATTTCTCCCGCGTCGTGGGAAAAGCAAGCGCGGGCGTGCGAAGACTATGAAATTTCGAAGCGATACATCGCGCTGGCTGCGCGTGGGCTCTATGGGATGCCGCTATTCAGACGGGGGAGACGAATGTTGGTCGTATATGTCGAAGGCACGCCGTGCAACTGTATCGAAGTGCGCTGTCGTATACGACGCGGTTTGAAAGTAAAGCGATCCCTGGTAGAAATTGTCTAGTAGGTGATCTGACTGAATCAAGGCACTGATTACACTGAGAAAAAAATGTACTTGATCGAAATAAACGTGCCTATGGATAGTCCCGAGAGCGTATTTATTCGATTTAAATGAATATCGATTTGATTCAAATAACATCTAATTAATTCAATAATATTAATATTCGCGTCCAACCTATATTCATTTAAATCGAATAAATACGCTCTTGGGACTATCCAAAGGCACGTTTGTTTCGATCAAGTACATTTTTTTCTCTGTGTAGTAATATTATATCAAGGCGTGAAATCTCGCCATCTCGCGAAGCGTCATAAAAACCCATGGTGTTATTATCCATACTATTCATACCTACTATCCATACTTCCATACACTGAGAAAAATAATTTGCCGATCTATTTATAAGAAACCGTCGACATGAATAGTGCCAAAAAACATATTTATTTAAGAAAAGTTCTTCACTGAATTGGACGAATCTACACTCGATTCGAATGACATACGTGTACTTGGTTCAATGAAAATATATTTGACTTAAATAAATACATATGTTCGTGGTATTATTCATGTCGATGGTTGCAGATCGATAAATTATTTTCCTCAATGTACATACTAATATTGTAAATGCAAAAGTCAGTTTGTATGTATGTTTGTTACCTCTTCGCGACTAAATTACGGAATCGATTTTGATGAAATTTGCCAGAGATAACTTTATACCCTGACAAATTCATAGAATATGTGACGTCATCATAAATTCAATATAGCTAATGCTCCAATATGACGACATTTAATGAAGCCATACAGGCGATATCAGCTGCGCGCGATTTGAGCGGGGGGTGTACATTTCCCATTGATAACCAATATTGATATCCGTCAATTAAAGAAAGAATACAATAATTCAAATTCCACATGCGAACGGAGTCGCGGATAACAGCTAGTTAAATATAATGTACGTGCGTACAAAAATGGATCAAGAGCCTCGAGAGAGGCTCGCGCCAAGGACTAAATAAAAAAAAAAGCGGAGCGCCCACCTGGCAGCAAGACTCGAGAGGTTACGAATACCCGATGATAATATACTTCGATTATTGACAATGGAAACGAATTGTGTTGCCACACAATTAGAAGAATTCCTCTCCATTTTACTTTGACACTGCTTCAATTGGAAAGAACTTGGAGGTGCCTTGACATTGTATCGATTCAATTCTTACCAAGAATATCCGACGCAGCGAAATGTGTATATATAAGAGATCATCTCACGGCGATCACCGATTTTCGGGAACAATTTTGATCGTCGTCAAAAAGGTCGATCGACTCGACACGACGCCCGGCGGAGACGCCTCCTTTGGCGCGCGCGCGCGCTCCGAATAAACCGGACAAACTCGTTCCTCCTGAATAGCGCTGCGGCGGTACGGCGTCTCGTCGGCGAACGGTAGCACGTGGATCGGGTTTCGAAGGCTAAAGCGATCATCGATCTTGATCCGTTACGAGCGGAGACTGCACGCCTGTTCTCTCTCGCGAGCGAAGCGGGCTTTTACAAAGTAGGTAGCAATGTGCGCCTGCGAAGGAGGCGGCGCGATACTCAGTTCTCGGAGCGAGGAACGACGAGAGGGACACCGAGAAGAGGTGGCAAATCAAATGGACTGGCTCATCTCCGTCCGCGAAATCTCTTGCGGATTTTCCGCCAAATGCTCGTAAATGTTTTGCGGAGTCGCGAGAGAGACGTCAAGTACGGAGGAGACGGATATCGCTGACCTTCCCATAGATATATTTATTCAGGGACCCAGAAATTTGGGTATCTCCTACTTTCGTGCCCCCTCTCTCCGGTTACTCTATCGGTATTCAAACGAGGGGCACAAGACGGCCCACTGCAGCGTGCACACTTCTATTCCGAAGATGTCTGCGTACACTGAAAGCACATATACGTGCAGTATCTCCACCATTTATGAGTCACGCCCACGAGTGCGGGTTTAGAAATTTGGGTACCCCCCTGACGGTGCTAAAATTCATGGATCCCACTGTATTTGTATTTTTATTAACCTTCCGTGATCATCGTGAGTACGGTTGATTTAGGCTTCACATTTGAAACTGACTGTACCTACTTCTTTTTTTTATAACTATCAGCAAAGACGTACGCACTTTGCGCACACTTTTCATTTATTTGTCATTCCTTAATCACATACATTTCTATACTGTAACGATTGGCAAATGTCACTCACTTACGCTTTTAAGACTCAAGATTCGCGATAATTTGCTGTTTTTCAATATGTTACCATTTCATTTTTTACGTAAACGTGGTGATTCCGTATTGTACAACATCCAAGAAATGTTCCTAATATCGGTCTCAATTGGACAAATATTATTCATACGACCATCACTTAAAAATTGATTGAGTCCATTTGACTCATGCTTATTCGTGTGTGACCACTGCGGAACTATACGATTGTGTTACGGTTGTGTATCACGGAAAGTAAATAGCCGTGCCATGTTTGTAGTCATTTGCGGAACCTATCGAGGTCTTTCGATACTCTTTCCCAATATCCCGAGTCCTAGATTGCAAGGTTCAATTTGTTAATTATGCATGGTTTTTGCAATATACGGAACGAAACGTGCACACCATAGATACAGTTACATATGTAGATGACTATCGAGCGAACGCGCGTAATACTGACACGCTACGCAGGGCAGGTAGCAGCTTATCGCACAGTGCAGCAGCAGGATTTGTGCGTCGGACTCCACGAAGCGAGCCGACATGATGGGGGATTTCAAATTTGACGGGGTAGTCATGCGTGACACATGCTCATGCTTGAGTAATGTCATCTCGGTCTTCCGGGGGGAGAGAAAGAGAAAGAGAGATAAATATAAAGAAGAAAAGAGATAGATTGAAGCGAAGCGAAAACTCGCGCGAGACGTAGAGATACATATAATATATCAGATTCTTATCCTCTTCTCGCCATCTCGCCACTAACATATTCTACATTGAGAACAAAATTTAAGTACTTCGTCAAAATAAACTTGTTTTTGGATAATCTTAAAAGTACATTGATTCGATTCGAATCAAATAATATTTATAATATTATAATTAAATCAATATTTAGAGGAGACCGGGGCAAAACGATCCCTCACGGTAAAATGGTCCCCGTGATTTTGGCGTCAGTAATGACGAAAAATACCGGATCGGTATGACAATATGTTCCTAATACAGTTCTCGAATAACTCACGTAGTGGCACCCACTAAAACATCTTCGTTATTCAACTAATTAAATAAAATTCATTTTTTGGTAACCTCGTGTATGGTAAACCTGCTCATTTGATTCTATTATTTAACTCTGTACTGCAATCTCATTATTCAGCAATGCTGCGAATAAACTGTAAAAATCAGTTTTCCCATTTATTTTATACAAGAAATCATTTTGTCCCACCCGATGTGTGGCAAAACGATCCTTTTATTGTCATTTTAACTAAAATTTTGTTCTGATGGAACAAAAAGTTGAGAAAAAAACACAATGTCACTGAATGATAGAACTGGATGTACGTAAAATTGCAGGCTTCTATCTTTTCCCGTGACAGCTCTATCGATTTGAACCTTAGGGGTATCATTTTGCTAATCGAATAAATGTGCTCTCAGGACTACGATATTCAAAAGCACATTTAATTGACTCGAATAATTGTTTTTCTTATTGTCAGTATAGAAGAGGATTACGAGAAAAAGAGTGGGCGAACAGGTATCACGCATTTCACGTGTTTTGTTGATGCACGCGCTGCGCAGAGATCCGTGTCCACTCCTCTCGTCCGTTCGGACGTTCCCGCGGCACTCCGCGCTTACGCGGAACGTGAACGAGTAGAGAGACCGCGCGACGAGAGAAAGGAAGGGGTAAAAAGAACAGGAGGAGGGAGAAGGAGCGGGAGAGCGATACGGCAGTGAGTCGCGCGCGCTCGAAGCTCGCCAGGATAACTGATGATTTTAACGCTCGAAATACTGCGACACGCGGGTGACCGAAGAGGAAGACGAAGAGCGAGAGGGGAACCCAGGACGACTTGGACGGTGTCGCGCAATATCGCGCCGTACTCGAGATACGGTCGAGGGACACTCTCCGCTCGCTGTCTCTCCCAAGAAGGATTCCACGGGCGGTCAAAGATTTGCGAGGACGATTCATTTCGAAATTCAACGCGGAACGTCGCCGGCGCCGCAGCGTCGGACGACAAGCGGCGTTCTCCGCGCGAAAGGTTACACCGGTGAGTAAGCATCGCGAGCGATGCTGAAGAGGAGATCGACCGAGCTCTCTTTCTCGCTTTCCTGGTTCTGTCGTTGTTTTCTATTTAGTATCGTACAAATATCAGACTCTCTTCTACATAATTGGAGTGGATTGGGTTGGGTTGGGGTTGGTGGGTTGGATTGGTGGGGTGGGGTAGGGTTGGAATACTCGAGTCGACATTTTACCCCTACTTTGGTGTTTTTAATACTCCAATTGGCCTACCATTGGCGTAGCCTCACTCCTACTCAGCTCCTACTCTTTGAATCTAAAGTTGGTGAAATGTTCTCTAACGGTCTATTTTAGGCTTAACATAGGGTTTCAATACAATGAAAAATCGACCTACTATAAGCCTAAAACGAGTAGGTCTAAAATTTCGCCTCGGGTTGTCCCGTAGACATCAAATAGTTCAATCGATATTTCCTATTTTTTCATTTCCCATGATCTTTCCGACCACGTCTCCGCTGCATCATTATCAATACAGCAGCTGTCAGTATTAGGAACTTTGAAAGCTCGTCTGTTTCGTACAGAAAATTTTGTCTGGTTTAGACCGAGGACATGAATACGATAAAGCTCAGTTGCTATCGTCGTCGCTGTTTCATACTCACGCATCTCGAAGCGATTCCATTCGGCGGTCGGAAAGGAGGACGACGGGGGAAATGTATCGCAGATGAGTGCGCGACGTCGGCGAGGAAAGCGATGGAAAATGAAAAACCGAGGCACTTCACTCGTACGAATCGCGGAGTCCGCGTGGTACGCCTCTCGGAAGCTCTGGCAGCGGCGACGACGACGTCATAGCGTAGAAGTACGTAGTCTCTCGAGAATTTCTCCCCGAGTGCCGGCACGACGAAAACAAAGATGAATTCGTTCGGAGACTCGCGCTGAAGTTCTCTTCTTTTTCTTCCGCTCCTTTTGTTCCTTCAACCACGATTTACCCGCGGGTATCGCGACGAGTGTGGGTACAGCATTCGTCTAGGTGTGTACATAGACGTTTCCGACGTCACGAGGCAGTTTGACGGTCTTTGCAATTCGTCGGCTGAATATAAGAACTAGGTAACTCAAAACTCAGCTACTTTTAGTTGTCTACGTTTTAACATAGTCGAAATAAAGTAGAACTTATTGCAAAAACTATATGGCGATATCGCAACTTTACTTCGATAAATTCTGTTTTATTTCGACTACCTATATTAAAACGTAGACAAATAAAAGTAACCGAATTTGAGTTATCTAGTTTTTACATTCAGCCGACGAATTGTTCCTCGACCGGTATTCTCTGTACGCGTAGATATGTTAAGAAAGCAGAGCCGGAAGGATCGGAAGTATCGTGAATTGTCGCAAAACCCACATCAATATTCACCTCGTTTTTTTATAATACACGTAACTCGTTATTATATTTGTGCACGCGCGGAGCCGCGCCTCTTTATTTTTCTCCCGCGCAGTAGTCACTTGGCGATAGGCGTTACACCTATTTCAGGAGGAACCGGAAATGCGGAAGGTCACCGGAACCGTGTCACAATGCGGGACAATCCGATTCGACTCGAAACCGCTCCGAAGCGGAGTTCCAATGGTCCAACTATAGAGTTAAAGTTCTGAAATATTTTAGGTGTTCACATTGTTCCCCACTGTGGTGCAGCTAAAGCTTTATTAAAGACTGAATTTCATTCAGTGAACTCGTGTCACAAAAGCCAAACCTCACTACGAGATCATCACCCGAAGAGATCAACGATGGTCCAACTTTGAGTTCATTCAAAGTTCTTCAAGAACTTCAACGTCTGATCCCGTGATACACTATACACAGAGGGACCACTCCCCCTTTTCGAATCGGAAGAAAACCACGAAAACTCAAAAGTTCACCAGAGTCGTATCACCGACTGCCACCACTGGAATCATTCGGTTCCACAATTTCACGATTGTCTGACACTACACAGAAAAAATGATTTCACAGTCTCAGCAAAACTAGGTATTGCTGAGATCTTTTTGCTGTCGTAATAAAAATATTATCCATGGCAGCGAAAGATTTGTCCGATAATATCAAATATAACTGCAATCATAGTGACGTTTTTTTCGGTAAAAATGTTTGCTATCCCAGCAAATATTTTCAGTACTAATTAGACATATATTTTGCTGTCTCAGCGAAACCTAGTTTTGTCAAGATTGCAAATTAATTTTTTTCCTCGTACAACCAAACAAATCTCGCGAGAGATCCGCGCACCGCAGCTCCGAGTTCCCGCGTCGCAACGGTGCACCGAATGTTCCACGGCGATCCCCGCCTCCGTCTCCTCCTCGAAACTGACGCTTTGACCGCGGATCTCAGCCGGTCGACTATTTCGGACGCGGTTCGTGACGGGTATGGCCGGCGCGCGGGAATGTCGGTTGGTCGGCGTCCGCCTGGGCAGCTAGACTGGAGCCACACGGCTCCGTGAGCTTGACGGAAATCCTTTCGGTCCCTGCGGCTCTGGCGCACCGTGCACCGTGAGCCGCGCCACGCCGCGCGATGCCTTCCTCCGCATAAAGTAGGTATACCCACACTATATACGCGCTCCGCATGGTCGTTTGTTGTCGAGTACTCGGCTAACCGGGTAGAGCGCGAGGGTGGGGAGGGGGTGGAGGCGTGCTCCGCCACCTTCACCGCCACGTCGAGTATTTCCGAAGTCTGATCGTTCGTGGCTCTCTTTCGTAAGTAGGTATCGCTGAGTTCAAGGATTCGGAGTGGATCGTAAGGTGGACTTTTCTTTTGGGGTTTTATCATTAAGAAGAGTAGTTTCAAGGATTCAAAGTAAAGTAGGAGGATCTTCTTCAAATTCGAAGTCAAAAGGTGTCTACAATGAGAAAAAAATCTGGTTGAAAGAAACATGATTTAACCAGAAATCATGATCGATTTTAGCATCAACTATGATTCCGTATAGTTATTTTAAACAGTGAGATTCTGGTTATGGTAACAAGAGATTAGAATTGCTGCAACTAGGTCAACTTGCAGCAGCAAGAGTCGATAAATATCGTTAATCTCTTTTTATATAGTCAACACTGCTATACAGTAATATTATTGATTTACTTTTTTAGTTAATTTATCACACACTGAGAAAAAAAATTGGTTGAATCATTTTATTTGGTTTAAATTACTTCAAGCAATTAAATATTTTCTTAATTTAGATCATTGTTATCAATCCAATACTCGTTTATTACAGCTAATATATGTTTCTTCACTATAAGTAGATATTTAGTTGCTACAACTTTACATATTTAGTCCGCCATATATTGTACATATGACTGTTTATGTGTAGCTGGACCAAGTAACTATTTTTTTAGTGTAACTAATATCAACTCACACTGATTACGCTTGTATACGCTGTGAATAAACGAGTATTGAAATAAAGACGACTTCCAAGAATATATTGTCGTTTCGACTAATTTAGACCAACTAAATTTTTCAACTAAATTTTTTTCTCAATATAGTAGATACGTTGCTATCGTAAATTAGAACTTTAACAACTTATTTTGACTGCATTTATGGTTTGTTTAATCATAAATATGGTACTAGCAACCAGAAAAATTCAACCTTGCAATTATGGTTTACTACCCACTTTTACACTGAGAAAAATAATTTGTAGAGCCAAATAACCATCGACATGAATAGCGCTAAGAACATATTTATTTAAATCAAACACATTGTCGTTGAATCAAGTATATGTTATTCGATTCAAGTGTAGATTCGTTCAGTTCAATGAACATACACTTATCTGAAATAAATATATTCTTGGCACTATTCATATCGACGGTTACTCGGATCGGCAAATTATTTTTCTCACTGTATCCCAATATACGAAGAGTCAGGATCAAATTGAGAGTCAGGGGGTTACTAAATCACCCTTTATAAGAATGTTAGTACGGCTTGAATTACTTCCTAACGTCGTTATTCAAGGACAGTGAACACGTCGCCGTCGATCAACGATCCTTCCTCATGAGTTAACTAATGATTATCCACTTGATCGCGGTTTCGCGTAGTTCTCTCAACGGCGTTGAACTTGGATCGTTTTCGTACGGATAATTCGTTTACCACAAACGAGAGCGAGCGAACGAACGATCGACCCGCATCAACCGCACGGTTCGCCATTAGTTGACTACGGCGAGGATTGATCGAGGAGATTGGAATCGTTTCCATGCGCGCCTACTCGTTGTCCGGTCCGTTCTCTCTACGAGATTAGGTCTAGTGTCATCGAGAAAGTAGAAAATAAATATTACCATCGAAATCCTGAATTATTTTCCTCATTAAGGGTTGGTTGCACCAACGATATTTGAGCGACACTCATGAGATAAACTCCGCCGAACTTCAAAATCCGAGCACTCTTGATTGGATGTGACTGCAGATAAGCCAGGCTTAACTTTTAAATTCCGTTGGTGCAACCGGGCCTAAATTAGACTTCGCATACAATATTTAGCCCAACCCCGGTCGAAATGTTAATATTAGGTTAGGACCTTCAAAGTCTACAAATACTAGTTTGGACCTAAATTTGATGAAAGCGGACAAAACGGCGATTTGTACATTGTAAACAATTCTGCGGTGTGGACCTATATATACCACTTTTGTGGTGTTAAATAACAGTGGCATAAGACTAAATGACACCAGAAGTGATACATATAGGTCCACACCGGTGAGAAATAGTGTTAAAAATTAACACCACTTTTTTATTGTGTAAGTCTAAACCAGTATTGAAGCCTTCGCGTCTTTGAAGGCTTTAACACTAGTTTAGATCTGCAACTGGCCGATCTGTTCGTTTTCGCAAAGTTTAAGCTCAAACGAGTATTTAAATTTCGACTCAGGAATAGCGGATCAGGAATTACCTCCGCTAAATTCCTCCTAGATAAATCCAGGAATACCGACCGTCCCATTCCAACCCCAAATCATCTCTGAGCTCCTCCCTCGATATCCTCCCCCTCTCAACAAAAAAAAATTCCCTCCCTTCATTCTTTTCCTCGACGACTGCCCGCGGTGGGTCTTCTCGTCGGAGAAACGAAACCGCGCGATTCGGTTCGAGGAAAGACGACCCGAGCACACGATCGCCGCGAACGATCGGTCACGAGCGGCACGCCGCCCCCGCTATAACTCTCTCCGGAGTATCTTTGGGGGGGGGGGGGGGGGCACCGAGCGAAGTCGTTACATCGGACCACGATTGCACGGAGCCACGGAGGAATGTCGAATGGACCGTTCGAATGTAGGTGGTGCATTGCGGCTCGGGTATGTAGATTCCCGTGCACACGCGTATGTCGGAACTTCGTGGGCGTCGCCGGCGTCCAATTGTTACGTCCGCGAAACGCTAGCTCTCGACGTCGATGTCGCCCGTCTCCCCCCCCCCCCCCGCGCTAATTTCATTGGAATCCCCCGAGCGGTCCGCGGGACCTCAACTCGACGTTCGCCTTAACTCGTTCCGGTTATACGGACACGGTCGACTGCGGCGAGTCGGAGGGAAGTTCCGTCGAGATTTATCACGGATCGCGGCATACCGTTGTCGGATGTTTCCGAGTGCGCGGTCGTTCGCGCCGTTGCGCGGGTGTCTTTTCCGCGCGGTGCGTTCAACGTTGCGAGGACGCCTCTTGGCTATAGACGCGCGCGGGTAAAGATGCTGCGTGATTGACGTTTTGCGATTTTCTGGGTCGACTGGACCCAGAAAAATGTTTACTTGAGTACGGATCTAATAGGGACATTTATTCGCGATGAATAAGGAATTTATTTACAAGCCGCACAAACCAAATTTTGAAGTAAGTAAAGCTTTTATGATGTACATAAATATGTATTTGTTTAATTCAAATAGATCTTTATTTTATGTGAAAAACATCCTACCCGCGACTAATAAATTTTCTAACGAGTTCGTATTCAAATAACCTTTTCTCTGGGCGTGCTCTATACCAGATAGATTTTCTCATGCTGATTCTAAAAATTGTGGATTTATCGAGGAAACCTTACACTCAAAAAAATTTGGCCACAACTAGAAAATTATAGTAATTGCAGTGATACTTTTCTTCGCAATAGCAAGAATTCTTGCTACGCTAGCAATATTTTTCTAGTTATGTCTGAGGCAGCCAGAAATATAGCTGGATTAGCTAAATACTTTTTTCAGTGTAGTGGATCACCGAAGTATCGGTGATTTTATAAGAGAAATCATTGTCTTGCCTATAAAATTGTCGATATCTTATATTTCTTTTATAAGATCAACCTAATACTCGTAACTGTGATTTTCGTGATCAGCACGAAGAAAAATACATAAGATATGATAGTCGAATAAGTCGATATCAGAGATTTTCATTTTTAGCAAAAAAAATGTCCGGAGTTTGCTCCCCTTGACATTTTGGCAAAAATCGAAATCTTGTAAATCGAACTCTCGATCACCTTATCTTATGTATTTTTTTCGCGCTGATTCCGAAAATGGTGAATATATTGATGAAGCCTGAAAGGAACACCGAGATATCGGTGCTTTTATGGAAAACAACAATACTTTATTGCTCTAATTCATCAATTACGTGACTCAGGCAAACCCCCTTATCGGATCGGTTTTGCGTAACGTCACGGCAATCGTAATTCCCAAGAAGTGGGGCGAGGATATCCCCTTTCCGCAATGATCGATCGCGCCGTCACGCTTATTACATATACATACGTACGGGGTACGCATTTATTATATAACGCGAGAATACTCGAATAGTATACTGCACCGTATACTATTCGATAGAACGTAGCGACGAACGATATAACGATCGGCTCGCATGGTGACTGATACCTCTGAGTCAGCTGAGCTCTTCCTGCGGAAGAAATATCTTCCTCTCTTCGATCACGAGTATCTACCGTACCCGTGCCGTGTTACGAAGAATCGCTTCCAATGACAGACCATTCGACTTGCACTAATCCTTTTCCCCGCCCGTTACAAAACTCCCAATAGTACACTGAGAGAAATAATTGCTGTTGCCAAAAAAAAAAAATATTTTTCTTCAATGAAAAACATGATATAATTTCAGGATCAAGAAAATATTTAATAGGCTCGAGTAATTGTTTTTTTTTCGCGCAGAAAGAATTTTTCGTTCCAACGAAGGTATTCTTGAATCAACGTATTCTTAACAATTTGTAAGATCATATTATGTTCTTGATGCAAGAAATACTTTTTCAACACTAGCATTATTGTTTCTCTCAGTGCATATCCATAATATCAAACCCTGCGACCTTCCCGAGGAAAGCTCTTCAATCCTACAGTCATCCAAAGCTTCCACAGTTATTCGCTCGTCGATTTCGAATCCAGTCGGTTAATCGGACGATGACAGACTCGCGCGGAGCGGTCTCGCTCTGCCGCGCTCGAGTGACGCCAGAGAATCCAGCGCAGCAGCGGCGCGCTACGAGAGAGACAGCGCGTCGCGACGCCGTTCTCGAATTGACGAAGCTCCGACGTCTAGTCGTCGTCGTCGTCGTCGTCGGAATTCCTCTGGCACTGAGATTTCGGCCGAGCAGTTTCGGCGGCGGCGCGCGGTCGCGGATATACGCGAAGGACGACGAAAGTAAAGAAGGCCCGTGTGGGGAGGACGCATGCTGTCAATGACTCTGGCGTGCCGGAGAAAGGTAAATATAGCGCAGCGGCCAAACCAGTTCTCTTAAAATAACTCGCGCGGTCCTATACGGGCTCCCTTCGTATTCTCCTTCTTCGCATCGACGGTTTTTTGACGCGCCAAGGCACGAGAGAGGGACCGGCGAACCCGGATCGCGCGCGGCGGACGGACCGGGACGTCGGGGAGCCTCGACAGGAATTTCGCGTCGCCGTCGATCGCCGGAGCGCGTCTGTACGTACGGCGGCGCGGCTCTGGCCGTTGCGAAAGTCAACGAAGTGGGAAGAGAGAGAAGCGAAAATACAGGAGGGAGAAAGAAGTGATCGGTGATCGGGGGGAGAAAATTTCCGCGCATCTCTGCGGCGCGGCGGGACGACAGGTGCGTGGCTGCATAAATGTATAATTCGCCTGTATGTACGAAGCTGCGACGCGAAAGAAGCGCGATAGTCGCCGTGATCGATTTTCGATGATGCTCGATCGATACGATAACCTGTATTAAATACGATAACCTGTATTTAAAAGGCGATTCGAAAATGAGAATATTTAATTGGCTTCGATTGCTGTGAGTGACGATAGGGTAAAAGTGGGATAGATGCTCCGGTTTTGGTTTAACTTTCAACGCGATTATCTCGAAACGCAGTGGAGATATGTGAAAAATGTAGAGAAACTTTTTCATAGTAAAAATATAGTTGAACATCTTTTATTTAAACTTTTTTCCGATATCTGCCACTGATTTCGAGATAATTGATTTTGAACTTTCTCTTCAAACGGAGGATTTATCTCACATTTAACCCCTAGTTGTTGCTACAGCAGACAATTTTTCATTCAACAGCAAATATCATTCGACCGTCTCCGATTTTCAAAGAAGCGACGACAACGCGTTTCCTTCTGAATCGCCCTATATACCCGTGACCCGCGTTGAAAGAAAGCCAGGAAACTCTTCGAATGGGAGTTTTGCCCACGCGCGTGCTATACGTATACACGTAAACCCACCTTTCCTCCGGTCGCTCTTTCGATTTACGATCCCCCGAGGACCGCGCGGGGCGATGAAGTTTGCAGCGTAGTCGGAGTTCGCGTTTGTATATCTATCGACGACGAAGATCGCGTCGCGGCGGAATTAACGACTGGAACTTACCTGAAACAATAAGAGGAAGACGGCGTGATTAAAAGTGGATATTATATCGCGCGGTTTACGCGGGGAATGAATCATTATAACGAGAGTTCGACGAGGTCGTGCGGCGCGCGACGCGTGGAGCGCCGTACGTACACGAAAAGAGGTAGGGATAAGGGCACGTAGGTGTACCACCCGGAGGAACGAAGACGAGGGGAAGAGTGGCGCGCGTGTGTGAGTGAAAGAGGTCTCGAGGCGGCAGCGCAACGAACTCTTCGCCGAAAGAGAGAGAGAGAGAGAGAGAGAGAGAAAGGGGGGGGGGGAGATACGGTCTCGAAACCTCGCCGAGCCTGACTTATTGGAGGTGGAGTCGATAAACATTAATTTCACTGCTCCTGGATTTTCATCGACCGATTCGAGAAATGTCGCGTTAGCTCGGGTAATAAGTCGTAGGGGTACTTCGGTGTCTGTAGGTGTTTTTCGATGACATGTGTACAGTAGAATCCACTTAATAGGATCTCGGTTAATACGATTTTTTGGATTATACGCCTTTTCCGCTGGTCCTTTGAGTTTAAATCTTATTTTCTATACGAAATATCCTGCATGATATGCGCTTCATTCCTGTGAATAACGCTCTTTTTACGATCGACGATGCCGTGTCTCTATAAACTACACTTATTGTTAGTAATTATGCCTATCTATATCTTTACATAGTACGTCTGCTCTGTTTTTGCATCCGATGATGCCTTTCAAAAATTAAACTCAATGGAAAATTTAATACTGGGTCAGGCGTCGTAAAACTTACATCAAAAGAAGATTATTACTTTTTTTTTCATCGTGCTGTAAGTCTATCTCTCTTGCACCTATTGCTTGGTATAAGTACATCTCTCTGGCTATTCGACGACGTCATAATACAATAAAGATAAACGCACTTTTGGCTTTGCGAATCATTCTTCTTCGGACATGTTTTTCTTTATATGACATTTAATATGTGTACAGGTTACAAATTTAATTAGAATATTATGAATATTTTTGTTTGCACCACCACTGATATTTTGCGAAACAGAGTGTTCTTCTATCTCTGTTTCATAAAATATCAGTTGTGATACGATTTAGGCGGTGCTACAAACAACATAGCCCAGCTCTCCTCTACATGTTCTGCACTTTAACGAACATCACAGGGGCCGTGAGAAACCTTTGGAGCACGACCACGTGTGGCAGCGAGTAATTATTTCAAATAGAGCAGCAATTAAAAAGACTGGTCACTATAGTGTTAGGGTTCGTATGTTCCACGTCTTATGAATGGCGCTTGAATAATTTTAATATAATTCTCGGTGAACTCAATCTTTGGCATTGATGCCTGAATCTAAACCCAGCAATTTTTTTTTATTTCGTTGAGTCAATTGATAATTGAAGGGGCAAGTGGATGAAGGGGTTATGTAACATTTTTAGAAAAAATTAGATCACTCAGTTGATGAAACTGTTATGTCCGAGTGTAACTTCTGGTAAATCTTGGATAGCTCTAATTCCATTCAAAACCCAGATATTACATGGAGTATGTTTAGGAGTATGTCATATGTCTACTGAATGGAATTCATCCTTACAACTGAAATATCTCAAAATCAACTTTTTGTTACATAACCTCTTCACCCACTTGCCCCTTCAATTAATCTCTGAAGTGTCAAGTACGATTTCTCTCTACGAGCACACGTACCTATAGCTCAGCCCTATAACCAATTCTCCTCTCTATTTGTTCCTACAGTTCCGGTCGAACCGAAAGCGGACGGCAAGTTCATCGGACGTCGAGAGCGTGTGTGGGAAGCCGAAAGAAAGGAACTCGTTGCTTTTAACGAGGGAGCCTCTTATACCGGAGTGAATATGAAACGGCACGTCGCGCGCGATAAACGTACTCATTGTCCCGGAGTGAGAGAAAGGTTACGAGCATTTTTCCACGATCGGGTATCTCGGCGAAGCGACAATTGTGTGTAAGTTTGATGTACACTCGCGCATAAGAGAACTAACTCTCTTCGAGTCGTTCGCGAGCTGCTC
This sequence comes from Xiphydria camelus, assembly GCA_963678675.1. Lineage (NCBI taxonomy): Eukaryota > Metazoa > Arthropoda > Insecta > Hymenoptera > Xiphydriidae > Xiphydria > Xiphydria camelus. Next base: position 23,113,215 of record OY783197.1, on the reverse strand, counting down.
CTCTCTCTTTCTCCGCAGCGAGATGCTTTCCTCGGCTCGTATAACGACTTCTTCTCCACTTAAGAGGTCGCGACGGTGGAAGAGGAAAGCAGAGGTCGACGTGGAATGAGGCGCATTAGTCGGACTAAATTTCACCTTGCATCGGTTTTTCTCAAAGAGAGGAGCGACTCGGTCTTGGCGAAAGGTTATCCGGCAGTGCTTTGCTCGCATTTCCTCAGTGATTTAGACAATTCTGCGTCGTTTTGTCGGGTGTCTCTGAAATGCCTTTAAGGATCATGTCCTAGTTGGATTCACTGGGGAAGCCGCCATGTTCTGTGTTCCATGTTAGATCCATTTTCATTTCAAGATAAAGAATGTTTCGTTAATGAATCACGTATCGAGAAAACATTTTATTTGATCAAATAAATATTCGTTAACTATTCGTTAGCTCTTTAAGGAAGGAAGTTACGGGGACTTGATTTCTGGGAATTGTGAATTTGGCCCCCCATATCTTTAATCCGTTTTTTTGGCAGTTACGAGACAGCACTTTTTCTAAAACCGATTGAGCACTTCAGCACTCTTAAAGGGGTTATCGGAACTCTTATATTTTTTCCAAATTTTTTCAAATGGGGGGCCAACTTCACGGCCTCGATGTACGCGCGTTCGTTTCCAATCGTCAGGCACGTCGATCGAGCAATATCTCTCGAGCGAAAGATCGATCGCCAATACAAGCGCTACTGACGCTCGCTAGTGCCTGCACGCTTTGCGGCAGACGCACGGCCGGTTGCTCATCCCGCACGGCGTAGCTGTAGCGTAATTGCGCGACACAGATGTCCGCTGCACGCCCGACGCTCCACACGAGAGCTCACGCATCAGCGGGAAATTGGTATTCAATTGTGAACTGCGATTGATGATAATTGAGAGCGCGGATACGTTGAAAGAAAATTAATTCTCTTGACAAGGACATTGTAAGTCAGAGTCGGTAAAGGCTGGCATAAACATGTTTAGATCCTAACCTTGACTTAGCCTTAACTTAAAAGATGAATGCACGGATCGTCATTAGACCGTTTATGCTGTCAATTCTTGTCTTAGCTTAATTTAACCCTGATAAGTTCTCAAATTTTATCTTAATGCCCCAAAAAAGAAATAGCGCATGAGTTTTGAAGTACATCTGCATAGAACTAGAGATAGAATTGAAATCGGTGTACATACGACGAATCGTTAGGATAATTCTAGGACTAAGTTTGGGGATAGGACCTAAGAATGAATCAGACTTAAGGGTCTTCGAGCGTGGGGAAGGATAAAAATGCGAGGAAATTTTGCGCATTGCTTTCTTCTAAATAAAAGACCAAATAAGTAAAAAAGGCTTACCAGTTTAAACTTTTGTTCGATAACTAGCAGGTGACACGCGCTGAGCGCAATAGAAGCTTGCGGAAAAACGAAATAAATTATTGAAAATGGGAATCGGTTGACAGTTTCGACCGAGACAAGACACGCGAATATAGAATAAATAAACACCATTATCTCGGTGTCTCGTCACGGTCGGAGCTGTCAACCCATTTCTATTTCAAATCATTTATTTCCCACTGCCGCAAGCATTTACCCGGCTGAGCTCATGTCACTCACTAGTTATCGAGGAAGAATTTAATTCGGTAAGTCTATTTTATTTATTTGGCCTTTTATTTAGGAGAAAGTAGCGCGTAAAATTTCCTCGCTTTTTTACCCTTCCCTTTATCCCGTTTCTCACACTCGAGAACCCTTAACCAACTGAAGACCATCTTGTTATATGGTAGTCCCCTTAAATAGCGGTAAATCCATAAAGACAAAGGCCTACTATGAGTTACTGCATAGCTAGGGTGATCCCTAGAGGGTTAAGATGTGAGGCATTGGAGAAATGTCGAAGAGAAAATGCAGGAGTATCACCCATTCATTTATTTATCGCGCTACTCGCATATACAGTCCGCAAATTGAATGTAGTAGCTTCAAAAATGTATAGGAGAGGAAGCGAACCGCTCGACGGGGGATCTCGCGATTATCTATACGAGTCTCTCGAGGGATGCGTATGTATGTCGTCTTCCACTGCGCTCGTAAATATATAGTAAATGTAGGTAACGTTTAAAATTATATGGCTGCGTATAACGTCGCGCCCGTGTCCCTCCCGTATCTATAGTGAGATCTTTAGTTTCGTGTGCTTCCGTTTTCCGCTCGTCCGGTTCCAGGCGCTCGTTGGAATTCAACCGCCACTCCTCGCTTCCGGTCGTTCTGCGTGTGCAGTTTCCGGAAGTTCCTAATGTATGCGGGTGTCAAATAATAAGAATCGAGAGGAATGTCTTTGTGGATCCTTAACCCTCTGTGGTCAACAAGGGTCCGCTTGACCAAGGCTTCAATTTTGAAGCTGACTGTACTTCGTTTTTTTACAACCATAATTAGATCCTCGTCAGATCTCGGAATAAATAGCTTCTTCTTAAAACTCATACCACGCACCTTTTTCGGACTTCGGAAAAAATCATTTTTGAAACGTGCACTAAATAACTATTTATTGCTTCAGAGTACCATGTATTATGAACATCAGACGTTGACTTTATTAAGAAAACTCAAGAAATAAAGGAGTTATGATACTTTTCCGCGAAGCGGCTCATTTTTCACGCATCTACATATTCACGAATGTTTTTGAATATTTCATTATTTCATTTCTTACGTTGACATGGTGATCAGATATTCTATTCGAAGAATATTCCATAACTTGTCGGTCCAAATTAGACGAATATTGTTCATGTGGTTATTATGTAATAATCGGAACTGTACGGTCATGTGACCACGGAAGGATAATCCTCAACTAGGCGCGTTTGCCGTTGTTACAATACCGGCGCGTGGTGTCTTTAAGACGTCAAACACAGCGCGCCTGGGAGTATAATCTCCCATGAAAGCTCATGAAATGCAAAAGATATTTATCAAAAATAATAAAGAACAATTTTATAGAGAATTCGAATTTCTCATAGTCTTATACTTTTTTATTATACATCGTAGTTACGCGTAGATAAAGCGTTTGGAATATTTGAAATTTCTATTTCCAAATCAATTCTTACACATTGGAGAATAGAACTTGCGTTGGCGTCTCTGAAACGCCATTCGTCCGGTTAAAGGTTAAAGGGGCATTTTTACACATGACTGTGAAAAAGTAAATTAACTTTTTTCTCCGCTTGGTCATCTTATTCTCCGTATTTCGTTTTATTTACATCGATCCGACCAAATATTCGTCTTCAAAATTCACTCGCGGGAGCTGTCGCGGCGTTCGTGCCGTACACTCGTTGTTTGATCGATGATTAGTCAGGGTTCAACGCTACACGTGAAACTTTACGACTTCGCCTACCCAGCCTGCTCTCCATCTACCACGGGGAAACTGTAGGCTTCTGCACGGTCGATAGCATTTGTTTGTACGTTTCAGTAACGTAGCAACGTGCTGTAGTGGTGGCGTGGCATGACTCGAAAGCATCAACTCTCCTTCGCGATGCCGAGTTGCGAATTGCGATGTAAATTCGAATGCTCTAGGTGCATTCTTGAAAGCAGAGTAATAAAAGGGTCGAAGGTTTCGCGACTGATCGAAATGAAATTGTATCGAAATCGGCGCTCGAACAATGGCAATTTATTAGCACCGACTTTATTTTAATTAGAGGTGGAACTCTCAATCTTAATTATCTTATCGACTGCTCTGATAATAGATTTTATTTCTAGATAAGTTTCCGTCCAATTTCACTCGATGCAAATTTCGGATTAAATTAAAATTAAACGACATTGGAATTCCGTATAATCGCGTTAGTTTTCATTATTCTCCGCATCGGAGGTAATATCTTAACGAAGCCTGATCTACAGCCAAACTGTCGGACGTTCTCCCACGATCATTGCCGATTTGGATAAGAAATTATAGTGCCTTCGCACGATCGCCCACTCGTCGGTGAATCGGCTGACTGGAATTTCAATCAGCGATAACCATCGACCTCGTCAAAGGCTTTCGAACCATTAATCGCGAAGCAAAAGTGCCGTACAGCTTATAGACGATGAGCTTTTGTGATCTGAAAAACTGATTGTATTACAAACGATTTCGATCTTAACTCGGCGCGAAACTATGTCGAGTCTCTTGATCCATTATTTTTAAAGTAACATAGGCGACGTTAAAATTAGCAATTTAAAAATAAAAATTTCTAAACCACAACTAAATATACAGTTATCTCATCAAATATGTAGTTTGAGTAACTAAAATTTAGCCGAAGCAACTATATACTTAGTTGCTTCAGTTAAATATTTGTTCAAGTAACTATATATTCAGTTGGACGCCCGAAATCTCAAAATTTAGTTGAATCAAACAATTTTTTCTCTCATTATAGTTAACACAATACTTCCACCGTTCGTCTGACAGAAGCTTTTGTTAAAAAAAACCAATTCGGATAGATTTAACGAAACAATGAAGTTAAATTGAATTTCATCTACCGACAAAAGGAATTTTAATGAATAAAACGATAAAAATTTAGTTATTCTAACTATATACAGTCCAACCAAACACAATGGTTAGTTTAACGAAATTTAACCTTCAATCCAAACAATTTGGTTGGAACAACTAAATTCTTTTCTCAGAGTGTATGAAATTAATTTCCCGTCCGTCGCGGTTGTTTTCGACGTACGATTTCCAGATGATCGCGCAGCTGCTTTCGCGAACGAAAACAAGCGAAAACGAATTTTAAACTTCGACTTCAGGCTTCCGCGCCGCAGGATCTAGCACTGGTTGACGTCGCAGATTGATACGTCGATACGCGACACGTGCGGCGGACCGAACCAGGAGCAATATCCTCGCCGTAACCGGGGTATCAAAAATTAATTTGAGAGGGGATGAGATGATGGGTGGGAGGTTTGGGAAGTTGGATGAGATTGGCCCGCGTATAGACAAAGATGTGTGCGCGTATTGCAGTAACCGAGTGTCAGCCGATAGATTTCTTCGATGGACACATTTGTTTTTCGCTATACCATCTTGGCTACGCGTCAAGGTAACGCAATGTATCTACCATGTGAGGCTAAACTTACTCGCCAGCAAAGAAACTTCAGTCACTATTATCTCATTATTTATGAATTTTTGGTCCATATCGATATAAGACTTTATTGTAGATAAAAACGTGATCTTCAAGAAAGTACTGTGCAAATATAAGCCAAAAGCTCATAAGTAATGAGATAATAGTGATTAAAGTTTCTTTTTTGGCGAGTAAGTTTAGCTTCATGTGGTATACGCAGCTACGCATCTGAGCGCATATACTCGACTGTCTTTGTCGTGTCTCAGAACTCCTCGAATAGCCTCAGAGAGCCGGGCTTAAATTCCGCGATTTGTGGTGGCTTCATTTCACTCCGGCTCTCTCTCTCTCTCTCTCTCCGCGCGCGTGCGACCATCTGCGGTACTATACCAGATATTACTAGGATAGGACGTGGAATAGAACGCGCACGGTTGCCTGGATATTCTACGTGCTCGGAGCTTATCAAGATCGTAATCAAGGCGCGCTCGAATTAGTCGAGGTTTCGTAGCCGCTCTCCCGGAAAGGTTTTATACTCTCACACGTTCCGCGTCTCATCGACGGTGGTAGAATTTTGCTCTCTCACGGCGTGATGTGGCGCTTGAAAGTGAAAGCTTTCGAGAAGATTTAATTTTTCTGTACGAAAATATTATTTTCTTTCTATAAAATCACTGATATTTCTGTTCTTTTTTTTTGAGATTTACTCAATCAGTCGGTGGTTTTGAAATAAACACGCAAAAATAAATCGGATAGGGTCCTCGAGAGTTTGATTTTAGAGATTACGATTTTTACGAGAAATTGAAAAAAACTTCAACATTTTCACGATTTTCGTAATTACCGCATAAAAATACATCAATTATATACGATGGTCGAGTGATCGATTCCAGGAATTTCAATTTTTTGAAAAATATGGAGGTACATTTTTTTAATTTCTCGTCAAAATCAAAAGCTCTGGACTCGAACTCTTGACTACCCTATGCGATGTATTTTTTCATATTGATTACAAAAAGCACGGCTACTACACTCATACCCCAAAGGGGATGTAAGATATCAGTCATTTTATCTTTTAAAAATGCACAGGGTGAGAAATTAAAAATTGAATGTAAGGGCGAGGTTCACGTATCGAGTTTGTGTCGTTATACCAGTAGTTTTGCCTGGCAAAAGAAGAACGTAGATAATTCAGCAGTTATGCGATCATCGATATGTGACTAAAATGTAAAAAACTCCCCTTTCATCTACCCCCGCGGAGCAAAGAAAAAACTAAATCACTCCACCTTCAATTTGCATCTAACGACGAGAAATTTTAAAACGAATTAAAACTTTTGACGAAGAGCGAATGCGCCTCACGCGATAGAATAAGTCGACCGGAGCAAAAGGAAGAGAGGCGGGACCGATTAAAAGGATTCAGCCACGATATTGAATTAAACGTGACGCTTTCGTCGAAGGCGGATTTCAACTAAGCGTTATATACGAAAATGAGTTCTTTCCTGGAACCCATGAGCGAATCGCCGCTCTTGATAAAAGATATAAGTACTTTCCGCTCGAGCGACACACCGAAGAGGGGCCAACGATATAATTTAAACAATCCGCCCTCCTTCGTTACATCGAGTAACCGCGCTCCCTGAAAAGATAATAGCGTCTAACGACGAGCAAAACATCTGCTCCCGTGCAATATCTTTCCGCGGGTTAAATTGTGCGAGGAGCAGCGCCCTGTACGCCGCATATAGGAAGAGGAAGTGATAATATCGCAGCCCGCGAGCCGCTTCCACGCTAAGCCCGGTTCGCGGGGGTGCCCCGCGCCAGTATCGACGCCGGGGGTAGATACTTCATGGATATAACCGTAGGTAGATGGGGTGTAATAAATCGGACCCCAGGAGCAGGGTATTATACCTTATCAGACGTTCCGAACGAAGGATCGATTCGTCGTCATCTCTGTCGAATCAGCTATATACTAACCCCTTGTCTACCTCGCTCGCACGCATCTGCGGATACTATTTATCTGTTAGAGGGAGAAAATGAGAGAGAAGGAGAGAGAGAGAGGAGAGAAAAGGAAAAAAATAGCGACAGTCCATTTAATTTCACGAGAAATGCAGGTGTAAACGATTTGTCGTCGGAGATCGAATTCATTTCGCGGATGCTATTCATCGATCAGATGGAGAGAAAAAAAGAGAGAGAAAAGGAGAAAGAGAGGGAGAAGGAGGGAGGAAGGAAAGGGGGTAAAAAGAAATAGCGATAGTCCATTTAATTTCACGAGAAACGCAGATGTAAACGAGGAAACGATTTACGGCACGCGACGGGGTCATCGACGATATGCGAGCTGGTCGGAGATCGAATTCATTTGGCCGTCGCTACTCAGATAGACTTGTACGATCGTCACGACTTTCATACAAATTACAGTGATTGATTGTTCTAAAGCTTACGTTTGTTTTGCCGCGTGAGTTTAGAAAAAAAATTGCTCTTCAAAAAATTGATAAATTTATATTATAGTGATTTTTTACTCTGAACCAAATATCAAGTACGAGTATAGGTACTTGTCCCTCCGCCGATTCAAATAATTTCTTATCTTCCGGTAACGATGCGAGTAGCTCGAATGTGCGGCTTAGTTCCCTCGCTCCTCGGAATAGCCACGAAACAGCCACGCGAGCGAGCGATGGCAGCGATCTCGACTCCTACATACGAGTCCACATACGACGCCCGGACACGCGATGTTTCTTGCGCGCGCGAGAAGGTTAAGTAGGTGCCCGTAAGTGGCGCGAACGAGGACGGAACCGAACTCTCGGCGTGCCGCCGAGCGTGGCCTTCATTATCCGATACCTTTTCCCGCCCCGGAGTTCGTTACGCGAAAGAAAGCTGCGCACGGGATCGCGCGGTGATGGCGCACGGGAAGAAAAAAATGCGGCGGAAACCTCCGCGCCAGCCTCTCGCATTACGGAGAGACGCGAGAGAATAAACGACCACGGCAATTGGTTCGCGACGATGATTACCACGTGGGTACTTCTACCGCGCGAAGAGAGAACCCGTCCTCTTTCAATACTGTACGCCGCGCTCTAAGTGGGTCTTCGCGGATGAGAAAGGAAGCGCGCAACCGTCATTACACTCGATCACGTGTAGCGTACGCGTGGTGTATCTAACGGCCCGCTATAAGAGTACTCGTACATCCTAATTGCGACATTTTGACACAGAAAATCCTATACAGTCACGTGCACGGAGAAAAAGGATTAATAAATTTCTATGTGAATTGAAGCATTGAAAACTTAAAAAATCAATTATTCTTAAACAACACTGAAAACGAAAATTCGTCTCGCTAGGGAAAAAGGCGAGATTTTTCGAAACAGGTTATAAAAAGAAAAATTGTTAAAATTTTAATTTTTGCATTTGTTATGAATATTTTTTAATTCCAACTCATCTGGAGGTCATAGTTTCTTAGGGGTTGAAGATAGGGTAAAAATGTAAGAATCTTTTTTGTAGATAATTTTATTATCTACAACTTTTATCTAAACTGTTTTTCAATAGGTCACGTATTTTTCAAAATATGAGCGAAGAATCGATTTTTCAACAATAAATAAATTTTTTACAGTCGTCCCCGGGGGGTGAAACATGCTCTCTCTATTAATAACACTAAAACATAACTTTTGGCGAGTTTTCACCTCTGTGTGTCAATTTTCGATTTAAACGGAAATTTTACTGGACTATAATGAATTCCCACCGCGGGCCCTGGGGAAATGCAGCGAGAAAAGGCTGCACCGCGTTTCCCGGCTGGAGTTATCGGTTTCCTGGTCGCTCGGAGAAGTCGGGAATAGGAAGGCATGTCGCGAACGCGTTGCCGCGATGGCGGGTGCAATGATCCCGTCTTCGCTCCCTCCGAACACGTTTCATTCACCCACTTACGCCGCTAATGGACGAATTGGAACGAGCGGCGAGTAAATGGAGATACAGTGCCTCGCCTTGTCTCGCGTCCTGCACTCGTATATCGAGGGAGCCGCGCTCTCCGTCCGTACGTGGAGTGCCGCGCGAGACGCGAGTGCGATTGAAACGAACTACGCTCCGAACGGTCAATTGGTTCGAGTCGTCCAATGGGTTCCGCTCCGAAAGCGATTCGGTGTAGTACGAAGCTGCTCCGTTTCCCGACCTATCGGTCATGCCGTACGACAAGTCGGTAACACAACTTGCTGGCAATTCGACACGTCGGGATTTCGCGGAGATTGGAAATAAGAAAAGAAACGAGAAGAGTAATAATTAAAATATTAACAGTTTTTGAAACTTTTTCCTGGAATGTTTAAATTCAAGTTAACTTTCAAGCAAATTATTTCAGACCTACCAAAAATGCACTCAAACCCTTTTACTTCCAGGCCCCTCAATTACTCTCTTTCCAGCGCACCTTCTACAATCTCCCTCTTATTTCAAACTCCCTCGCCGATATTTCTTCGGTGTTCCTTTGAGTTAAGCTCAATCTATCGGTAATTTTTGGAATTAGCGCGCCAAAAATCCATCGCATATTTTGCCATTCTAATCAATCCGGCTTAACAAGTGAGCCTTTGCGGTGACGACTAATCATCATTTTTCTCAGTGCAGTGCCGTAATCCTCGCATCGATCATCCCCTTCCAGCGCGCCTTTTGCTATACCCCCTTATTTCAAACTCCCTCACCCGCGAAAACAAGCAAAGGGAAACGCGTCAACACGCCGCGACGCGAGGAACTGCAGCATCCCTTCGCCGCCGAACAATCGACCTTCTCGTGCTTAATTAACGACAGAATGACGCCGCGCTATTAACCAACGGCATCGCCGTCTATCCGCATTCACATGCCGCCGCTATTCTCTCCCGTTCGACGAAGGCGCTGAAAGCGTGCTATTTTCCAGCCACCGGAGAGGCGCTGCCTCCCTCAAAGGGAGAGAAAGACGAGCACCGCCGCCGCGACCCCGCCGGGCTCCCATCGGCGAAACTTTTCGCGATCCGCCCGGGCGCGTCCTCCCCGCGGGCGACCTTCTCATTTTCTCGCGGCGTTCGCCATTGTGCGCCGGCGGTTGATCCCCGATATTGGCGCCAGTCTCGCGCGTCGCCAGGTGTATTATTCCCGCACGAGCGGTCCGAAAATCTTGCGCGGAGAATCCGATTTATCGGCTTTCGCGGAGTAGGGGGCGGGTTTGGCGCGCGGTGTCGACGACCCCGTTACACCGGCGGCGCGGGGCGCGCGTGAGTTCGCGCGGGGGAAAAAAAGTCGCGCCTACGAGGGAGTTGCGGGACGCGAGGAGTGCGCGCGCGGGTATTGACGTCTACTGGGTACATAATAGATCCGCTTCGGTTCGTTAAACGCCTTCGCGAACGCACCCGCGCATATGGAATAATGCACCCGACCGCGGGTACCTATTATGTAAATAAGCAGGGGGGGGAGACGCTATACTTACAGCCGCGCGAAGTTTGAACGAGTTACAGAGGTATTTCGCGAAGCGGTTCGCGGAGTTTAGTGCTTATGGATTCTATGCGCAGCTTTTTTATGATCCCGTATAACGAATAGAACGTCGTACGCTCGTTTTATTTCGCGTTTCGCGGCAGGAGGATCTTGTGCGGTATTATTTTCTTAAAGCGACTATCGCTCTTTTAAAGTTTGCCGTTGGGTAAAAATTGCACATTTATTTCGTATCCTTGTTACATTATTTCTGCACAGTATTAAATACTGGCGCACAAAGCATATCGCGTCGCTGATGTCAGGAAATCGTATACGCCAGTTTATGTCCTTTTGGCATTGTGAAAGCCAACAGGGCTTTTAAACAAATTTCTCTCGCAACTGGTAGAAATGTGTAAAGAAGGTGTAAAAATGGTAAAATAAAAATTTGAAAAACTAGAGGCTAAAGGGCGCACGCATAACGTCTTTATGTGAACTTTGGCCTTTAGTTTTCTAAATTTTTATTTTAATATATATAAAAACATGTTCTCTATACGCTCCTTTCGCATTTTGTTTCTTAAAAGTCGCCAAAACTAATACCATAAAAATGTATCGATAGATATACAACTATAAGCCCAATATCGATACGCTCTTATGGTATTAGTTTTCGTGATTTTTCGAAAACTTAACGCCAAAAGGGCGTGTAGACTAAAATCTATGCGCTTGTTTGCTCTTAAGCTTACAATTTTTTCATTCATTTTACTTATTCATATTTCGACAAATTTGAGTGAATAAAACTTTTTATACGCCTTTTTGGCTTTATAAAGGCACTTTTTGGCGTGTACAACCTTCCTACATTAGTAACGCAATATCTGGCCGTATTTTTGGCAGACGAATAATTTTCTTCGGATCGCTTCCACCTAACAGTGAAAAATGGATACATTTTTTTTCGCCACAAGTTCATCGCGCGACTAAAAGGAAGCGACGGACGAGGAAAAATACTCGTAGAGGAAGGATTTGGTAAACTCAGCCGTCGGAACGACGAAGCCATCGGCGGCGCTCCGCCGCTCGTCTCGCGGTCGAAGCAGAAGTCAGACTCCCGTGTACGCTGCTATACGGCGCAATCATAAATAACCAGAAGCTTAGTTTTTTTTATTATGATTCCAGCTTCCTCTATATGGAAATCAAGCGGGAGAACGGGGTCGCTGCTGTGAAACTCGAGAGTCGCGTGATATGCATAAACAAGGTTTCCGTATAACCTATGTATACGGCGTTCACGGTGTGCGGGTATAGGTTCGCTGCAAGAGTACATAATGATGCATTTTATTTAGACTCGAACTCGTTCGTTGGCATGACGCAACTGCTGAAATTCGGTTTCCCGACGAATTTTGTTGTATTGCAGATTCGAAAAATGTAGGCAGATTTATTTACTTCGCATTCTTTTGACTTTTCATTATCATCGTTTTATAAGCCCGTCTCTCTCGCACTCGTTGCCTGGCATAAGTGCGTATCTCTTGTGTATCGATGACGTAACAACGTTGTAGAGGGAAATGCGCTTATAACTGTGCGAATAATAATTTTTTCGGACATTTTTTCGTCGTGTGATCTATACATATAGAAGAACACATCCTGATTGATTGACTGCACTGAGAAAAAAAAACTTGGTCAATTTAACCAAAATCCTGGAGATGATGACCAAATCGTTTAGTGAAATATAGATCCTCCATCTGTGTTTGGTTAAATTGACAAATTTGTTGGCTAGAATAACTGAACGTCTGGTTAGAATAACTAAATATTTCGTTAGTATAACTTGATATTTGGTTTGACTGACCAGTATTTTGGTTAGAAAAACTAAATGCGTTTAATTAGATGCGTTTTGTCATTTTAATCTAATTATTTGACTCAGTGTGCGCGACTAGCCGAGATCTCCGCGCTAGACGGCGGCGACAAAATAAGGGAAAATAAAGGGAGAGGGGAGGAGATAAATAGAAGAGGAGGAGGTGAATCCGTCCTCGAGCGAATTCCAGCCGAAGATCGATGGCGATTTCCCCCTTCTTACGCTCTCCCTGCGCGTAATACGATAAATCAACCTTGTCTTTTTACCCCTTTCCATGTGCCTATCGCGCGCGCGCGCGCGCATTTTCGTCGCCCAGGCGTCGGCGTCGCGACGACGAATTCGCGTCAACTATCCGGAAAATTGAAGCTACCCGCCGAAGGGGTCGTAAATGGCGCGCGCGCGCGAGAGAGGAGAGAACGAAGGAGGGCATACGTGACTGCGCATTTAAAGTCGGCAAACGAAAGAGGCGCGAAAGTGCAGTACGAGCTCTTCGCGCTCTATCGATATGCGCGCTCGCCGTTCGTATCTGCGCTCGCGCCGCCGAGACTATTCATTCGCGTCGCTTATTCCTCGCAACGAGTATCGCGCTGGCATTCGACGCATTTGCTTTCCTCGGCAGGGAAGAAAAACGGTCCGGCGGACTGTTGCACGTGTGGATGCACCCGTACGCTCGTTCCGTATTTACATTCGAACCGCAGGCTCCCGAGTACGGAACCGCAAACGCCTCAAAGGGATGCAAAGCGCGCAGGAACGCTGTCCACGCGTGTACGCAGCCTCCCACGTGACGATAAGACTCGCGAAGGACCGATGCACGCGCGAGATCTGCAGTTTTCATCTCGAACGAATGCTCTCTACTCGCGGTGAGCGGGTGTCGCGCGATTGTTCCCCTGCGCGCGGTGGACACTCGCTTTGATCCGCATATTTAGGCACGCGGCGTCGCGCGAGCGTTCGTTTTATGCGTTTATATGTATGCGGCAGCGGCAATTCGCTCCGCCGTGCAGAACGTCCGAATAAGGAGTGAATGTTATCGGTTGACTGGAGGAATGTGTCTAATCTTTGTGACAAATAAGTATGTACACTGAGAAAAATAATTTGGTTAAGACATTAATGCTCGTTGGCAACTTTAGTTGCCGAGCAATTACTTGTTTTGAACATTTGATTAAGTATTTTCGCATTGTTTAACAAATTCCGAGAGAAGCTTAATTTTATTTGAAAAGTGGACAGTTTCTGAAACTAATTCCTAAAAATATTGCAGAAGCGATTAATTAAAATAACTCTTCTAACCAGGAAATGGTCAGTTTAACCAAATAGATGGAGGATTCATATTTCACCAAACAATTTGATAATGATTTCCAGGATTCTGGTTAAATCGACTAGATTATTTTTCTCAGGGTACCGAGGTGAAGTAAAAATTTCAATTTTGCAGAAATTCTCCGGGTCACGGCGAAGTGGGTATAAACGAGAAATGTTTTTTCCCTCGGGTGCATTAGGCGCCCGTGTTATTTAAAAATCACCCGTCGCGCCTTTCGCCACGCGTATCATTTTCGAATACACGAGCTAGCCGCGTGAATTTCTCAGTATACGGATGACAATGCGCATATAAAAAAGGAGCTTTTTAGTTTCTCATAAAAGAAATAAAGTAAAAGCTAACATGGAACGTCAGCATGGATGAGAAGATTTCACTTGAACTCCTTCCCTCGCGGCTCGGTTCTATAGAATTTATTTGATTAAGGGAGCACTCGTATTCTGCTGAATAATTCTCAATCATCAGACTGCGCAAGATGTTTCGAATGAGTTCGCGCGCTCCGTCGCTCCATCTTTTCACTTCTTTTATTTCTCTCGCGCGTATATATGAAGAGCACAGTTCCAAAACTCGTTTAGTCCATTCGCAGTTTGTCCTATAATTGCTAATAGTTTAGCGATTATAAGACAAACTGCGAATGGACTAAATGAGTTTTGGAACTGTGCTCCTCATATGTTCGTTACTCTCGTCCACTAAAAGCGGAGATAGCGTGAACCTGCAGCGAGACGTCTCGACGCGAATAATGATAATAATTATTCGGCGAGATGCTCGAGGATTGGGATAGATGGATCTACACTATAAAAAAAAAATAAAATTGTACTGAAATTAAAGTAATTGTATTTGGTATACTTATAGCTTTAATTCAACACGTGATTATAAAAATTAATATAGGGGAGTTGATATGTTGAACTGGTATCTAAACTGAACCTCCTGGCTATTTTAAGTAAATGAGCATTTCTACTGATTCGAGAGATTTCGATTTTGTCAAAATCTTAAGCGCTGATTCCAAAAATCATGCACTTATTAACATACATATATACCTTATATATTGACTATATCTCAAAGGAAATATTAAATATTAACGATTTTATGTACGAGAACATTTTTTTCATGGGAAATTATCGATATCTCGGCGATCCTTTAAGATTTCCTGGATAAGTGCGTGATTTTTGGAATAAACGCTTAAGATTTTGACAAAAATCGAAATCTCTGGAATCGAACTCTCGACCATCCTATCTTATGTATTTTTTCGCGCTGATTACGAAAATTATAGATATATCGAGGATATCTCAAAGGAAGACCGAAATATCGATTATTTTCCATGAAAAAAATAATGTTTTGGTACATAAAATCACCGATATCTTATATTTTCTTTGAGATATCATCAATATATCTGCCTTTTTGGAATCAGCGTGAAAAAAATCCATCAAACAGGGCGGTCGAGAGTTTGATTGAAAACATTTCAAGGGAGTTAAAAATTAAAATTTCATGTACCTATTTTTTGTAGACGTACTGACCGGTACTAAGGTTTGAATTTCTACTGATAAATGATGTGGAGATGCTCATGTACTTAAAATAGCCAAGAGGTTCAATTTAGGTACCGGTTCAATATAGGCAACTCTCCCCTACTCAATTAGGAAATTGATATTTAATTTCAAATAAACAGCAACAATGTTCGCGCTTCGCATGGTACACGTTTTTTTTATTCATCGATTACTTAATTAATCACATACAGGGTAAGTCGGGAGGATCGGGCCAAACTCCAGGAGAGTATTGTACACAAGATAATAATGTTAAAAAACTCATATATCCTTATCCGATTTTGATTTTTACAACACTAAATAGAAATTGTTAATTACGCTTTAACTTGAAAACAAATGAAAATCGGATAAGGATATGAGTTTTTTTACATTATTATCTTGTGTACAATACGCTCCTGGAGTTTCTACATTTGACGATTGTATGTCATATATGTATATTTCTATACTTTGACGATTGGCAAACATCATTTACTCGCATGCTTCAAAGAGCCGAGATTCGAGATATAGTTGTAAATTAAGTTATAACGTCGAGGAGGTAATAATTAAAGAGCTAAAATGGTTTTAAGATGACCAATAGGATCTAGATCGTACTTGCAGAAGAAATCTTTAACGTTGAACTGCTGTTAGTCGATTTATGGGTCAACGTGGTCATCTTAATATTCTTTTAGTTCCTTAACTATTGCCCCCTCGACATTATAACTTGCACTTTATACGCCTAGTTTTTAACAAGGAATCTCCCATTTCCCGCTGTCACGATCATCGTGTGACACACTGTATACAAGGTGCGGATTGGCTCGAGCTAGGCGTAGAATTAGCCGTTCCAATCATCGCCACTCCACTTCTCTCGCGTATCAGGAGAACTGATAATATCTTCACTCGGTATACGCAGATATCTAAATCCATGCATATATACATCAAGAACGTATAGGTTAGGTACCAATCACGTATGCACGTTAACCAGCGCGGAAAACTATTCCCCTACGAATTTCCCGGATGCCGGGTTCGCCTCGCGAGACGTCGAAAACTATTCGAATCCGCGTTTCCGGGACGATGCCGCGCGAACGCCCCGCGCGTTTCGCTCATCGATTCGCAACGCGTCCCGCGGTTCCCCCATCGTCCACAGACGCGCTTTGTTTGTCTCGAGACAAATATATTCCTCTCGCGAGATCGCGGCGGGGCTTTCCGTGCAATTTTCTCGACCGAAGCGGAAGTTTACTCGTCCGAGAAAAAGGTGGACGACTCCTTCGCGACGACGAGGCGTTCCGGCGGTGTATTTATGCATACCTACGCTCTCCGGTCTCGCTTGTTCTTCCGGAGATATAAGACCGAGATTTATAGCGGAATAAGGAGACTCGTTATTTATATAGAATCCTCGTGTCACTGCCCGAATAGACAAGTGTACGTAAATTGTACAGCAACTTCAGGTAATAAAATTATTTATCGCTTCAAAGCATCATATCCGATGAGAATTATCCGTAAACTTTATTTTAAAAACTCGAAAAATAGTGTGACCATCGCGGAACTGTGGACGTGTGACTACGGAAATTTAAGAAGACATGTGTGTTTGCGACATCGAATGATTACAAAATAATACAAATAAAACGCTAAACGTATAATCAGTATAAAAATAATTTTTCGTAAATATGTTGCTACAATAAATACAGCGGTTAATTTGAATCGGACTATAATGTAAAAATGTAATAATTTATTTAAGAATAGTTATTTTTCAACTACATGCGGCAAAACAAACGTAAACCTTAGAACGATCAATTATTGTATTTTGTATGAATATCGTGTCAATCATACAAATGTATCCGTGTAGTAAAAACGAGAAAGAAGAATATTGGCCACCCCTTTTTTGTCCTCTAGCATTTCACACAATTGGTACTCGACGTTATCGATTACTTTCGCGCAAAAATCATACAATCTTATACGTCCAACTCCCACGAAACTTCGAGTGTTCACCACACGTAGATACGTACATTCTTCCAATGACATTTTCGCCCGAGCAAGCGCATTTTTGGAGTCGCCGCACGTTCGTCGATCGACGCTACAGCAGCAGTCCGACTGTTTGAACGTACAACATTATAAGCAGTCTCGAAAACGACCTATATGCCCACGGAATATGTAACAGAACACGATTCGATTAGTCTTTATACATGTACCTGTAACGTGGGAACGACAGAGACCAGCGCGTCTTTGGCACCCCTCTCGACAGGTCACCACGCGCTTTCCGAGCGGCTCTCGCATATACCAGGTGTCCAGAAACTGATAGCCAAAAACGTTTGAGCGGTATGCTTCGAAGAAAATAAAAATAACGTATCCTTGAACAATTTTTACTTAAACGCACCGTATTCGAGATAAAACGTCGCAAATGTACACCAATCGCAGAGTATTTTTGGCTGGTCGCACGTCCTTGAGTTGTTAACTTAACATTACGCGCAGCATCTCAAGTTTTATCGAGTGCCGGATACTCATACCAATGACTAACACTCTGATTAGTGCAAACTTGCAATGTTTTATTTCGAATATGACGCACTTAAATAACAATTTTCGAAGACTACATTTTTCTTTTTTTTCCCCTAGGATATCGCCCGCAAATTTTTAGTTACCAATTTCTGGACACTCTCTGTAGAAGCACGTTGCCCTCAACCCGGAAGAAGAGAGAGCGCGGCGACAGAGGAAGACCTCGTTAAGCGGTTCGGTCAGTTTCCCGATGGCGAAGAGACGCGCGCCCGATAAAGCGACCCCGCGTCAAAGAGAGATTCTCAACGAGGCCGTGTTACGAGCGCCGCCGGTATACGTATAGATATACCGCTTCGCGCGCGATTCGCCGTACAGCGTTCGCGCCGACGCGGCGACGCAGTGAACGTCACTCGCTCGCGCTCCATTCATTCCGAGGGGGAAGTCCTTTTTTCCCCGGGAGCTTTCAGCCGGCCTTCGGGATAATTAGTTAAGGGAGGGAAAAAGTAATAAGGGGTAAAAAGACTAAAGCGAAGGGGAGGAAAGGGTCCATCCCCCCTTCCACTCTTTCTAACGCGTCTTTCGAATTCCGCAGTGCCGAGGAGTTTGAGAATTTTAATTGTCGCGGTAAATCTCACGAAGCGAGACGGCGCTCCGTTCGAGGGAAACGCGGGTAATTTTTATTCGGGGTTAACGAGGAGGAAGGAGGAAGGTGGAGGACGATAATCCGGATCTCTCACTCCGACTGCGCGGTGACTCCTGACTACGTCGCACTCCGCAAAGCGATTTCGTTATTTCGTAACACTGTACTTGACAATCGCGTATGCTTAGGGGAGACCGGGGTAGGTTGCAACAAATGTTATGTTTAATTTTTTTCCCTATTTTACTGAAAATGACAATTAGTTTTCGAGAGTCGGATAATGTAGTTTGACGTGTTGGGAATAAGTGTGTCGAACGAAATTGAAGTTTTTTTAAAAATTAACAGAGTTGTAAAGAAAAATAGTAATCTATGCGCGTAATGCAATTTGCCCCGCGTTCGGAACATGTTGCATCGCTTGACTCTTTGAAGAACTTTTCAATGTTTATTAAGTTATTGCTACATAATTGGTTAACAGAACTCGCCTAAATACTCTGAAATACAGTTAATATTGTGTGACAGGATTGTGCCGATATCGTAGTGCTTTTGCTTGAACTATAACTTAATTAAACCTGTAATTTTTCAATAGAAAATTGTCAATAGAAAAAATTGATGTGTTGCAACTCGCCCGTGTTGAAACTTACCCCGTTCTCCCCTAAATATATTTCCTCCTCACCGAGAGAAGAAGTATTTAGGGGATGCGGAAACATTTCTACGATTTCTTATTTTTTTCAACGTGTAAGACTTCACCTTTAATTCGAAATATTAATTGATTATATTAATAATATCTGCTGTTTAACGAGACGATATGCGTCTCTTTTCTTTTCGAAACTCGATTTACCCTGCGTCGACGTAGGGTAGGTATTACCGCGAAACGACCGACCTCCACGCGGTCGCATCGAACTTCATTGATATTCCAATATCCACGCGATTTACATTATACGCGCGCTTCGCTGTGTACATTGGCGATAGCCGTAGCGGTAGTTACACCGGTCGTACACGAATGTAGACGCCGCGTATAACATTCGGCATTCAGCCGAGCGAAACGGGTGTAGCGATGGCAGATTTCAAAGCATCGAAGGGGAAGAATATATGAAGGGCTTATTGGAAAAACGAGACAAGCCACATTCTGTTCAAAAATAAACAGTTTACTTTGTAGTAGTCCCTTTCATTTTCTTTTAATACTTTAAGATTGTAGACGTTAATATATGAACTAAAATACATCTGTTAAGAACACTGTGGTGTTATATTAATCACAAATATGCATTTTACAGATTTTTTTGGAACTTCAAAGCTCGTATTCTGAATAAAATGATTTTGTGGCTTGTCACGTTTTTCTAATAAGCCCTTCATATCGTGTTTTCAGTTTTACATCGAGATTTATCTTTTTATGCCGACCTGTACTTACAGTAATTTTTCCTTTCTTTTTTTTATGTGAACATCAGGAAAAACAACTAATTATTGTATGATTCTGTGAAGCACGGAATCGTAGTTTGTACTAGTCAAACTGTAATTCGTGTATGTAATTCCCTTTTCTCCGCGAAGCAAATCGCGATATTTATTTCCCATTCAACGAGAAAATATCCTAAGTTCGAATCGACGCTTAATCCGATTTGGAGATATCGCCGTAGCGATACGTTTTCCTTCTGTCTGACTTCGGTCTCGTCCCATCCCGACTTGCGCCCTTCCCTCGACCTCCTTCTTTATTCTTCCACCCTCGCGCTCACGGGAATCGTATATATCGAGGGGAGGACGAGTTCAATTCTTGCGACTCATATATTTATCTTCCCCCGAATCCCCTGCGCGCGCGCGTACGTCAATGCCGTTTCTCGAAGCCATATATAATACACCTTCCTGTGCAATATTGCTTCTCCTCCGTTCTCGTCAACTCATTGGCCCTGCTCGCCCGTAACGCACTAAGATAAGATTGCCACGCACACGCGGGCGGTAACTACGCTTCGACGGCAAACTTGTGTACTCGGAAAATAATTAGTGGTTTCAAACAAATTATTTGGTTGGAGGTCCAATTTCGTCAACCTAAGCATTAATGTGTGGTTATTTGGATTGTATGTAGTTTAAATAATAAAATTTATTCGTTACCTTTAATAACATTCATTTTGTTGACAGATACAGTCGATTCAACTTCGCAGCTTTGCTAAATGAATCCGAATTGATCTGTTTCAACAATAGTATCTTATGTCATTAGGCGGAAATCCGAGGATTTTTCAAATTGTATTTAATTAGGTCGTGACACGAGGCATGGTTATGACGATTAACAGCTATTTGAAGGAAACGGGCTGTAGTCCATCCAAGTCAATTATTAGTCCAAGTATTATAACTAGATCTGGATTCCCCCACCCGTATCCACCGATTTAATTAAATCTACTACATTTTTTCCCCTCAATGTGCGTCTCGACAAATAAATCGCCGTAAGTATAAACTAATTCCCGACAACGCTATAAAAGTCGACGAGGGGCGACGGAAGATCGAGCGTGGCGCAAAAGCGGCTGTGGATTAGGCTGGCCAATTGCATTCGTTCCACGTATTCGCCGTCGTTTAAAGGATTTGGAATGTGAAAGCATTATATATATACAGCGCGCAACCCGGTCACTAATGGCACCGTGAGGTCTCGAACGGCCGAAATGGTCATTATGCCGCTCATTTGCTACATTGTGCCCTCTTCGATACGAGCTACAGATATAGCCAGACGTCGTCCCCGCTGATGTGCTTAAAGAGCCTGGGCAAATTATCGGAGGGGACTCTAAAGTGCGTCAAGAGGGGGAGAGGGGCACTCATAAGTCGACGAACCGCGTATGTCCGGCCGAGAGAGTACCCGGGTTTATTCGATTAATTGATTCGCGGTAAGGAATTAATATACGTGACGCGCGCAGCAGTATGAATAGCGAACGCCGAGGGCTGATGCGATCGAGACGCAAAACGGAACGCGTCAGACCGACGAAAGTGCGCTGCGCGCGTTTTTCTCGATATCCTCGCCCGAGCGAATTATTTTACGATCGGCGGAGAAGTCAAGGTTTTCTCGATTTTTATACAGAGGGTGGAAACGCCGGGGCTGGTTATACGCTCACGGAGGACCGTCAGCGTCGTTCGTTATTATTTCGGTATTGACCTGATATTTTCCGTGTAAAAATTGCTTTTCGACGTGTAAAACGTTTCGTATACATACGCGTGGACGAGTCGGTAGTTCTTGAGAGAAAGAATTTTGTACAAAGCACTTGAATGGAATAATTAGCGATGTTTCACATAGTAGAAATTGTCCTTTGGAGCGACATAGCACAGAGTACCGTTGTTACTACCTAATTACTGAGGTGAATTACTAATTACTATGTGAATTATCACTAATTACTACATTTATTGAGTACTTTGTACAAAATTCTTCTTTCCGTGTTCGTAAAATTCATTGAAACTTAATCCTGCTTAAGAAAATGTTTCGTAGAACGCCCCGTACATAAATAAAAAGCTACTTGGAGTTTCCTGACAGCCCTTCGCGAAGCTGAAAAAAGTTGCCCAGGAGCAAAGTTTCGTTATTACCGACCCGTTAGACCGGCGATATGTGTATACGTTGTCAAGGCCAAACTCTGTGGATGATGACAAGTTGTCGTCTCGTAATAGCTTTTCATGAGAAGAGGAGAGACTATAATTAAAACCCGATAATCGATGGTCTCAAAGCCATCTTTACATAGTAAAGAAATGGTGTTAATTTTTAACACCATTTCACATAGGTGTAGACCTACACATATAATGTATCATATCTCTTAATCCATTCAATCTTAAGCCATTGTTATCCCCACCCAACCCAACCTTATTAACCCAAAGTAATCTATATAGATCCACATCACTGAATTATTTACTGCACTGTAAAAATGATATTTTTAATATCTTTTTATATAAAGCTTTTTTCCAATAAGTGATTATGAAAATTAATATACTCCGTAATTATGACATTCAATATATTTCTTTACGAATTTCCATCAGAAATTATAGAACGGAGTATATTAATTTTCATAATCACGCGTATTAGATAAAAACTTTATATACAATTATATTAAAATTAATACCAATTTTTTTTCAATGTCTGTACAGAAAGGAGAATTAAGATTGAAGCAATTCAAATGAATAAACGGATATTCGTTTAACGATCATTGTGTAACGAAATACGTAGGAGAAGACGTCGACAAATCCGTACAGCGCGGTATCCATATCGAATCGTCGAGCAGTCGGGGTTAAAGTTTCACCCCTGTTAATTAATATCGAGTTCCCGGGGGAATCTTCGGAAAGCGAAATACGCGTATATATGTAGATACAGAGGGTAAAGGGAGAGAGATGATTGGTAAGGAGAAAAATGAGAATGTTACATTATACGATATCGCTCACTGATATTCGGAAGAAAGGGGGGTAGGGATTGCTTTAATAAAGCTGTTCTCGGGGAGGAGTGTAACTAATTGGTAAATCCGTACCTCGTTATATCTGTCGGTATATTGGAAAGTAAGTTAAAAAATCGGAAAGTAAACTGCCAACGGAAGCACGAGGCCCGACGAGAAAGTTCGTGAGATTAATTTCAATGGCTTCGACGGCACGCCGTCAGCCTTCCCACGGCGGTCGTTTAATTTTCGAACTCCTCGCCTCTGCAGTACCATCACGCGATCGTTTACGAACCGTTCCCGTTATTGGGGAGTAATTAATTAATTTAAAAAATCATGTCTAGGTGTTTCTTCAGTTGTCTCATTGTACGTTGAGAAAAATAACTACGTTAAAATGATAGAACACATCTAGTTAAACGAGTTTAGTTATTTTAACCAAAATATTAGTAAGTTCAACTAAATATTTAGTTATTCTGACTACACATCTAATTATTCTGACCAGAAAATTGTCAGTTTAACCAAATAGGTGGAAGATCTATACAAAAATTTGTATTTTTAATACAATTCTATATAAAGCTTTTATCAAATACGTGATTATGATATTAAAAATTAATATACTCCGTCATGAAATTGATAAGGGTAATTTTACAGAGAAATATAATAATTTTCATAATTACGAGTAGCTATATTAATTTTCGTAATGACATATTGAAAAAAAGCTTTACATAAAAGTATATGAAAAATACAAATTTTGTTACAGTGTATTTCATCAAACGATTTGATTATGATCTCTAGGGGATTTTGGTAAAATTAACCAGGTCATTCTTCTCACTTTACAATTATATTCAATTTCGATCTTCGATGTCGCCGAAGGGTTCTACTCCCGGATCGCTCAATCGAGAAAGATGGAAACCCGTGATATTCATCCGTGATGAAATCACGCCGGAGTATCACGGGAAAGGGGAAAAGTTCTTCATTAACGAGTCCATCTCGGACCGGCCCTTTTGCGCGCCGCGCTTTTAATTCGAAAAAATCTCTTTCGCCTTTTGAATAATTACTCCAGTGCGGACGTGACGGCGCCCGCAGCTTTGCGATGTCTGGGCGAAAAAAAACTTTCGACCCTCTCTGACGGAGAGCCTAAAATTATTTAAGAGCGCGGGGCGAATCGAATGGCTGATCAAACTTTCTCTCTCTCTCTCTCTCTCTCTCTCGATGAGCGGGAAGTGATGATCGTAAATTAGAAACTCGACGACGGAGCGACTGTATCGGGAGAAAAATTACGGTTGACATTTGTTAATAAAAAAGATCTCTCCTCGACGTTTTATCGTATTTCAATTTAATCGTCATTCGGATGCCGAGAAATCGACCGACAAAGGCTTGTCTCCTTTTTCTCAAAGCGGTCACGTGCTCGCACACCTAGGCTACACCTGCGACGCGGTAAATTAGACGGAGCACCGCCGGAAGTGCACTTCCGAACCCCGACTCGAAGGGTGTGCCGCGTGACGAGCGATCGGTACACGGTTGGAGATTTTGTGTTGGAAACGGTTTATCTATTTTCGTATGTTCAATTCAAGCGGTTATTTGTGTTAATTTAACATTCTTTGTGTTCATTTATTATAAACGCAAAAAAATGTTGAATTAACACGAAGAGTTCGTTTAATCAGGCACTCGATTCGCCCCGCGTTCTTAAATAATTTTCTCTACTACCTGCGTAAAAAAATATTTTCATGCCTCCGAGTTACTTAATCAATAAAAACACATGTGCACACTCTGTTTAGTCAGTCTTTAAAGCCTCTAAAAATTAAAAAACGCTTGCGCACATTTATTTACACAGCTACAGACATAAAAACACGAACTTTTGACTACAAGTAGTAGAGTTTTGCATGCGACTCGTACAAAAGTCCTTATTTTTGCGCCCTTGCCACACGAACCAGTATTACTTTTCGCCAAAGGGGATCGAAAGTTTTTTTCTTCGGCCAAACATTGCAAAGCTGCAAATTTTACGTAGGAAACGGTCTACTTCTTTTTGTACCTATGTTAAAATTAACCAATTCTTCATGTTAATTCAACACTTTTTGTGTTAAAATGAATACAAAGGTTGTTAAATTAACACAAATAATCAGTAAAATCTAACATATAAAAGCGGGTGGACCGTTTCCAACTCAAAATTTCCAACTGTCTACGAAGCGACGTATACTTTGAGCAGACGACCTGAAAGACGATACGATTGTACGTAGTTTCGAGCGTCCTCGGGGAGAAGGCTTTGAAACGACTAGCATTGAAGAGTGCGAGTGCATATTTAAAGTATCGTCGGTTCAGCGATATTAAATAAGCGATGGTAGTATCGAATATATATGAGTATCGCGTTCTCGCTTTTCTCTCCCGTCTCGTTCCGCCCCTTTCAGCTTCTCTCATCTTCGCTCGCCCTCCCCTCTCTCCCTCTTCGATACGACTTTGCGGCAACTCGGAAAAACTCGCGTTATCTGGGATACCCCCGCGCGTATTCATTAATCGTGGCAATTCGCTTCGCCGGCGAAAAGGAGAGATGAAACTTTTAACCGAAGGATCGATCGGCGAACGATAAACCGTTCAGATTCGCTGAAACGGTAGAATATTAACGGAGCAAAGCGAATGGCAACGTAATTATCTCATCGCTCCCTTGTATAGGTACCGATCGTTGAGCGATTTTAATTACGCGCGAGTAGTAAGAGGGGGGGATGGGAATAACGGGAAGATGGGGAGAGGGAAGCGCTCTTTCGCGCCTTTCTCTCCTTTATCCTTCTCCCAAGTCGTCCTTAACTTCAGAGAAAATCGACGAAACGAAATTATTCCACGCTCCCCCCCCCTAGCGCGCGGCGACTTCCGGCACGCGTGATCTACCGGTACCATCACTCGGTTGCCTCGAATGAGTCATTGAAATTTCTCGCCGAGTCAGAGAATTGTGATTTTTTCGTCGCCCGATCGTTGGGCCAACGCAACGACAAGGAGCGTCGCAGGGGGGGGGGTGCAGCAGCGCGCGAGGGTTCTCGCTGACTCGTATTGTCGTCCTTTGATTTTGTGGACGCGCGATCGCTGCTGTATTTCGAGGTAGATAAAATGTGAAGCGGGAAAGCGAGAAGTTTAGGAAATAGACATTCGATATCGTAGGTATTTAATTTCACGCGTCGCGATTTAAAGTGCTTATTCGTCCTTCCCTGCACACGGAGGAAATTGAATAGTCACACGTAGGGTTAAATACAATTTTATTTTCATACGTCGAAGTAGACATTTTCTCTGTACAGCCGTCATCGGACGTCGCCGCTCCGCTTCGCTCACGGCCAAGATGCGCAGCAATAACTCCAGATCTCCCGGTAATCCCGCGATCGAGTTCTTCGTTAGCCGGAAGGCGGGCGACTACCCGGCCGCGTTTCCGTTCGGCCCTTCGGCGGTGTATCGGGCGCTGCCGCGGTGCAAAGCCGAGGGATCTCGAGCAGTCGTAATGCGGCGCGAACCGAGATGGATTTAGACGCATCTCCCCCGGGGCGCGTAACTGACCCCGTAAATCACGCGACGCGGAGGCGAGCGGAAGTAAACATAATGTTTGTCAGCGACGCCGATGCCGCAGCGGTTGTTCCGTGTGTACGAACGCGAGCACGTCCGCTATTGTGCTCGTGCGCGCTTCCCGCATTCCATCGCTGTTTTCGCCGTGAAGCGACGGCGGCGGACCCCTCGTTGTGAATCGCTTCTGGTTTATTTGCCTACTCGATTCTCGAAAATCTAGGCCGAGTATATATGAGCGCTATGTATATAGGGGAGAGTTGGCCATAGCGTATTATATCGCCGGCTAAATCATGCCACCGCTAATAATTTTGGAATAAAAATACATAGCAGAGTGTATGTACTCTGTTTCACAGAAAATCAACGGTGGTGCGCGGAGAAAAAAACATTAGTAGATTAGTCGATTTAGTTATTTGAATTAAGGATTCCCCGTCACAGTGTTGGTGAGGCTGCCATGTTTAACAAATAAAGGAGACCGTCAAATTATTACACGTGGACTGCGTTTTTCACGGTAAACTATTGCAGTTCAGTTATTAATCATTTGTTCATTCTAGGAAGTGCTAGGGACTTTCCGTGAATTTATGTTTTAATCAAAGAAACATTTATTAAGAAATCAAAGACTAGGTGTAACAATTAAAAGTCTCCTTTATTGCAAAAATCATCAATGAAACATTCTTTATTTGAAAGTGATAATAGATTAAAAATCTAGGAAAAATCATGGCGGCTTCCCTAGTGAATTCAACTACGACAGGATCCTCAGATAATTCGGTTACAACAATTAACAACTGTTTAACGAAAGCAAGCTGTAGTCAGCTCTAGTAAATTATTAATTCAAGTAACTAAATCTGCGTTCCCCCACCCGTCACCACTAATTTGGTCAACTCTACTACATTCTTTTCTCAGTGCAATTAACCACCACCACCTGAATCGCACCCCCATTGATTCCCCATGAAACTGAATAGCTCTGCTATTTCTATTTCCTAAAATATCAGCGGTGGTACGATACAGCCAACTCTCCCCTCCGCGTAGTAGTTTCCAGCGAATGATAATTTGTCATCGAGCCTCGTTCCGCAACCGCTAAGCAGCCACAGCAGTATCCCCAAAAAGTCCATCCGACGAACAAACGACATAATGGAGATTAAAATACGCCACTCTCCCCGGCGAACGAGATAAAACAGCTCCGACTATCTGCAATGAGCACTCGTTAAGCTTTCAAAAAGAAAAAAAAAAAGGAACGAGCCGCCCCATTTCCAGCGACAAACGCGTCGTCGCGCGCTGTAATAAAAAAGATGTAATCAAACAC
Organism: Xiphydria camelus; assembly: GCA_963678675.1. Classification (NCBI taxonomy): domain Eukaryota; kingdom Metazoa; phylum Arthropoda; class Insecta; order Hymenoptera; family Xiphydriidae; genus Xiphydria; species Xiphydria camelus. The sequence goes on along the minus strand of OY783197.1, from coordinate 23,085,803 downwards.
ACGGCGCTGCCTGCATCTCGCTGCACCGTACAGGCTATCATTCGAAACGCCAGAAGAGCCATGCAGATCGGTATGCATATGCATGACACCTGCAGCAGCACGGTGAAAATATCTGTCGAGGATACTCGCCCGCGACGCTTTGCAATTTTCAGCCCTTTGACAGGACGGCATTAATATCTCGCGCCGCACGTCGACGCGTGTGTGTATGTGGAGCGTCGTACGCGCGCGACACGCGGCAAAGAGCCACGCTCGAATCGAAGCGTGTCGGGTGTACGGCATATACGGTGCATTACGTTTTAATGATATTCGTCCTGCGCGTAGGTAGGTTGTACGCGGTAAGGTGGTGTATCCCGCGCGCGCCTGGGCGAATGTTATCTATGGTAATCGCGCGTTTCGCGAGTCCACCGCTCGAACGTGATCGTGGTGTAGATAAAGCGGAGCAGCGAGTAGACAGGCACCGGTTATTTCGGGCGGATAAAGACGAGCGTGCACTCGTATTTGTGCACGCGACTCCGATACGTATTTTTACAAGTCGTGAGATAATGTGTGTAATGGTATCTCGGCGTGTGCATGGGTGTGGGGCGGAGGGTGTATTCCGGTAGCGAGAGAGCTGCACGCACCTCGGAAATGGTTTCTGTAGGCGGGGAGCGAAGTTATGTAACTATATATTGCATTGGTGGGAGAAAGAGAGAGAGAGAAAGAGAGAGAGAGAGAGAGAGGGAGAAGATGCGTTTTATTGAGTAGGTTCTAAGGCAGGTGTCTCCTAAGAGCACAAAGAGAAAGGCAAAAATAACGAAGAGAGTAACGATGATACATAATATGGCAAAAATAAATGGTAGATAGAAACGAGTAAATAGTAAATCTAAGTAAAAAAATAGGTAAAACTAAATAGTATTTAGAAGAGCGACTTTATATTAGTAGATCGTAGGTTAAGGGAGAGAGGGGGAAGAGAGAGGGAAAAGGAGAGGGGGAAGAGATGGAGGGGGAGAGAGAGAGGGAGAGAGTGCACGATATAGTGTGGTACGCACGGCGAAAAGATGAATGAAATTTTCTAAATAGCTCAGAGGATGTTCTCACAACGACTGCGAACGCATTTATGCGGGTACATTTTTACTTTGACGTAAGCGTACAAAGTGGTAAGTACAGCTATACGCTTGCAGACGCACGAACGCATTCACTTGTAACAGCAACACTTGTTGAAACAAATCGGGTGTGGGAAGTGTAGAGATGAATGAAATTTTTCTAATGTGTAATCGTGGTGCAAACGGTTGAGCGTATCTTTGCTTTGACTTAATGGCGTATGGATTGTTGTAAATACAGTTGTACATAGCGTAATGCGGATATTATACCGTTGGCTCATTGAAGCCATTCATATAATGTATTGTGAAAACCGTTATATACGCGTGACGCGTGAAAGTAAATCGTGGAAAGCACAGTTATAGCTGATCGTAAGGATGAATGGAATTTTTCAAATGCCAATGATATATCGGGTGACTGTGATATGCTGCTTTTTCTGATACGGGTTTTTAAGTCCAAGTCTCGGTCCAAGTTGATTTGCAATCTAATCTGATCATCATGCAGCTCACGATCGAAATGTGAAGTTAATCATGTGGGACTTAAATTAATAGGGTAAAGGCGTGGAGGAAGAATATCGTGACATAGGTGAATTCATTTTCAGATGATTCGATGCCCCCTTTTCTACGCCACTGTTAACTACGTATCTGTCATCTAGCGACAAAACTGAAAACTGCTTAGCTCACGGAAAGACTGATACCAATAAAATTTATTGTATTTACAATAAAAAAAACCACGCATAATTGTTTTCGGGTGTTTTACAGTATGATGCACTCATTTTTCTCTTGAAAACATTAAATCGTGATAGTTTAAATTACAATTTATCAGTTTTTAAGGAAAATTTGTTCTTCAGCACAGTAGGAACATCCAAAAACCCTCATGTGTACCTCTTTTACTATAAATACAGTAGAATTTATTAGTCTTTTCGTGTAGCCAGCAACAGCTGATGTCAGTCACGTCTTACATTGGCTCTCATTTTCACATAAAGAATATTTCACTAATAGTTTTTCCGACAAAGAGGAGACTAAATTGTTACACATGGTCTTCGTTTTTATACTAAAATACCATAATTCAGCAATAAATGTTTTTGTTCTGTACTAAGGGATGGGATCCCCCCTCTAGGAATGTTTACGATAGTATGTTTTTATTGAACAAATATTTTTTTAGAAAATTAAAACCACTTATAACAATTTAAAGATCTTCTTTTATCAGAAAAACTATGGTTGATTGGTGAAATATTCTTTATCTGAAAATGAGAATTGATGTAAAATCTAGGGAAAAACAGCGGCTTTATAGGGCATTTCAAAGTGGATTGACTCCGTAAGGTACTTTTGAAATAACCAGCAAAACTGTTATTCTATGCGCGCGTGAATCATTATATACAGCAATAGGCATCGCTGTGTATGCGTAAAAGACATTATTACATAGCTGCAATTAAAATTTGATTTCGGCCGTAACTCTCCGAAATTGTTATTCGCTCGCATATTCTTTGCACTATAACGTAGAGGCGCGAGCGCGCGCGCGAAAGCGGAAGGAGAACGGGCTATGAGAGCAGCGCGAGAGTATGGCGATTACTGGCCGTAATAATTTCAGAGTTTAATTAAAGCGATTCAATCCTCTATGACACGACCGCTATTGCCTCGCTCGCGCGTGTCGTTCGCGCGTTAAACTCTTCCTGAATTTCCATTCTCGAAGCTTTTCGTTATTCGGTCAATCGATACAAATTTCCATAGAAATTTGCAATGGAAATCTTGGTCGCAAGTAATTAACGTGCAAATAATCGCGTTCCGCGATAAAACTGTCTTTATAAATGAGAGAAAATAAACGGAGAAAACTAATTGCAAAAATGCAATTCATCGGATATAGTCTACACTATACAAAAATTTATATTAAACATAATGATAATTATGTATAAAGCTTTTATCTGATAGGTTGATTATGAAAATTAATATACTCTGTTTTTAAATTTATAAGGACATTTCATAAGGAAATATTAATTTTCACAATTATATAATATTCGGAAAAAGCTTTATATAAAATTATATTAAAAATACAACATTTTTTACATACTCGGAATAAATTTGCTTGATCAAAATGAACGTGTTTTTGGATAGTCCTGAGAGCACATTTATTCGACTCGAATGCATGCCGATTTGATCCAAATAATATTCGCTTAAATCAATAATATTTATTCTCGTTCAATCGATATCCATTCTAACCGAATAAATGTGCTCTCAGGACTATTCAAAAACAAGTTTATTTTGATGAAGCAAGTGTTTTTCTCAGTGCAGTATACAGGGTGTTATCCTTGAGACCGGACTTAGGACGACATGCATTAAAGCTATACACTTTTCGGTACACAACAAATCGTATAGTCTATCCCTTTCCTGCACCTCCTGCAGGTGATAGAATCAGTAGGTACACCTGCGACCGATGATTCTGATCGATCCATTTTGGGTGATGGTACTTTATCGAGTCAACCGTAGCTAAACGGTTCGAGCGAATCTTATTGTTTTGCCATGAGAGCTAAATTTGGTCGGTCCTTTATGGCAAAACAAGAAGACCCGCTCGTATCGCTTACTTACGTTCGACTCGATAAAGTATAGTCATCCAAATCGGGTCGATCAGAATCACTCTCCGCAGGTGTACCTATACGAACGCTCGGATCGCAGCTTCCACGACATCGAGATGTCTGGACCGTCGCACAGAGAGAGGGAGGATTCTGCAGCACTTATATAGCAAGGATTCGCAGAGGGCCGTTCGTTCGAGCTGAACAAGTTACGAGAGTCGGGAGCACCGGGAAGGCGATATGTGTGTTTTCGCCGTCGAGCGGAACGGTCGACGACGGAAGGGACGAATCGCGCCGCGTTTGTCTCTCGCCCGAAAGAAGGTCGAAAGTTTGTGGTAAAAACGCGCCTCCGCGTGACGAGGCGTTTGTGGTCGCCTCCATTCAGCGCGCGAGATCCATTTCGAAAATATTTCGTTGCTTCGACCCCGACGCGGCGCCACGAATCCTATACTTAGTCGTTTACTCGACCGATTTACGAGTATGTTTGCGAAATTATTATCGAGCCGAAGGTATAGCTTTAGTTCTGTGAGCGATGAGACTCTACCCGCGCGGCGCTCGTTTTCCGTGTAGCTTTTTTCCCCAGCGCGAAACGGCTAGACACCGCGGATTATTATCGTAGCAAGAATAGCGGTGTACAGAGCAGAAGGAGTTATAAAGAGCTGCCCTCTGGAAGACGTTAGATACATACAAAAAGAGCGAAAGTAAGACGAAGGCGCTCGGCGAACGTTGCGCGAAAGTACCGTGGGAACGCGGTTTACAACGTAGCAGCTACGAAGTGGAGGAAAGGGCGAGTTAAATTTTGCACTGCGACGGTTCTTCCAGACCTTCCTCAAGTTTATAAATAAATTGTATAGGTTATTTTTGAAATTTCAGCTAAATTACAATGGATACTTCGCAAAAATTGAAATTTATGGAATTGAATTCTCGATCACTCTGTTCTATGTATTTTTTCTCGCTGAATTCGAAAATCACAGATTAATCCAGGACATCTTAAAGGCATGTCGAGATGTCGATGATTTTCTGGGAACAGATTATTTTTTCGTACATAAAATCGTCGATAACTTATATTTCCATTGAAATATCAACCTATAATGATTGTGCTTTTCGTAATCAACGCGAAAAAAATATTATACATAAGGTAGAATGGTCGAGCAATTGATTCCAGAGATTTCGATTTTTGGTAAAATGTCAAGGAATAAGCATTTTTTAAAAATTGCTCGCAAATATTTAAAACTCGTAAAATGAACTCTCGACCATTCTATCTTATGTATTTTTTACGCTGATTTCGAAAATCGTCAATTTATTAAGGAAATTTTATAGAAATATCAATCTATCGATGATTTTCTAGAAAATAATAATTCTTTTGTACATGAAATCATTAATATCCTAAATTTTCAGCGAGATACCGATCTAATAACCGTGCTTTTCATAATCAGGGCGAAAAAAGTGCCTCAGATAGTGGTCGAGCGATTGAGTCCAGATTTCAATTTTTTAAATGTTCAATTCTTTCAAAGAAATTAAAAAAATGTGTACCCTCTTTGATATTTTACCAAAAATCGAAATCTTTTGAATCAATTGCTCGACCACCTTGCTTGTCGTAAGTTTTCACTTAATTTATTGGAGAAATCTCAGAGGGACACAGATATCAATGATTTTATGGAAAGAGAATAACTTTGGAGAGAGGTGAGCGGAGACGCGCCTGCAAAATATTAGTCATCCGCTCCGCCGCGCGCAGTGATGCAATCGCGTTCACGCCAAGGTGACACTGGGTGCAACCAGAGTCTTTGCGGTTTTCGCAGAAGTACTACACGCACGCGCCATGAATAAAAGAAACGTCGCGTAGGCGCAACGCCGCGTGCGAGCAATCCGGGCGAGCGCCGTCGCGGATATGCAAATTGGCCTCCGCAGCGTTTCGCGTGTGCGATGCTTGTTCGCGCTTCGTTTGGCGCGTCGAGAGAGTGCCGCGATGGCTCTCGGCATCGTTTTATCGCACGGGACTCTCAACACGGCGAATGACGGCGCGGGGTATGGAGCGGCGGTTTACCGGAATGACGGACGAGAGGAAGAGTCGTTTGAATCGAATTATTCGATTCGATAAAGTCGATTAACCGTTATGCATCGAGAGAAATCGATATTACCGGGTATAACAAATGTTTATTGCATGTGCGACCGCGACCGGTAATCCGGGTATCGATCGCGACGCTAATTACGATCAATTGCCGCGATTAAACCGAGTCTCCGTATGCTAGATCGCTCTCCACCTACCGCGATTTCAATTTCGAAATTCAATTCGACATCAGCATTCGTCCCTCGGGAGCGCGCGCGTGTCGCGGCGCAGCCGAGTAGTTAATTCGACCGTAACGAGGCGATCGGATGTTTTAATGGGAAATATTGAGGAACGATCGGATAATGACGTCGTTTGCAAATAGCGGATCGTTCGCCGTCGGCGACGCGAAAGAAGAGTAATGGAAGCGCGCCCGCGCGCGCGGACTTGCGCCACGACGTTGGGTCAGGAGCGCGAAGCTCCCATAAATTTTATTAAGCAACGTCTCCCAGTCGCTCCCGATCGTTTTACGACGACCGGGAATTTTTCTACTTAATTACGCCGCGCTCTCGACGCCGGCAATTAACTTTACCGCCGGGGCGATTATTTATTTTCATTCCCCTCGACGCGCGACTTTCGCCGGCGGCGTTTCCCGCGAAATTGACGTTCGGAAACCACCGGTGACGAAGAGCCGTGACTGCTGCGCTCGTGTGCGCGTCGTAATGCTCGCGTAGACGGAAGCGTGTCGCGCGTTCTCGATAGCGGCGCTGTGTGCGGTACGTGAAATCTTTATCGATTGCACGCGCGCGCGTCTCTCACAGTGAGAATAAACACGAAATTCCCGGCGTAATTCTCCCTTCGGTGTTCCATAAATCAGCTCGGTCGAAGAGAGGTGGGATTTAGAGTCGGATGAAAATTCGGAGGTTTCTTTCTCGTAGAGCTTTGCACGGAATTCAATCGCGTTTGGATCGTCCCACTCGAAAGCGGTTGCGAATTTGCGTCGAGCCAAAGTACGTAACGACGCTAACGGAGATGTATTGTTTTTGCATGCGACACTGAAATTCCGAATGTTCGTTTCGACGAGAAGCTTTGGCTTTGAAAGGCCAGAGCCACGGTTGAGTTTATTGATTGCTTGACGTATAGAAACATTTTTGCGAATTGGGCGACTATGCGAAATAAAGTAATCGATAAATTCAACATTGACCGTGGTAGGGTTGCCACAAATTTTGATTTAAAAAATTCTCTGACTTTTCCAGAGAAGAGGTACATTCTTCTAAGTCGTTTCATTTAGTTGTAAAAGCACTTCCAACTAAATGAAACGACTTAGAAAGTCGAATACCACTCTGAATCAAATTCCAGTCAAATTGACTGTCCGCGCTAGTTCTAGTGTTAACTTCGACATTTGTTGTTCTAATGGACATTCAGAACTTCAGACACACGCCTCTACCGCGTCGATCGTGAGAAAACCGATCGACATCCTCGCGGATGCTGCCGTGAGAGATTTGAATGTGAATCGAGCTGCGCAGATGAGATTCCTGGCCCCTACATTCAATAGTCAACAAAGTCGATCGGGTGCCAACCCGAATCCGCAGCTATGTCACTCGTACCCAGAAACAGAGCGAAAAACGCGCGCATTTTTTCACCGGCGGGTCATTTATTTCCGCGCGCGCGGCTCGCAGCCTACACGGGAGATAGGCGTGAACGTCGCTTGGCAACGTGGTCGGCCCGTAGCATTTCCTCGCGGACAGAGGGCAAGGCTTAAATTTAAACGGGCCTCGAATTCGAGCCCCGATCCGGCGGCGGCGGCATCGTCGGACGCGCCCGAGCATTTGCGGAATTCGCGCGACAGCGTCGTCTTCGCCACGGTAACCGTTTCTGAATTCCTCCAGCAGAACGTCGGAGTAACGGTCGGCGACGCGAGGGGCCGAGAGAACAGACACGCCGAATAGAAGCGGAGCACGAACCGAACTAGCGCGGCGTGAATAGCCGGACGCGCCACGATTCGCCGTGTGTACCTACATGTATACATATCAGGTGTATACGTCGCACACTTACGGTTTCTCGACGTGCTGCATCGCGCGGCGTTGCTCCCGTCTGCAGGTGTCGGATGAGACGACTGCCGCGCCGCGTTCGCGACGCGTGTAGTGTCCCTTTAGTTTTCACAAAACAATGTTTCGACGTCGACTATACCACGCGTTGCCACGAGCTGTACCTATCGACGCCTCGCTCTGCGCGTGGAGCGACGAAAACACCTTGCGGACACTGGACACACGTGCTGTCACACTCGCCCGATACGAGTGCGAGAAGTTCCACGCGAGAGATAACCGGGGATCTCGATCTGTGTCCCGCGCGCGTGAGTAAGCGAAAATGACTCCTCGCGGCGTCTTCTGCTCGTCAATCGTCAACTGTCGAGAAATGGACGGATCGCGCCGGTAATGCCGAACGAAAAACCGCAGCTGTCGAAAACACGCTATACACGGCGCGCGTCTCGCGAAGGACTGACGGGGCCCGCGCAGCCGGTGACTCTCTGTCTCTCTCTCTCTCTCGCAATCGCCCCTTTCCGCGAGCGGCTAGTTTCACTCCCCTTTCCCCCTCCACCAAGCGCCGCGACACAGTGGCGCGATCCCCTTGCCACTCTCTGTACTGGAGCCCACGAAACCTTTCGTGCGACCCCCTCGGCCCCTCCGGAAAGGCACCTGCACGGCCCTCTACACTCCCCCCTCCCCGTGTTCGACCTGACCGTCGCGTCGTCGATATGACCTGACAACCTGCGGCGCTCGGAGAGTGGGGGAGGATTTCCCGGGCGGGCCACCCCTAATTTCGTTATGGCAACTTTTAGTGGTTTATAGCGAGGATTTTCGGGCGACGCGAATGTTGTTCCGTTATTTATTTTCCACTGGGAATTTTCACGCTTCTGAAGCGGAGTGGAAGGAACGGGTGAAAAGTTGCAGCTGCGCGGGTGCATTTATTCTATTTTACTTTACAGGGATGTAGACGCAGGTCCTCGTTATATTTTGAATACTGAGAAAAAAAACTTGGTCTGTTTAATTAATATCCTGGAGACGATGACCAAACCGTTTGGTGAAATGTATAATAGATCCTCTCTATTTGTTTGATTGAACTGACCACTTCTTATTGTTAGTTTGATTTGGTTCAACTGACCAGTATTTTTGTTAAAATAACTAAACGCGTTTAAACAGATTGTTTTCTCATTTTAACCTAATTATTTTTCTCATTGTAGGTACGATTGTTCGCATCATACTCAAGTGATTGTGTGTCATGCACGAACGTGGATTTTCCAAAAAAAAAATCAGTTTTCCTCCTCGTAACGCTAGGATGAACGATGATCCTCCTATCCGCGTGAACGTCTTCCGCTTCCTTTCACTCCCTCCGCGCGCTCGCTATAGCCCCTTCTTCCGCATAAAACGTAGGATTTCCGTCGTCGTGGGCGAATCTGTTTCCCCTGGAGTTATAATGTCGGTCCGCGCACGACTGTCTGCCGTCGGTCTACGCACAAAGGAGCGCGAAGACCGTGGAAACACAATGAGAGTCTCCTCGAGTTTTCCGCCACTCCGAAATGGCTCGTGGCTTTTCACGCTCGAAGGCGTTCGAACCGCGAAAAGACGTTGATTTAGTTTTGACGATCCGATGAAAATCGCGGGCGTGGGAGGTATGAAAACAAAATTGGCGGTGAAAGCTTCTTCCTTTCTGAAGGGGGACGACGTTTTATTTATTTTCTGGAAACGCACTTTGAAGGTAAATGTGCTGTTACTCGATCTTATTTATTCGTAGGGGAGAGGCGAGATGAAAAGAACATAGCAATTATCTAAAAGTTGAAAGATCTCTCCACAACGAAAGCATTATTGATTCTTGGTAAAAACAATACGTGTTCAACTACGCCTGACTTCAAGCCGCAGTCGTTTCGAAACTGGCGGTGATATACCTACGATTGAAATTTCTCGTACTGCAAAGAGTAACATTTTTAAAGCTTTTCCAAAACGTTTTCTGAAGTTCTATTACTATTGATTAATATTTTTATTACTGCATTTGGACAAAAACTTTCCAGTTTCCAGTTCTTTTTCCGTCGTTTTATTTATTCGTATATATGTTTGGCCCGATAAAGTATTTCTTTCGTCATAATTAAGTATACATTTATTAACTACAAATAAACTCTTCTCTCAGTGTACCGGTGTATCTCGCGACGCAGGACTGCGCGCACCCGTGTTCCAGGAACAGTTTCCATCCTGTACCACGGCGTACAGAAGTGTTACGGTGGAGCACGTAGTCGACCCATCCGCTCAATTACTCAAATACCCCTCCGGTTCGCCTACTGTGATTATCCGCAGGAGCCGACTTCCTTCGTTCGTTCGCTCGTTCGTTCGTTCGTTCATCCGTGCGAGAAAGTTTTCGAATTAGGTACGAGGTGTAGGTATCCCACGTTGCAGTTATACGCATTCGCGCAATCGGCGGGTCGACAGAAATGGAGAAATAAATGCGGCGCGAATGGAGGGAAGCGTTTATTTCGGACTCTCGCGACGGACGGAAATGTGGGCGGGGTTAATCGCGAGCGAATATTGCAGATTCGTCTTTGATTTTAGAATTTTTCCGTCGCGATTCGTTAATAGCATTTTTTATTTAGGGTAAAAAGTGGGATGGACTCTTCGGCTAAAGAACGAGTTTAAAATCGATTATCTTGAAATCGATGCCAGATATCGAAAAAAAGCTTAAACAAAAAATGTTTCTCTGTATTTTTACTGTAAAAAAGCTTCTTTGCATTTTTCATATATCTCCACTGCATTTTGAGTTCAAAGTTAACTAAAAATTGGAGCATCTATCCTATGTTTATCCTACATATTATATTGTAGTTAGAAATTTTGTGCTGGAATTCGTCTATTTTTTTATATTAAAATCAACTGATTCTTTGTATTAATATAACATTTGTTGTAATTATTTTAACATTCTTTGTGTTGACTTTAACATAACTGTGTATATAACGAACTATAAAAATGAATGCTAACTCGGAATAGACATCACGGAGTATTCTTCGAGTGCCTGGATGAATTTTGGAAAATTTTCCTCCTCCCAATATCAATAGGGATACTTAACACACCGAACAAAAGGGACGTCTGTTCAATTTTTTCCTTTAACCAGAGCGATACGTGCAGCACGATTCGCCAGACGCGAGAGGCTGTTGCTTCGGCGGCAGCCTTTTCCGATAGCCGTAATGTTCTGGACAATTTCAAGCGGCGGGGGAGGAGGACGAACACCCTTCGAAACGGAGAACGTTATTCCTCGAACGTGACTCACGATAGGAGAAGCTCCTCGTCCGCGCGTCTCGAGTTTCCCAGGGTCTTTCTTTCTTTCTACACCGTCGTCAACCCCCCACTCGTCCGTCCCATTAGTTCGCGACGCGCCACCTCCCTCAAACGTGGCGAAAGAGATTTTTCAGTAGTCTCCCTTTTTATTTCATTTCGACGAGGCGTAATCTCTTGCGAGGGTTTGTCAGTTGCGCCCCCATAGTATTGTTACGTTTCGCCGGGCTAGGGTTAACGGGGAAAGAGGAAGACCCCTTGGCAAAGTTTTCCATTGAGTGTTTAATGGTAATGAATGGGACCTAAAGGTAATCAATGGGATCGCAATGGAAATTCAGAGGGAAAAATGAACTGGCACTTTCTACCATTCAATATAAATGGGAATCCACTGGCAAATCAGTGGGAAATATTGAATGGTATGTATTCCCATTCGTTACCAATGGAGGACCAATGGCAAGTTACTGGGAACATTCAAGTGGTATTTTGTTCCAATGGTAACTAATGGGAGTCCAATGGCAAATAACGGAGTTCCATGCGGAAGCCGGTTACGACTAGACGCGTCGCGGATCGATCGCAGGAAACAGTGCCGATACAGCGATATTACAGGATAATCGCAGCGATTTTTCGGATCAGGGGAGAGCAGAGCGTGCCGCCAGCAAGAACACGCAGGAGGAAGAGAGGGGACTGCTCTAGATTTCAAAGGAGGGTTTCAAAAAAGTTAAAAGAAAAGGTGAGGTTAGGGGAATATGGGCAGAGGAAGAGGAGGTGGGGCACGCGGGGAGGATGATTCGGGCGCCGTCGGATCAGGAAAGTCGGAAAAAGCCGAGTAGAGGGGACAGCGGGAAGACCGACCGAGGCGCCAGAAGGAAAGCGGAGGAAAGGCAGACCAAGAAGCGCGAACAGAGATGACGCGGCTGCGGCGACGGGCGGTCTTGGACAAATAGCTAAGTAAAGTATCACTCAACAAATGGGAAATGGATGATTATAATTGAATGGGAATTAATTCCATTTCACGAATGGTAATGTCAACGGTATGAAAACACCATTAAACACGAATGGGAAAATAAATGGGACGTCGAATGGTAGTATAAGTGGGAAAGATACCATTGGCAAAACCCCATTGATTTACCTTTGACAGACTGTCAGTGGTATCCAATGGGATTTTTTAAATGGTATTTAATGGGAGACTTAGCCAAGGGACGGTGGTGGCATTCCCCTAGCGTTTGCCTCGATGAACTATAGGATAGGTGCTTTGCATAAATTGGCAGCTCGGAGTTTGAGAAGAATGCGAAGAAAACGAGAGGATCGTGGTATAAAATCAAAGGAATTCCTCCAAACGAAAATCCCCCCCCCCTGACCCCGTAGAAAATTAAGTACAGATTTTCCGCCGTGGATAAACTCGTTCGATTGCCTTTTCTTTTATTCAACGCGACCGAATCCGACAATAAGAGGGGCGGGTGCACTGGCTCCGCCAAAGGTGCATTAATTTCCACCCCCATTAAATTTCCATGGCATCGAGAGCGCGCGCGCGCGTCCTCTTCGGGGTAGTATTAAATAAAGGAAACGAAACCAAAACGTCGACGACATCGAGCGAGATGTAGTGCTCCGGGGAAATTTACAGGGGATGATCTTCGATGGAATGCGGCGCGCGCATTGTCGCGGTCGAATGATCTCACGGGGACCGTTGCATCATGCGTCCGCGCGCGTGAAAGCGTCACCGTGGCGAGCGATGATGGATGGAACGATTTTTGAGAAATCGCGAGCAGCTATTCCACTTTATTGTCGGTGGACGGACGCGGCTGTAAGTCGGGACTTAAACGCTCCTCTCTCGAATGAGCGACCCGCGCTCGTAAAAATAGCTATATCTTTATATAAGAGTTACTATCGCCGAACCCCAAATTCCGAGGCTGGAGACGCGCGTCGTCTTTGTTCGGGGAGGATTAGACGCCGCGGTGAAGCGCTTCCAAAGCACCTCGAACAACGATCTCAACCAATAGCCGACGCGACGTTCTTACTGAACTGGAAAAGAAGCTCGAAGCAGATTTTTATGGATCATTGTGGCGGCGTCGAATTAATGTAATTTAGTGTCAGGTTACCCCTCGGGTATTTTCAGTGCGTGGACTCGAAATATGCAGGGCCGTGGAAAGTAAATCATAAATGAAAGTACAGGGTGTTCATCCGCTTATGGACCAGCCGACTGGATAATATTCCGGAAAAATTCTGATTGTTATGTAACTTATCCAGTCGATTCAAAGGATTCAATCGTGCCAAATAAATATCGTAATGGTTAACGAATCTTTACTTGGCCCCAAAAAATGTTTATTTCGCCATATTCGAAAAAATATTTATTAACTGCAAATAAACTGTTTTCTCGGCGTAGAATTGACTACAGCTTGTTTTCGTCAAACAGTTTCTAATCATTACGACCAAATTATTTAATTCAATCAACCGAATCGGCGTTCCCCCGTCCGTGACCGCCGATTCAATTGAACCTGTTGTTTGTCTTCTTTGTGTACAGTATAATATCATCCTATGTGATTTCCTCGTCGCGACCCTGTACGACTAATTGAAATTATTCCCTTTGAAAATAACGACCAGTCGCTATCGATCCGAAGACGCGCGAACAAGTTCCAGAACGCACGGCCTATTAGAGCTCCTCCGAGGGGAACCGCTTGTGCCGTGAATGACTCAAAGTGCCGATCCTCCGCATTCCCTACTATACGAGGCGCGCACGAAACTTAGTGAATGTTTGAAATATTTGTGCGTAATGGAGCGAGCGTGCCTCCGAGTATTTACTTTCAAGTTACGAGTCGAGTGACAGGTATACACCCTTGTCTCCTTGTTGTTGTGTGTATATGCGGTGGCACGTGTCGGCCTTTGACCCCCCTTCGAAAGAAACGTGGTAATATCTCCCGTCGACTCTTTCGTCAAGGCTCTCGCTGTAGGCCAGAGAATATTTTCGTCTACCGTCATCAGGGGGATTGCTGCTATCTGAAAAAAAGTGCCGGCTGATTTCATAACTATTTCTCCGACTCAAAGTGAGATTTCCCGGGTGACTGGCGTTTCGACGAATACCGTCGTCCCGAGCGAGAAATCCGACTTCGCTTCTGCATTCCGGACAGGTCGATTCGGTTGATGAATAGCGATTCAATTACACGGAAGAGTCGCAGCGCGAATCTAATTACAGAGAGATCGGGAATCATGTATGCGTGTAATCAAGCGCGCGTCCCGCGGAGGATCTCGATTACAGACTCCGCGGAACTTCCGCCTCGCGGGAAAGAAATTGCGACTGGGGAGGATTTTGCGTACGCAAATCGCGTGCCGTAACGATCGAGCGCGATTGTGTCGCGCGGATCGATTTCACTGCGCCGCGTCGAATGCATCGAACGTCGGCGTGGAGGATAGACCGACGTCGATCGCGGCCGAGGATATTGCGCGCTGCGTCAGAAAAAAAAATCGGCAAACGCGCGGTACGATGAAACGAAGAATTATGCAAACCCGGGAATAACTTTAGGGAAAGTGGGTCGAATTGCTGAAAATTTGAATCTCCCGGCGCGTTCCCCGCGGAATTTATTCGCGCGATTGATGTATCCTCGCCACACTCACCACGCTTTATTAGCGCTTTATGAACATCAGCTATGTATAAGCGCGAATTATGTAAATAACGAGGAAATATAGTTTTTTTTTTCCGTACTTTTGGAAGCGAGTAGAAAATGGAAGAGTGAAAATAGGAATATCTCGACCCTATAAGTACATTATTAAAAATTTGCATTACCTAAACTTAATTTAATTCTGTATAAAAATCGTATCCAATATGTGATCATGAAAATTAATATACTCCGTTATGAAATTTATATTCAATTTTACATATTATAATTATATAAAAATTGTTTTAAAAATTACATTAAACTTGATATTATTGTATATAAAGCTTTTACCCAATACACGACTATGAACATTAATATAAGAATATCGTTATTAAATTTACATTTAATTTAACATGATATTGTATAATATTGAAATCCCAATAAATATTTAATACAAATTTTTCAAAAGAGTATATTCATTTTCATAATTATGTAGGTATGCGAGATAAAAGCTTTACATAAAATTTTATTAAAATTAATTTAACTTAACTAGGTAATTATCAGGCCAAACAACTTTTAACAACAATCACTTCACGTCATTACGTCTCTGAAGAGGGTTCGAAGAGGAACCGGATCGTCAGACGTGAAGTGATCGTTGTTAAAAGTTCTTTGGCCTGATAATTACCTAGTGTTAAGTTAGATTAATTTTAAACTACTACAGGCAACATAAGAATTACCTTAAGAATTTTATTAAAAACAAAAACTTTTCTTACATTGTAGATTCTCTGACGCTCATCGTCGGGGCATATTTTAAAGACTCAACGAGAAATTAATCGTCATGCTCGATGCTTCGTCCAGCATTTAATGACCCTAGTGTCACGAGAGTGTAAAAACGCAAACTGCATATCCGACTGTACAAAAAGTATGGGATAATGTACATCCACGCGGATCGTACACATGCGCAAAGTAACGACCGACTCGCGCATGCATATACAGCTTCCCATATGCACGGGAGAGGTGAAACCAACTCGTCATACTTTACGCCGCCAACATACCCACGTCCACTGCGAGTGTGGCAGGTTATGGACCGCGAGAGGACCTGTTATGACGATTTATTATCCCATGGGACGCGCCGCGGAGCTTCCTTCGCGTTCGCGTTGCTACTGAGTAGAGATAACGCTTCTCCCGTGAGTGGGATCGATTAACCGCGACGCGAGAAGTGTGTGTATTGAAAATAATATCCCCACTAGCACTTTTCATATAACGCGTGTAAAGATATATCGCGTCGAGCGTGTATTATATTCTCCATAACGAATAATAATTATACTAGTTACCGCAATTGTACTTGCGGCGCTCAAAAATAAGTACCTTTTCCACGAGACACAGTTCATTCCGTCCCGAGAACTGCAATTCGAAGCCGGTTAACGTTAATTACGCCGGTCAACCGGAAAGTGCGGGTAAATTGCACAGTAATATCAAATCTATTTCCGCGTCTTTCGTTTCGGTGCAAATGCCTCGTACGCACGCATCGCCTCGAGGCAAAGGAGCACCGAGAAAAATAATCAGGTTAAAATGACCAAACGCATCTAGAACGAGTTTAGTTATTCTGACTGAAATACTAGTAAGTTGAATCAAATATTTAGTTATTCCAACTACATATTTAGTAATTCTAACTACACTGAGAGAACAGTTTAGTTAAATTGACCAGTTTATTTTTCTCAGTGAGCAAAGACAGCGACGGCGTTGAAATAGAGAAACGGATAGAGGTCGAGCTCATTGGACCGGTTGATTCGAAGATTTTTTTTTAATCCGCCACGATCGATCTTAATCTACATTAGAGAGGGTGAACGTGCGGAAGTTCACCAGGTTCCTCTAGACCCTTCCACGAAAGCGGATCGGAAAAGTTACCCGCGTGGTTTACGATCGCGCGAATACAGTTAAAGGTGCCACCCTTCCTGTGTTTCTTCTCCTTCGTCCAGTGTTCCACCCCCTTCGCCCCTCTCTAATTTTCGTATATTCTCCTGGCGGTTACGGCGCCGGTCCTTGTACGAGAGCTAACGGTCGAAAGTTTTCCTAATCTCGCGCCACTGTTAACCACGGTTGAGTAGAACAGAGCGGAAGCTTCTATTTGGTCGGAGAGTCTCGGAAGTATCGAACGCGAAGTAGAATTCGGTGCAGCGACGCACGTATATTTGTATATGCAGCAATTGCGGCGTCGCTCGGGGGCGTCGGTTCGAAGTGAAGCAATTTGGAAGTTTGCCGGGAAATGTTCGGTTCGACGCGAGGCGAGGACGAATTGTTAATTATGGCGTTTCGTCGAGGGGAAAGTTTAATTGGGAGAAATTGGGTTTGATCGATTCGAATTAACGGTTCATAAGATTGTTGATGCAGCCATTGCCCAGGCGGAAAAGTTCTATACACTTTGTATATATAATCCACATGTGGATCTGGTCATACATATATGGATCATGTATGATTTCTACATTAACTATGTAAACCTATGGGATATGGATTATATAAACATTGAAAATTCTATATATAGTCTTTATATGGTTAATATAGAAATCATATATAATCTATATATGACCAAATCCACACATGGACTATATAGTGGACCACATAGGACAAAATATATAGAACTTTTCCACCTGGGTATTGAATTTAATTGAAGGACGGTGCAAATATTAAGACTCTTATTGAGGAATAATTTATGATTTTTCTTCTTCCAATCAATAAAAATGAACTTGACACGGTATAATAATATCGTTGAGCTCACACAAATTTCCCAGTCGAGAAATTTCAAGCGACTTTTGGCGCCCGTGACGCGATTGGATTTTTGTTGATATTTCTGGGAGCCGCGCGCGAGACTCGCTTTCGTTTCTTTTATACGTCGCCTCTGGCGGGACTCGCGTATGTTCGCGGTCGGAAACTAAAATACGAGTTCGCCAAGTTTCTCGCTCGCGAGCCTCGTATTACGTTTCGGGACTCGGGTTCGCACGAGCGCGTTGAATTTCAGGTATGCGATGACCGCGGTGATATATATGTACGTAGAATGAAAATAGTCGCATGTGGAGAGGGGGGGATTTAACATTAGTCAGGCAACCGAAATAGTTGCTTTTGGCATAATGTCCCGAACGAATGCCGCGTGGAGCTATTTATATTCTTTTTTTTTCAGGTGCAACCGTACTCGAAGCGTTCGATGAATTCGCGAATAAAACGGATCATGTATCGAATTTTCGAGGAGGTATAGATTTGAACTGAGAAAACTTTTTTTAATTAGATAATCCGATACTAATAAAATTACTGTACGCTAACATTTAATTCATTACTTCAACAAATACTTTTGTATAAAAATTCTATTATAACCGCCTTTTATTTTCAACAAATACAATATTTCTTTAAAATACCTAGCTTTTTTTCGACGCTAATGGTAAAATTGTCGATCGGTAAATTTTTTATACGAATGGCACCTATTTTAACGTAACCTCGTTACTCTTTTAATTAACTTTTAAAAATCCCGCAGCTCTCTCCACCGTGCGGGTCGTCGAAATAAAGTTTTAAGTGGATTTAACCGCGTGGCGTACGCTAACGTGTCTAACATATTGATTGGTATATATCCAGCAAAATATCCATTTCTCAATCTACCGATTATGCTAGAAATTTAGATAAATGATACCAATTTCTTTACAAAAATTGACACGGGATATCGAGAAATAAATTGTCAAGCATTCGCGTAAAATTCCATCGAAGGATTCTATTCTCAAAAAAAAAAGAGAAAATGCTCAAAATATAGGTAGGTACGAGATGTTTCAGAAAAGACGTACTCAGTAATTAATTCTCATATAATTTTGCTCACATACAAAGCGCGATACATACACAGAGAAAAAGGATTACTAAAAAATCATGGAAAAATCCATGAATTTTTACAGTTATTCCAGTAACAGAGCTCCTCGAGGTGAAACATCGATGTTTTTAATAAACCACAGTGTAGGTACTTTTTAGAGTTCATAATAGTATAAACATCAATTTATACGGTATAAAATTGACCGTTAACACGTGTCGAGTATTTAGGGGTTTATACTGTTGCGAACTGTAAAAAGTATGTTGTATCTAATAAAAAATTCAATGTTTCACCTTGAGGAGTTCTGCTACTGGCGTTCACTGTAAAAATTACTAATTTTTTTTTACGTGTACTTCCTGAGTATGTTTTATTCTTATTATCATTGCATTACCATATCGTTTTATTCGAACAGAGAGAGAGTACGTATTTATTTCAACGTTACCAATGCATTTATCTACCGCCTGGCTGCAGTCTTCGAAGCGCGCGTCGCCTGCGGCACGGCAATCGTCTGAATGCAAATGCATTCCGCAGAGCGCATAATGACAGGCAACCCGACGGACTAAGCCGCGTACGATGCTGCGTATTCAGGCACTGATGATTGAGCGCGTGCGTGCTCTTGGCACCTCTCTGATTCGTGTTGCGCCAATGATATGCCGCGGTAAAATCGCGTGCCAGAAATTGTCCGCAATCACGGTTGAATTATAGTCTCGTTGAAAATTAATTAGGATCGACTTTATCGCACGTGTTTGCATTGCAAGAGAAATTGTAATTATTGTGCTCTTACTGATTGTATTAAAAGTATTGTATTCTATAAGAAAGGGTTGGCTATATTGTACCATTGCTTAACCCTCATACGGCCCTTATTTTGACTGTACGCTCAAGACCTTCGGGTCAAATATGAGCTAATAGCAAATAAAAAATAAATGTATATACTGATTATTAATAAAGTTTATTAAGTTCCTTAAATATATATTGTTAAACTGTTAAGTCACTCTTAATATCGCTAAAACTTTAAATCTAATATCAGTATGTATGCAGTTTCTTGTAGCCATCAAAATGGATTAATTACATGCTTATTATTCTTATCGTAGAAATTTGTTGTTTTAGGACAAAAACAATATCTAAAAGTTTCAGGAAATTATCTCTAAATGCACAATCACAAATCATCAATATTGAACGCTACGGGCCACTATAGACCTGAGGACGGTATGAGGGTTAAATCGTGCCACCACTGATACCACTTAGGCAGTGGTATAATATAGCCAGCCCCCCTCCCCCTCTTTCCTCCTCACAAAATGAAGCTGTCTGTACGTATAAAACCGGATGAAGCGAGGCATGCAGATATGAAACATAATATTGTTCAAACTGACGAATACCCGTACCATTCGCACGTATTCGGGAATGCAACTGTATTTTCGATGCATACACAAATCACGCCACCAGTAGCAATAACATGTGGTCAGCCGTGTCGAGGTGAATGACGTTCAACGAATTTAATTAATTCATCGCGAATGATGAACAACTTTCGGGTTATTCGCGGTTCACGGGTTTCCACTGGTGCAAAATATAGATGCCAAGCGCATACTCCTATTAACTAGATCATATCTACGTCATATTCCGTAGACTCGAAAGAAAAAAGTGCACCATACGTATACACATGTCTGCAATTAAAAACAAATCGAAAAAGTTTAAACCCGTCGTTCGCGCTGTCCGATAACCAGCGGATATGCAATGAATCTGCAATCGCCTCGGTGCATCAAGCGGATCGCAAGAAGAGGGAGGTCGACGTGCCGTTAAATTTATTAACTCTACACCTAGCGCAATGCCGGCGCAGCTCTCGAGCGGTTCGCGCAAATGGAAAGCTCGATAATTGGTCGCTTCCTCAGGTAACACCTAACCAGCGCGCAGCGTGGCAAGGATCAAGGGACTCGACGCGAGTCTCACGCCATGCGCTGTCTGCACCGAGAAACGACTGCAGCAACCCCTGCAACGCGAAACTTCATACTGTAACTTTTAATTGTAAGAGTTGTTGGTTCTGCGGGACGAGTAGTTTCTCGTCGTATGGAAATCCTCCACCCCCGTTTCCTGCATCGAAGTTGAGCCAGACTAAACTCCTTGATGCGATGGCGGATCAAACAATCGCGAGAGAAACCTTCGTAATGGGGCTTGTATTGTAGGATTTAATTAATTCGAACCGAATTGCAATTTATTCATCGCTCGGCGATACTTTTCGAAACTCGGCAAATGTTTGTTCCAGCCAAAATTCCGTTGATATTTTCTCCGTTATAATATTGGGCTTGTTACAGTAAACATTTCGTCCATTATACATATAAATGCTAATTTTAGAAGCTTGCGTTACCATGGTCACTGATAATAAGATGTATCTAAGTTTTATGGATTTCTTTCGCCCCCTCACTGCTCAAGATACACTCCAGAATAAGTAGATAGGCATGCGAAATAAATTTTCTCAGAGTATCACGATTCAACTTCATCCGTCGCGAGAGATTCATGAGTTCGCTTCGGTGATTTAAAGTACACGGAGAAAAAATTTGGTAAGATCAACTGAACATTTAATTGAAAAGTCGAAATGGTATTTTATTAGCTCTAGTAATATTAATTTGTCCTAACAAAATACTTTCTTGGCTTATGTAATATATCGCGTCACTGATGCCAAAACGTCGTATGCGCCAAAAAGTGCCTCCGTGAAACCAAAAGGGCATATGAAAAGATTTGTTATTGAATCGAATTTGTCTAAATACAAATAAATGAAGAAAAAAATGAAAGTTTAAAAGCAAAAGGACACACAGGATATGGTCGATACGCTCTTATGGCATTAGTTTTCGTGATTCTTAAGAAACTTAATGCCAAAAGGGCATATCGACCATACCTTATACGCTCTTTTGTCTTTAATTAAAAAAGATTTTATTTTACCATTTTTGCACATTTTTTACTCACTTCCATCAGTTACGAGAACAAATTTTGTTATAAGCCCTTTTGACTTTTACAATAGGTATAAAAAAGGCATAAAATGGTGTGCATGACCTTTTGGCATTAGTAACGCGATACACCGAGAAAACAATTTATTTGTAGTTAATAAATCTTTGTTTGAATATGGCGAAATAAACATTTTATTGAATCAAGTAAATATTTGTTAACCATTACGATATTTATTTGGCATTATTCAATTTTTCGAGGCTACCAGTTGAATGAAATAAGCATTTTAATAATTAACATATATTTTCTTGACCTAATAAAATAGTTATGTCGTCGTATTTAAAATGACATTTATTAACTGTTAATAAACTGTTCTTATATGTTATTTTGTTAAGCCAAGACAATATTTTATTACGACAAATGAATATTATCCGAGCTGGTACAATTCACGACTATTCAACTAAATTTTTAGTTGATTTTACCAAATTTTGTTCTCAGTATACACCGTTGAAGAAACTGGCGACGGAATAAAGGTGCATATGAGAGGAATTCGAAGAATCCGCGCAAATATCGCTGCTTTGCTTTGAGAGGGGCATAACTCGAAATATGATAATTTTACAGGAGACGAGTTTTAAAAGTGTGACAAAAGTAAAAATGTTATAAAAAATGTGCACCCTAGCGGAAAACGACTGGCAACGGAAATATGCCTGTTTTCGTGATAAAGGTCAATAAAGTAAGCAGTTGATTATTACACAATACGCAAAAACGATATTTTTAGTTGTGCCCCTCTCAAAGCAAAGCAGCGATATGTGTATACGAACGCGTTCCAGCTAAAATAATTCTCGAACTTCTTTCATTCCGCAAAATGTACGGAGTTGAGGTACGAAAAAACGGGACGTTAGGTAAGGCGCGGAGGTAAATTACTCGAACGTCGTCACTTCGGGCATCGCGGGGGGTGGATCGCGCTGGAAGTTTTCGTACTAGGTATTTTCTCGGTTAGACGAGTTTCAAGTTTGACGAGTTTAAAATCTTACGGGGTCAGCTCATTTCGCGTGTACCAAGTAGGGATGCGAAATGAAGTAACTTATATCTCTCGATCGTTATTTACCGTGATAAATATTCCGTCGCCATTAATGCGTTCCTCTCACGCCTGCTCGACTACAATGTTGTTCTTACCGCGATGTAAATAATCTATAAATCCACGTCCCCGCAGGCTCCCCATGCCGACCATAAATATCGAACGCCCGCATCTGGAGAAGGCACGCAAGCTCATTCGCACTCGCCGTAACGATAATCGAGTTAACGAAAGTTAATGCAATTTCAATACGCGCGTGGTGAACGATATCCGGCCATCGATCAATCCGATCCCCCCTTCCCGAGATCGGATCTGAATTTCTGCGCGCACTCGTACGAAATATCGCGCCGGTTCTGAGATCAGCGCGAAGTCCCGCAGCGAGCTAACCGCAACGAAGTAACCGCGTCGATAATAATCGTCGGTAACGAAACTTAATGCAATTCCATTATGCAAACGATGAGCGATATTCGATCATCGATCAAGCTGTACGCGGTCTCCTGCCCTCCTCCCCTTCGTCCTCCTCTTCCTCCATCTCGTTTGGTATACCTGTTGCACGCCAGTTATTGATGAGCCGCGCGAAGCAGTCACGGCTATCTTATCAGGGTGGTTACAGCTGTACGCGCGAAACGTGGGGTGGTTGCGCGAGTCCCGCGTTCGCTCGTTAGCGAGTCTCTCGAACGTCGAGTTTCTCGTCGTGGGCGTCGCGACGCTCATTCGATTGCGCCGTAAGGTAGACGTTTCCCCTCGACTTCGACTGACGACTTTTTGAAGTTTGCACCGTTAGAAGTTGTTAAAAGCTTCCGGCGCATTTGCGAATTAAATTTATGAAACTAATTGTGCAAGTGAAAAATAATTCGGAATTTACGATACATATTGTGATTTTACGATATCTTATTATGATTGTACAATATTCATCATGTGATTTTCCTATACATTCTTTATGGAATTTGCGTTTTAGCATTCAGTAATTAGTAATTTTACCACACTTTTATGCTTGTTAAGAGCTTCCAACGCAATTTGTGAATTCAAAACAGACATTTTTAACAGTGTGTGTTTGTTTCGGACATTTCTTGGAGTAATAGCATCACTTGGATCGGTCCTTGGCAATCGGTATTACCGTGAAATTACAGAAAAACCTACAGGGGGGTAGAGTGCACCTACCAATATGCAACCTGTTATACTGGCGTGTATCGAAACAAGCTCTCTGTACAGGCGTATATTTATTTCAACAAAATATTCCGAAATAACGAAAAATTCCTCCGCTCTATTTTCTCTATCAGCCTCCCCCTTTTAGCCGGTGCAGCGGTTCGATACGCGGGCGCTGGCACTCTCGCCTGCACTGTCTGACGGAACGAGGACGAACCGGATACGTGGAATAAACGAGATACACGCGGTGCGCGAATGATTCGGTTCGTTGGTCCTTAACGAATTTACATCGCGCGCGCTGCGAGTTTCGGGCGCATGGGTGCGTTTACACCTCCAGAGCTGTTAAAAGCCATATATGTGTCGCCATGTCGATGTCCGAAACTGGGTCGGTGTAGGTGCGTCTGTGTTTATTGACCGGCATTAGCAATAAATATTACCATGGTAATGTAAACGCACCGTATATCGGGTGCTTTCGAACCGTTCGTCGACTGACGTTTCAACGGAAGCTTAATGGAAAAAGAGAGTGACGTCCACGGGATAGAGACGCGCCAATCTGAAAACAGCGTCTCGACTCATCATTTGGGACGCGAGATAATGCGATTCCCCCTTCATGCGTTGCCTCGCAATTGCGCACATGGTGTATTATGATTGACACGCGTGGGTGGAGTGGGCGTGGAGCGACGGTTCGCGCGCGCAGAAGTTCGGGTCTATTACTACTTCTCGAACAAACGGACGCGCCCCGTCCAGCTGTTCAGGGTAGTTTCGCGCGATGGGCAGAATACAAGGATGATATTTCAGGCGCCAACTTCAGGAGGGACGGAGGCGGCGCGAAACGGCGTTAGTTCATGCTTAGGGGATGGTTTGGGATGAAACGTTGACCCATTTGAGTATCGTTGCTACTGTGTACGGGGTTATTTGTATTTTTACTCGGCGTGTATATCTAGAGTTTTGAATTAAAAATGAATAGCTTATTGTCAGAAATGTGATCTTCGATTCATTTTTCGAAATATTTTCGACTTGATAAACGCCTACAATTTCAAAGAAAGTATTTAGGGAAATGTATAGAGCAAATATTACTTTATTATAGACAAATATTTACCTCTGTATAGAATTTCGACTCCGCCATATCAGCATATTGTCAAAAACGGCCTTTGATTTATTTTTCGAGGTATTATCGACTTGATAACGCCAACGAGTTCAAAGAAAACATCTTGGGGTATGTAGCGCAATTATCCTTTCATTATAAAAAAAACGTTGTCTTCATACAGAATTTCAACCCTGCCATATTGTCAAAAATGATGTTCGATTCATTTATCGAGATATTTTCGATTTTACAACACTCGCAATTTCAAAGAAAGCATTCTGGGAGGGAGGGAGAGGGTGTATAGCGCAAATATCCCTTTATTATAGAAAAAATCTCGCCTCGGTATAGGATTTCAACCCGGCCGTATCCAGGGTATCCTGTCCGCGGATTTTAATAACGCCGTGGGCGACGAAAAGGACGAAAATACCGCGAGGGGGTCGATCAAAGGGACTTTCCGGCAACGCGATATGCCCGTTATTTGTCTCGCTACGCTTTATCTCCGCAATCGAACGTCCCGCGTAAAATTCCGGACGTACCGCAACGGGCGAGAGGCGCGCGAGGGAGGAAGCGATGGGTACGAATCGGCAGCGAGTCCTTGCGATCGCCAAGTTTCGCAGCGTCGGCGAAAGGGGAGCACAGAGCGGAATTTAAGGAGAAAGAGGATGAAGACGAAGAGAAATGCTCGCGCTTGGTATGTGCGAATGGCGTACGGTGAGTCACACGAGCGATATTTATACGCGACGTCTGCGCGAGGCCTCGAAATAATACGCCAACCCCCCCGAAATACAGCCGGAGGAATTTTATACACAAGCGCCATTTGCCTCTTCCTTTATTTATACGGGCGGGAAATGTCATCTCGATGCCTCTCCCTCTTTCCTTTTACGTCATTTAGTATGTACTTGTGCCCCCCCCCTCCTCTCTCTCTCCCGCTCCTTCCCAAAGAATAAATTCTCCCTCGCGCCCCCGTAGCTCTTTTCGCTGATTTACATAAATTCAAGAGACTCGCTCGCCGTGTACAATTCTCGCGCGGCGATGCCGCGAAAACGTTCTCGCTCTGGCATTTTTTCGGCGCGACAACTGCGCCGTTTCCACGTGCAACGCGTGCTCGGGTGTCTGTCGAATTTTCGTTGGACTATTTGGCACGATCGTTTTTCCCAGAAAAGGAAGAGCGCAAGGACGCACACACCTGGCCGATTGCCAGAGGTTTGCGACGCGTGAGACTACCGCGCGGTTTCTTTTTCTCCGTCCCAGCATCGCAGGGTATCCACTGCACATTGTTGTTGGATTGATAAGAATACGAGGGGGAGGGAATCGGGACGTCCGGAGCAGAAGAAACTCGTTAACCCTGTTCTTTCGGGGCGGAGAACGCGCGCCGCGCGGTGGGGGAGATTCTGCGAGATTGGAAGTGTACAGTCCGACGTCTCACGGTGTTCTCTGTTCCGAGACGTCATTCAACGAATACTTTTTGATGTTTAATAAGGCGGCTGGAAAACGTGACGGTTTTATTGGCAAAATACTGTTTCACAATGACATTAATTATAAAATACAGATCGTTTTAAAACGAGAACAGAATTAGTAATCATAATAGGTGGAATGACATCATTAGATCATTGACCAGGGTGTTTATGTATCGATAAATCAAAGTATTCGTCAATAATCAGTAATTTTACTTCAGCAAAATGTGAATAAAGTAGATCATCTCGTGAAAGCAATTCATGTAAATTCTTTCGTAAATTAGTGACACACAATCCTTCATTGACGAATAACAATGCACTGAGAAAACAGTAGGTATATCTGTAGTCAATAAATGTTTGTTTAAATATGATAAAATAAATATTTTGTTGCACCAAATGAATATTCATTAACTATTACGATATTTATGTGAAACAACTAAACGTTTCGAGGCAACTGTTTGAATTAAATAAAAATTCGAACATTTACCATACATATATTTTGTTACCTCTTTTTTTCAAATCTAAGACACCACTAGAAGTCGAACTGTACACGTAAATGCTCTATACTGACGCGTAGATGGAAGGAGAGGCTGCGAGTTAGGAAAGTGAAAGAAACGAGTGATGGCAAAGAGAACCATGATAGAAACGAGGAGAGAAAAAGGGAGGAGAGAACGAATAGAGTTTACAAATAGAGGAGGGAGGTCGAAGAGGAGTTTTCGAGGCTGATGGAAAGATTCCTCGAGGAAGGCCCGAAGGTAGGATTTCTCGTATTCCCCTTCAAAGAAGTTATTTCTTCGGAAAAAGAGATTTCAGTAGCGCGAGAGGAAGTGGCAGAGGAGAAGAGGAGACAGAGACGAAGGAACGAGTATAGGAAGCGACTGGACGTAGGAAGGAGGAAATTGACGAAGCGAACGCGGTGTCGAAAGACGAGGATCGCCAACTGTTATTACTCGACGCGAATATACCGCGTAGTCTCTTCTTTTCATTTCTCGCGCTTCAACCCTCGACGGCGACACGTGGCGCGTAGCAGGAGCGTCGCATTATTCGTGGAACCGCTTCCAAGAGTCGCAGAAACGTCGGCGCGCGTCTTCGGCAGGCATCGGGCGGGTGAAAAATTCCGGGGAATTCCGGAGCCCATTATCTCGGGCACGTTTGTATACGGCAGTATAAACACATTGCGTAAGAAGGGGACGTTGGCCAACTGCTCCATTGCCAATGGCGACAGTGTCGATCGACGGTGTCTCGCGTCGCAATGGGGACGAGGAAATATTTTTAAACTTTTCGGACTTTCCCGCGAGAGTCTGCGTCGAGGTGATGCGCAGCTCTCCCGAAATATCCAGCACAGCATTAAACTGCATATAGGTTTTTTGGGTACAGAATGATATAAGTGGGGTGTTCGTAAGGTAACTCTCCCAATAAATAGCCGGACAGCCAGAACAATTCACACAGAAGATTTTACACATCGTTCTCTTAATAGTGACACTTTCTGTATATATGTATCTGTAATTTATTAAAGATTATTCCACTGGTTGTTCCTTTTTTATCCCATTAATTAATTTGAATTATACTAAAATTTGTCCGATTACTAGGACTTGTCCTGCTATTCGGACAGTTTACCTTATGTGATAGCAGTTCGTATATATACAATCCGTTCCCTTATATACACGCCAGTGGAATGGGATGCATATCGGTAAGGCGCACCCGATCCAAGATGGTTCCCTCTAATTCGGTGGTAATACTGACAGCCCAGACACGAACCAAATAGACGCATCAGTCTGAAAAATATCGGTCATCTCAATAGTGGTGAATGTAACAGACGCTATCGACCTAATGACCATGATTTTCGTAATCAGCGGGAAAAAATATATGGAATAGAGTGGATCAGTGATCGATTCCAGAGATTTGCATTTTAAGCAAAATGTCAAGTTTTTCGAAAAAATTTTAATCTTCGGAATTGAAGTCTCGACCACCCTATACGATGTATTTTTTTGACGCTGATTCCGAAAATCTCTATTATATTGATGAAATCTCAAAGGAAGGTCGAGATATCGATGATTTTTCGTGAAAAAATAATTTTTTTCTACATAAAATCGCTGACAATTTATATTTCCTTTGCGATATCGACCTAATGACCATGATTTTCGTAATCAGCGTGAAAAAATACATAGAATAGGGTGGATCAGTGATCGATTCCAGAGATTTGCATTTTTAGCAAAATTTTAAGGTATATGCCTTAACATTTTCTCAATTTTTCGCGAAAATCGAAATCTCTTGAATCGAGCTCTAGATCATCCTATCTTATGTATTTTTTCGCGCTGATTATGAAAACCTCGGTTATTAGGTCGATATCGCTAAGGGAATATAAGTTATCAGCGATTTTGTGTAGAAAAAAATTATTTTTTCACGAAAAATCATCGATATCTCGGCCTTCCTTTGAGATTTCATCAATATAATTGTGATTTTCGGAATCAGCGTCAAAAAATACATCGAATAGGGTGATCAAGACTTCAACTCCGAAAGATTAAAATTTTTTCAAAAAACGACATTTTGCTTAAAATTCAAATCTCTGGAATCGATCACTGATCCACTCTATTCTTTATATTTTTTCCCGCTGGTTACGAAAATCATGGTCATTAGGTCGATAGCGTCTGTCACATTCACCGCTATTGAGATGACCGATGTTTTTCGGACTGATGCGTCTATTTGGTTCGTGTCTGGGCTGTCAGTATTACCACCGAATTAGAGGAAACCATCTTGGATTGGGTGCGCCTTACCGATATGCAACCCGCTCCACTGGCGTGTATATAAGGGAACGGACTGTATGTACAGAAGTGAAAATTTTGCGTTGGAATCGGTCTATCCATTTTTGTATTTCAAAATTAACCAATTCCTTATATTAATTAAACATTTATTTGTAATGAAATGAACATGAAAAGTGTTAAAATTAATACAAAATATATTAAATTAATACATCGAGACAAAATTTACTCGGGTCAATGAAACGTGTTTTTGAACAGTCCCAAGAGCACATTCATTCTATTAGAATAAGTATCGATTGAACGGATAAATACTATCGATTTAATTAAATATTATTTGGATCAAATCGGTATTCATTCGAATCGAATAAATGTACTCTTAGGACTATCCAAAAATATTTATTTCAATGAAGCAAATTTTTTTCCAGTGTATAAAGAAGCAGCTGACTTCAACATACAAGAATGGGTGAATCGATTCCAACACAAAATGTTCAACTATGTACGATATATTACAATTTCAGGTTATATAACACAGTCCGATACGTGTACATATTAATACAGAGGGGAATAACTGGCGAATAACCAATCCATTAAAATTGATCGAATCAACGTCCCATCGTTTATCCCGCGATTTATTCATTAATTATAACCAGTCCACAGAGGCGTGCTCCGTTCACGTGTTCGTATGTACACCGTCGATTATTCAAATTCAAATTACCACGTCGCTCTCGACGCCGGGAGATTTCGCGACGGTTGCCGATATTAATCATCGCACGCTTCCATTAATTAGTAACCCGCTGTACTACAAGTAAAGGTATCATTCGAAACACGCGTTCTCGATCGAAGAGAATCTCGCGTCACGCGTTAAAATTCATCCCGCATATTCATACCTGCATATACGCGCATCGCGCGTTGGTCGAGCAGTTCGAGCATGCACGAGTGCATCTCGCGAAACCGTTCCGAGATTGTTTACTCGGCGCTCTCAAGCACGAACTTTTCGCGCGAGCGCAATTACGCGAGTACCTGGGGCAGCGAGTCGGCACGCCGCGTCTTACCCGCTCGGAAATAACGATATCGCCCGCCCCCGGGAGGGAAAAGTTTCTCTCGAGCGAGCGGATGTTTAATATTTCTAAAGCGTCGGGCGACTCTGTGAATATTATCTCGCGATGGGGCGTGTGTGTGTGTGGGTGTAGTTGCGGAAGCCAAAGTTCTGACGTCGAACGAATACCGTCGGCCTTTCGCGCACGTGATGCGCACTGAGACGAAATAGTCCCATGCGCTCGCGTTGACGCATGTGTGCGAATGCACGCGGGAGACCACTGCGCGGATAGCCGATGCATCCGGTGATCGTTACCGCGGAAACGCGTCTCCGACTTCGTTTCGTGGCTCTTTATCTCGGTCCCTTCTTAGCCTCTGATCGTATCAGTACGATTCTGACGCATAATTCGTTTTTCTCACTGTTTTTTTTTGTAATTGCTGACTAGCTTTCCGCCCGTAACTTCATCCGCGTGGATCTCGAAATGAAGAGAAATTCGAAAAAAATAAGGGATAAATTTCCAAAAATCCTAAAACATATCTAACTGAAGGGCCAAATAACATTTTTAATGGATTTAACTTCAAAATTGACATCGTGATTTCAAATGTCATCCTGTTTTAAGTTTATCTCTCTCATACTCGTTTCCTGGCATAAATGTATCTCTCAAGCTTTTCGATGACGTCATGACGAATGCTTTTCACTTACATGATTTCGTGTTGATCTGTGTTAACTTCTGTTGACACGCTTCAAACTTAGCTAAACTGCTATTCTGCAGAGTAGCTGTGAGTTAAGTTACATATGTCGCTAACTCAGGTCAAATGAAAAGCACTTTTAGCGACGCAAGTCGACATGAATCGATTTGTGTCAATGAATGGAAAGCACCTAACATGGTAGAGAGAAACGCACTAATAACTCTGTGAAAAATTCTTTTCTCGGACACATTTGCTTCTTTATATGGCATTAAATACGTATACGGATTATAAATTGAATTAAAAAATATAATTATCTTTTTTACGCAAAGACCGAATTGTAGCGTAAAAGATTTCGTACCTCTAGGCAGCGCTTTACCGTCCTTCTTTCTGCGCGGCCGACGTCTCTTCCGCTGCACCTGTTCCTGCGTCATATAGTTCGACGAAGACGTATCTTCGTGACCCGCTCCCTCCTCCGCCATCCGTCTGGCGTCCTCCTGCCGGCGTTTCAGCAGTTCATAAACTCTCTTGAAGTAATCCTTGGCGATGTCTTCGTTAGACTGGGGTGTCAGAGGTTCCTCCCTCTTCACGGTGTCCTTCATCGTCCAACGCTCATCTCGGGCGGTATTTTCCGAGGGAACTTCAGAATTGGGAAGAGGACAGCTGAACTGGTCATCTCTCACCTCTTCGCTCCCGTCTACGATCTTGAAGGTGTCGCTCTTCTTCACATTCGACTTCGCGTACAGTTCTCGATAGTTCTTCAGGGCGTCGCGCTTCTGTATGGAATTATACCCGAAGTCCGGCGAGGACGCATCGTCCTTGATGTCCGTTCTCTCGCGATTCACCTGAACCCTTGCGACGATGGGGGTGCATGACTTCTCCTTCGCTTCCAGCAGCAAATAATTTTCCTGCAACTGAGTCGCCGGTCTCTCGTTATCCGTCGCATCAGTTTCCGTCTTCTCGCGGTTCTCCAGTGGCACTTTCTCATCCTCGCAACCGTTTGTCTTCATATCCTCGTTCTTCAGAGGATTCGCGCAGCTTCTCTCGTTCAAACAGACTCTGCAATCCTTCCCCTTGCACGAATAGGCCTGGAGGTCCTTCCACCTGGGTTTGCTCATGAAGTCCTCCTCCACGGTCCCCTGGAGATCAGTCTCGTCCTTCTGGAGCATCCTCTCGAGCCGCTTTCTCTCCTTGTATTCCCGCCACGACCGTTCTACGTTGTCCTGACTCTTGATCCGCCGCGGAGGATTCGCCGAGAGCTCAGATTCCGCGCTGGAGCCCATCTTTCCCAGCAGGACGTCGCTCTTCGTCTTCCTGTAGACCTTGCGTCTGTCCGAACCGAAAGCCGAGTTCTTCTTCCTGGATTTTCGCTCTTCGGCAATGACCCGCGGCCCGTCCACGTCCTCTTCCACGTCGAACCTCACGATGTTCGCCTCGCTCCTCACTTTTCTCGCTCTGTAGTTCTTCTTGTCGTTGTGCGGACGACAATCGGAGTACCTCTTTTCCAATTTCCGCGTGGGATCCGCCGCCGGAAACAACCCCTCTCTCGCCATTCTCTCCTCGATTTCCGCTTTCAGGAAGTCTCTTATCTCGTCGAGGTCCTTCCCGCGCCGGGGAGGCGTCTTCGGCACGTCCTCGGCGCGTCGCCTCGACGCCAGGTACTCCATCAGCTCTCGCAGCTTCTCGTCGCGTGGCGCGCGTTCCGCGACGCGCCGCTGTCTCGTCGCAGCGGCGAAGGAAGACGCGTCGTTTTCGCTCGTCGTCCTCTGCAAGTGGGCTTTAACCTCCTCGCAACGATCTCCGTCAAGCTCCTCGTTGGAACGGGACGCGTCGTTTCCGTTACTCGCGTTGAGGTAAACCTTCATCCTCTCGCAACGATCCCTGGCGATGTCCTTCGCACTTTTACCAACTACGACGTCATTACTCCCGCGCAGATCGTCGAGGATCTGTTGCCGCAGGTAATCCCCCGCCGAGTACCTCTTAAAAGTAGCCGCTCGCTCGTTCCTCCTTGCCCCCTCGTCGTCCTCCTCCTCCTGCAGTCGTTTCATCGCGGTCTCCACGCCGGAGGAGTGCCTCTTTCGGATCCTCCGCCTCCTCTCCCTCTCGCGCTTCTGCTCGTCACCCCCCAGGATGACGTTGGCGTCGCTGCGGCACTTCCTGGGAATGTAGCCGCCCGGAAACTCGTCTGGTCCGAACTTCGTGCTGTAGCCGTCCATGTTTCGGTTCCCCAGGGAGAGGCGGGACGTCGTGGAGGAGCAGGAAGAGCCATTGGATCGTCGCCACTCCTGTGCGGTCGAGGGAAACTTCTCGTGGCTCTTCAAGCCGTCCTTGAAGGAGCCGCGCGCTCGTTGCGCCGTTCTTCCGGTCGTCTCCACCAATAGACGGCCACCCTTGTCCAGCAACTGGACCATGGGCAGAGCGTCGGACGATGTGGTGAGCTGCCAGTCCCAATGCGACGGCTTGTCCAGTCTCAGTCTGATGACCGGGTCGCCGGTGGTCGACGTTGGGCTCGAGGCCCGAGCCGATATCACCGGGTGCATCGTCCTCATGGTCTCCTCGCTCCTGCAGCTTTCTTCCACGACGCCCGGGCGTCGCGGAGTTGGGTGACGGTATTTTCGAGCAATTTCCTCGCTACTTACGCAACACTTGGCTCCTACCGGAACGTCTCCGCGCGAAACTAACCTTTCTCTATTTCTGGTGAAGGTCCAACTCCGTTATTTTTACGCGAGTTCCTGCGACGTGAGGAGTCGTCAGAACCTGTTGATAATATTTTACGAGCGGTGTTACACGCTGTCGCGCGTGCTGCTGCGATATGATGGCGATCGGCTGCTTAGAGCGTTTGGTGGTTGCGCAATTCTGATTCGATATTGCACTATTTTTTTTACCGGGTTATATTATCAGAGCTGTGAGGGTCGGGTGAATATTTCTTGATACGGTCACTTGCACGGAGGAGAACTTCAAAATATGTTCACTGGTTGAACGCGGTCCGTGCGTCATCGAATTAATTTCATCGATTACATATGAAAATATATTACTCGTATAATTAACTTAAAATTGCAAGTCGATTGTATTAGCATTAATACTCCCACTTCTCCAAATCATTCCAATATCAATAAATTATCGTCACTTTTTGGTTCCCCGTAATCCTTCTGTTTTCCTTAAATAAACAGAGCCATTTATTTTTCACTTCACTTCATTTTTATTCACAATATATCGAATCATAACATTATGATATACAAAATAGGCGAATGACACGGTAACAGACGCGGTAAAAAAGGACGAGAGCTTCGCGAATGGATTAACACTGGACATTAAACTAGCGCTACGCTTCGTATGATTTTGTCATAAATATTTCACGCGAGAATATGAATCCTTTCGATAGCATATCAACGCGAAAGGGATGCCCGCTCGACTGATTGCGGAGGGTTGGCGCGATGGCACGTTTCTCGGCAAATATTTACTCTGGTTGGGCGCGTATAAATATTGGCCTCCGCACTATAACCGTGATCCCGCGCGCGTTGTCGTTCGCCGACGAGACGACTTATGTGAGATGTGTGAATCCCCGAACGAGATGCAGTCGCGTGATCCGAAAATCTCGTTATTCGTCGAGCCACGATCAATTTCCTTCGATATAATCGCGCACGGAGACCCGATAGAGTCTCCCCTGGCGGAAAAAAATCTACGCATATTTATATCAGTTCCACGCTAAAGTACGGAAGTTGGAACACATTATTGCAGTTTTTCATAGTATTGCGTCATATTCCCTAGTTAACCGTTGTGATGAACGTAGAATTTCGTTATTATTATGATTAATTACGTGTAATTATTTCGTCTATTGAAGCGAACCGTAGTTTTTTGTAGAAATGCATAAATTTTGAATTTTGAAACTACAAATATCCATGAAGATCTATGGTCAATTTCGAGTTTCCAAATTCCGTATTTTGACGTAGAATTGACGTAAAAAAAAAATCGTTGTAAATTTTTTTTCCCGCCAGTGTCGATAGCGCATCGTGATCGAATTCGCATGCGACAAAATTTGTTTTCTTTTCTACGTAGATATCGATAAAGAAATTTCTATTCAATTTAATCAAATGAAACGTCGATGGCGGATCGTGGAATTTTGTCTAGCCATTTAAAAAATTGGAAACACAAACTATTTAAATTTTTCCTCACAAAATCAAACTGTAATAGTCGAACGGTATCCCTACTCCCACTAAATAAAAGGAAAAGAGCAACAAACGCCAAATCAACCCCGCACCTTCCCTTTTGCACCCTCACCCGCGTTTCGAGTCGTTCGATCGATCGCGCGCGTTTCGTACGCAACATGTGACTGGCGTTGGGCTCGATCCCAGCCGCGACGAAGACGACGGCGTGCGGCGGCGGTATCGTAGACCGATGGCGTCACTCGAATCTTAAAATAAATTGCGGGATTTGCGGGAGGATGCAGGAATGCGTCGGTGGGACTAAGCGGGGAACGCGGTTGTATAGAGACTTTCGGAAGTACGGAAGACCGTGTTTATAAGTAATTTCGACTTTTTGTCGTCCCGATCGATCGGTTCCTGAAAACTTGTCGATTGCGTCGCGCTATTAGAGGATGCGGGGAATGTATAAGATAAAAGTAGGATAGACACCCCAGTGTTTCTGTTTAACTCAGAACGCGATAATCTCGAAATACAGCTGAGATATACGAACAATATAAAGTAGCTTTCTTATAGTGAAACTATAGATTAACATTTTTTATTTAATCTTTTCTTCGATATCTGCAACTAATTTCGAGATGATCAATGCTGAACTCGTTCTTCAACTGACTTGTCTAATTTCACTTTCACCCTATTATTTTCTCTCTTGATTTTTCTCGCCTCAAATCTTCTTCATTCCCTCTTTGGGCACGAAAGCAAAGATGTCTCTTGACTGGAAGATCGGTTGCGTCGCTCGAACGCAATCGCGAGAAGCGAAGTCCTCGGAGGATTCCGCGTAATGAATGTAAATTCTCCACTCGCTTTCTCGGATTCGCGCGTAATTGCCTCGCTCGTCGTTCGAATCTTATCAGTGGAGTTATTACAGTTGAAGGGGATTTCTTCAGGGATTCCTCTCGGGGAGTTTCGCCCGCTGCGCATGACGGCCGTTGAAAGATGAGTCTCGCGGTGTACGTATTCCCTCCCCGATAATACCTAAGCTTCGTCGATACGCGGCATCGCAACTGAATACCCTTTATTCTCCTCTTCGTTATGGAACGTAATTATAATTGCTACACAGGAATTCGTAGCGGATACCGTTTGTTCAACGAGGTTTATTCTTTGTTTTTTCGTTAACCTACCACCCATGAGGCTAAACTTACTCTTCAGTAAAGAAACTTCAATCGCTATTCTCTCATTTGTATAATACTTTTTTGAAGGTTATGTTTTTATCTACAATAAAGTCTTATATCGATATAGGCCAAACATTCATAAATAATGAGATAATAGTGACTGACATTTTTTTCCACGCGAGTAAGTTTAGCCTCACATGGTATATTCTCACGATTAAGGGTGTATCATTAATGCCGAATTCGGGGCAGATTGAGTGATTCTTCGTGAAAACGTAGACAATGAAAGTGCAGATAAAATTTGTCTGTTGCAAATACGTTTTGCTTACGAACAAAAAATATCTGAGCAATTAGGCTCTAATACCAGTGAAAACCGTCCCCGATGATCAGCCAATCCTCCATGTAGAGCGTCGAGAACAAATGATGTTGAGACGCTTGACTGTCAGGGCCTCCACGCAATTGGAGAAGAATAAAAAAATAAACATAAGAATAAAAAAGCATTATTCCGTAGAACCATCTAATGGCTCAATCATCTAGCCGCTCAAGCTCCCTTACCATCATTCCCAATACGATTACAACCTGGAAATATCCTAAAGGAATTTAAATACAATGAAATAAATTAGAAGCATGCATCAAACTATGTTTACATGTATCGAAGACATGGTCGGAGGGATCATGGGAAACGGAAAAATAGGAAATATTGGTTGAGCCATTAGATGGCTCTACGGGACAAAATGCTTATTTTTATTCTTATGCTTATTATTATTCTTATAATTCCAATTATGTGGAGGCCTTTAGATTGCCTTCTCCTCCGATTATTTAGTTGACATGATATCAGTAATAAAAGTCGCGAGTAGCTCGTGGAACTCGATTATCATTTGTCTTATTTATAGCGATTTTCCTTAGTCTTACTATTTACTACCATTGGAAACGTTAACCGATCTTCTGGCGGAAAATAATTTGACAGTCAAGCGTTTCAGTGTCATTTGTCTTTGATGCCTTCAATCGGGGATCGGCTGGTCATCAAGGACGCCTTCTACTGGTACTGGAATCTATTGCTCGGATATTTGCGCTCGTGTGCAAGACCTGCTTACAGCAGCAAAATTTGAGCTGTGCTTTTATGATATAGTTTTTCACGAAGAATCACGCTACCCGCTCCAAATGTGACGTTAATGATACACCGGGTATGTACGTCAGCCGAAAAACGCTCCCGGTTCGCTCGCAACGTGCAATTCCACCCCACGTACGCTTTTCATTTCTGCGGCGTGGCCCCAGCGTTTTATAACGCGCCCCAATTTCCTCTCCTCCCTCGTCGCGCTTTTATTCGTCGACGACACGCGTCACCGTCCGGCAGCTCCTCCATTTTTCCTCGGACGCGGAAAAATCGCTGCCTTTATTTTTACGCGAAGCGGAGCCCGTGCCGCCGTTCAGCGGCTGCAACCTCGTTCGCCAACGTCGTATAACGCGTGTCGTTGCCGCTCCAACTGACGGACCGCGCGCGAGCGCGCGTGCCCTTATTTTCACGGCACGCTGAAAAAAATAACTTGGACAGTTTAATAAAAATCTGGGAGATCATGATTAAACGGTTTGGTAAAATATATATGGAGCTTTCATCTGTTTGGTTAAACTGACCATTTTCTGATTAGAATCATTGGAAATTTAGTTAAAATAACTAAATATTTGGTTCGACTTACCAGTATTTTGATTCGAATAACTAAATTTATTTAATCAAATGCGTTTTGTCATTTTCACCGAGTTATTTTTCTCAGTGTGGTCATCGAGAAAAATCCCTCCGCGCGTATTATTAGCGAGTCGCCGGGCGGGGCGCTTTACCGGGGTCAGCCTATGTTTGGAGGGAGGTAAAGTTCATTTAATGCCATTAACCGCGTACGTGCGGCGTACGCTCGCACTCACGCCGCGCGCGATGTCGTGGTGCGGACGGCGGTGGAAAAGAGGAACGAACGATCGAACGCGGCGGAGACGAAAGCTCTCGAGGATCGCGCGCGAGGGGCTATTTTGCTTATTTGAGCGTAATCGAGAAAAATGTCCACTCGATGCGCTGGTCTGCAGAGTTAAAGTTTAAACGGCGGATCAACTGTGGGATTTTTTGTTGCGTAGTTCTGTTTTCACTGCACGAGGCGTCACTTATGACACCGTATCTTTTCGGGGAATTCTAGGAGATCGGATCGTTTCCACGAACGTCGTGTTTCAATGGCGCGAGGAATGAAAATCGCTTCCCGCTAACCACGCGCGCAGCTCTTCCGATCTTATAACTCCCAGAGTGCACCTCGAGTGGGAACGATTTATCGCGGCCTTTAACGCGCGCTTCGCCCCGTGTCCATTACGGATAAGCCTGTAAACATCACAGCCGGTGCAACGTTCTCTCGCGGATATAAAGGAACTTATAACGATCGTTAAACCGTATCTCGCTTCGAGCTGCAGAGTATATTTACGAGTGGATAAAGAAGAGAGAAGGAGGAAGAGTACGTTGGAGTGAGATATTATATAGCTACCGGATGTCGGACGTACAGCACTCACATCCCGTCTGCGCGCGCCACGCGGCGTTGACGGGGAGGGGGGAGAGAGAGAGAGAGCATTCGGATTTTCGTCGCACTTCATTCGGCGCATCGCGAGGAATAACGAATCTCGAGGAAAATCGGGCGTCGCCTCGATTTTGCAATCGGGACGATCTCGCGTAAACAGGGTCATCAAACCGACGCGACGCCTGCGTTCCAATTTTCGTCTTTCCTCGTATACCTCTCTCCGTCGTCGTATAGATACTTTTCTTCGTCTTAACTCGATGCGAAGATCGGGGACGGCGAAATCGACGCGGCCAGGTGATGTTTATCGGATATAATTAGATCGGAGAGCGCGAAGACTCCGATAGTTCACTTCCCTCTTTCCTCCTTTTCTACTTCTTTTCTTTTAAACTTCCCCTGAATATCAATCCACGACGAAAGCCTCTTCCGAGAGCCCCGCTTCTCGCAATTTCACGGGCAAACAATATAAATTCGACGTGCGTTTGCCAAGGAGCTTTCCTCGCATTCGCCAAGCAGCTGTTCGACGCGCGTACGGCTGAAACGAGTCGCTTGGGCCACTTTACGAGTGGCGCGTTAATCCGCAACGCTCTCCCGGTATCACGAATAGGTCAGGGCCGGGCGGTGGGTGCGCTCCTAAAACGCGTGTACCGATGTTAACGCGGGTAATGCTCCGGGCCTCGTCGGTGTTATACTTGTTTGTCGTAAATAACTAATTAATTCGAGGTGATTAGCAGTAGGAGGAGGAGGAGGAAGAGAGAGAGAGAGAGAGGGAGAGGAGAAGTTGGAACATTCCCCCGGCAGGGGAAGCGGCGAAGCTCGCGATTCGCGAGTGTGTTCTCCGTAACAAAACAACCGCTTACCATTAATTATTAGATCGCCCCGACGACCTGGGATCGAATTTTGTTTCACGTGTACGAGGAAAAAAAGGGATCGTAGGTTGCAACGGTACCGTGGGTGGAAGGTTCGTTAAAGGGCGATGTCGAATTTTAAGAATATTATGCGCTACTGGGATTTTGAGTATTTCGAATGGAAGGATTGCTCTACGTAGGTACACAGATAAAATAGTTGGGTTGGTCCAAGAAAAAATTATTCGACTCGATGAAATGCCGTCGGTCATTGGCGGTTAAATAAATATTTGTCAAGAGTGAAATAACCGATGTACATTGTTGAAAGATACGAATTGGAAACAGTCAATCGGAGGAAACTTGTCATCCAATGACAATTTCATCAATTGAACATTTATACACTGAGAAAAAAGTAGTATAGATTTGATGAAATTAACAGTCATGGGCGAGGAATGCAGATTTAGAGTTACTTGTTTTTATATTTCCAATTACTTTTTTTCAGTTTATTTATTCGTATTTGAGCAAATTTGAATGAAAAAAAATGTTCATATACTTTTTTGGCTTTATAAAGGCGTTCTTTGGCGCATACGAGCTTTTGACATCAGTGACAAGATATGTGAATGCTCATGAGAGCGGTTACTCGCTCGTTGTAAGTTTGACCTATTATCACCTTCTACGCGTTAAGGGTACAGCTCCTGCTTCTCCACCTCTGGTAAAAGCGGCGAGCTCTAAAAGTTTCCAACTTCGCTCAGCCGAAAAAGCTTGTTCTTCCTCGGGGTTCGAAGCGAAAAAACAAACTCACTATTTATAACCGCGGTGAGTAAATGACGGCTGGCCATCTCTACTACGCGCAGGAGTTAAGCGCTATTATCTAACGTTTAGCATTATATATACATATACTTATATCATCGCACATGTTTTATATACACGAAGACATAGTTGCCAAAATTTCAGAAACGAAGTCGTTAATTTTTTACCCCACTTACCTGTCAGACGCAAATTTATTTCTTTGCAAAAATCGTAGTTAATTTCGTTCGGTGCCATTACTAAGACAAGAATTTCAAATACCGATGCACATATTTACACATTCAAGGACGTGCTGTAATTTATGTAGACGAAGGATGCTGGGAGGGAGATTGTCGAGACGATTTATCAAGACACACGATTCTATACAGCATAGAAAATAATAATTTATTTAGCAGTCAGCGGGAATATAAACGTACAGCAGATCTCGGGGGGTTGTCGCGGAAAAACGAGAACGCGAAAGATCGATCCCACCGATCGATCCTGAACTAATGGTATAAGTACGTATACGAAACATTTTTCTTCTCCACCCGCAGAGGGTTGCGCCCGCGATATGCTCCGCTTCTATGTCGCCGTTGCGAAAGAACTTAACGATAATTAATTAGCTCCGCGTACGCGGTGCGACGTGACGAGCGGGATAATTATCAAGAGTCACGGAGGGGTGATGAGTATAACGTGACGCTGACGAGCGAACAAATCTCAACCCCCCCTGTTTCTTCCCACTCAAAAAATTCTTGCTCGACGATGTTTCGTTATTCATTTTCTCAAACGAATTTGCTTTCAAATTTTTTTCTCGAAAATGATTCATATACTGATTGCAAATAAAAATGGGCGAAAGCATCATCGAATTGGTACTTGTAAAAATTGCAGAGATGTTGGAAATTGCAGTCGATATCAATTTTATTGCCGAAGTAACGATTATGTCGTTGCTTCAATAATGAGTCGTTTACAGTTCCACATAAAACGCATTAACCTACGATAATTATTGCTAGTTTGGAAATGCCATTGCTGCATCGACACGAATATATTATTACTTTAGCAATAACAATCGTCACTACTGCTATTCCAGAATTCCGCAATATTTCAATTGCAAGCTTTCATTCCACTTTCTCAAAATGAAGTGGCTTTTCGTCCCATCTCTGTCCCTTTGACCTCGCCGCATACCTACCAACGAAATCGTTCCCTATACGATGTCAAATAAACCTATTTAAAAATAACGTTATAAATTGTTCTTGCATGGTCAACGAGGATTTATTATTATAACTTCTTTCATTTAATATTGCGTCACCGAGCTCCCTACGAGTCGCATCGGCAATGTGAGAAATAAGGTAAATGTATATCTCTCTCTCCCTATATATATCTATATATATGTATATATGTGTCGACGACGCGTGTTACCATGCCCGCGACAAATGCGAAAACGACGATGATGAAGGTATGGAAACGACTGAAGAAAACAGAAGGACTTATGAAAAAAATACCCGCAACGACACACGACAAACGATGAAAGGAAGCACGCCTACGTCTCTCGTTACGTATATTTGCTGCAGCGAATTGCACGTATGTAAAGGAAGATCGCTATCGTGCGTACATACGTGTACGTGCGCGGATACACGCGGGCCTTAAAGGCACGCTACTCGCAACACGACAGCTCGTTAAGGCCCGCTCTCGTCGGCTCTGTTCTACCAAGTACCTCCGGCCTAGTCTCCTTATAATTACAATTACGCGATAGAGCCTAACGATACATCGGCAGACGTGATCTTTACGCGAGGTAACGTTGCGAAACGGATTTACTCTCTTTCTCTTCTCTTCTCTCCGTCTTTATCTATTTATCTCTCTCCCTCTTTTTCCCTGCCTCGCCCTCCGTGGCGAAGATCGACCCAGAGGCCGACGTCGAACTCGAAGACGCTTATAATTAAGGATGCCTTCGCGTGCGTGCATATTTATGCGCATTCCTTCTACGGGAACGCAGGTGAACATTTATAGTTTTCACGCGTGCTTCTATGTGTGACGTGTATGAATATTCACATCTTCTTGTACGCGTGTACTGTAGCATACATATGTATGTAGGTATGTAATCATTACGCGTGTGCATTAAGAGAAATAATTGCTAGTGTCAACAAAAAAAATATTTTTTTTTAAATAAAAATATGTGATTTTGTAGATTTGGAAAAATACAGATTCTTGATCGAAGAATATGTATTCTGGATTCTCAAGACTACCGTCGTGGGAAGAAGAAATTCTCTCTGCGCAAAAAAAACAATTGCTAGAGCCTAACAAATATTTTCTCGTGCAAAGACAACCAGAGTTTGATCCCGAAATTATGTTATCTTTTTGATCGAAGAAAACATTTTTTTGGCACCAGCAATTATTTCTCTCAGTGTACACACCTAAAAAGTACACGTTGATGGGGGATGATCGCGGAACGAGAAGAACGACTTGCGAGAATCTCTCATCATGCGGTGATTAAAATCACTGCAACGAAGATGCGCGTCATTTGAGATGGTCGCTTCCTGCGCTCAATTTTTCTCTCCTCCGAAGTCTCAGTGATTCTTCTCGTTCCGTCGTTGATATTCGTCAGGAATGTGTATGAACTAGAGCGTAATATGGGTAATTGCATGTATACGCGTTAACAAAAATTCGCGGTCGGAGAAACGCTCGGAGATTCGCAAATAGGAAGCGATCGACGGGGAATATCTTGAAACGAGACTGAATTGAAAGGCGCGAATAGGTTCTCCTCCGGAGGCGAAGGGTTAGAGGCACTATGCGATCTACACCTTGCAGTAAAAAACGTAGGGTTGATCGAGGCGAGGGCTTGCGTTTGCGGGGGCCAAGCGAACAGTACCTGCTTTCTCGACAGCGACTTTTCCCTTCTTCATCTTCTCGCGCTGCACCTAGAAGAGAGAAAAAATTTCGTGGAAATTAGTAAATGCAGTATAGCAATAAGATCAGTTTCAAATGCACCAGCCCTAAGCAAGAAAAGTCAGAAGACCGACGAATTATTCTCTCGACTCACCTCATCCTCAAGAGAATGCTTCACCGATCGATCGGTCCTCCGTTCGACGCTCGCCGACCCTGCCGTCTCCTCCTCGTAATCTCTGCCTTCCATCGGTGTCCCAGGAGCCTTTCTCTTGCCCCGCATCTTTACGACGCGAGCCGGTCCATCCAAATCCCTTTCATCTTTCTCCAGGCTGATCACAGTACATTCACTCTTAAACTGTACACTCTTTCTGCTCCTTCCAGACTCCACCGACCCCGAAGGTGATTCAAGGATCGCTCCTCGTCTTCTCGGCTCGTTCGGAAGCTGCAGCAGCTTTTCGGCTGTTCCTCTCTGTCGTATCACATTCTTGGCGATTATGGTATACGTTACGTCGTTATCCATCCTATTCATCGACTCCCTCTCGCCCTCTTTCTTCTTCTCATCTTCCACCCTCTTCGTCGTCGATCCGACGATCGTACCCTCCCCTATCATCATCCTTCTCGCTTCCTCTGCGGCTATCACGGCACTATCGTTACTTTTAGAATTCAAGTCGGTCTCCCGCCGAATCTCGTAATACTTAACGAAGCTCCTAACACTACCGGGGACTATCGATACGATATCATCGTGGGATTGGTCGGTACTTACGGCTACGGGTGTTACGGCGTTATTGTCAATATTATTACATCGGGTCGGAGGAGTATTTCTAGCTATGGCACACTTATCGACGCTAATAACCGTCTCTTCTATGTCTACTCTTGCCGTGCTCGCGCTGCGGAGGTTCCCCTCTTCGCGCTCGGCACGCGCACCGCTGGTACGACCGGAGTGCGCTCTCTTATCGACACGTTCATCAGTCTTTTCGCTACTGGCGATAGCGCCATCCAGAGGTTCCTTCGGGGCGACGGGTTCCTCGCGTTTATCGGAGACCACGACGTCCTGGTTGACCTCCCGTTGTTTCGTCCTCGACTTCTCGTCAGAATTAACGACATCACGGCGATTCGTCACGGGTGTGACGTCGCCAGCGCCTCGCGCAATGACGTTATCTTCATTGGTGACCGCTCGCAACTTGATCGCGCTGAAATTGTACAACAACTCAGCCAACACGTCACTCTTCGCTTCACCGGCGCTCTTGTTTCCTCGCGCGAACGTCGCGGTCGAATTGGGGACCGGTGGGTTTATCTTCCTCGTGTGCGGTGTTCCCACGTTGTATTGGCTCAATTGAATCCTCGTTGGAGCGCCAGAGGAGATATTGCTTTGGATGTTTGATAAATCTGGTTTGAAAGTGTTGGCAATAGGATGAACGGCTATTCCTCTGTCCGTCTTCGACATCTCGGGTTGCTTTGGTTTTTCGATCTTTTGATACTGAAGATCATTTACCTTTATAATATCGCTATTAGGACCAGTTGAACCTCTTTCCGAGATATTCGACGACGAATCAATGATGCTGTTACATTCGATCCTTATCTCTTCAGGTTTTTCCATCACCGGTTTCTTCAGAGTCTTTGGACGTGGAATTTTATCATCAATTGATTGGTCAGATGCCGAAGAGTTTTTCTGAGGAGTCTTCAAGTGAGCAGCTATAACCTGACAAGGTCCTTCCTGCCAGGTATCTTGCAATTGCAGGTCTTCCTTTAACATGTGCTCCAGGAAGAAATTTCGACGTATCTCGATGGGGACTACTCTGTTTCCAGAAGAAATGATATTTTTCCGATCGACGTCTTCAAGGCTCTTCGTTAAATAGGCTGAACTGTCATTATTATTACTTGTAATGACATCTTCACGGTTTATAT
The DNA here is from genome assembly GCA_963678675.1 of Xiphydria camelus. Lineage (NCBI taxonomy): Eukaryota > Metazoa > Arthropoda > Insecta > Hymenoptera > Xiphydriidae > Xiphydria > Xiphydria camelus. The sequence continues at coordinate 23,040,941 of OY783197.1, read as the reverse complement.
CGACCTCGATTCCTCCGAGAATTTCTCCCTTTCCAGCTGAATCTTTCTTCTGGTCGTCACGTTCGATCATATTATCGTCGTCTGTAAATTTCTCATCGTCCATCGAATCGCTCCACTTCATATCCTCGTCATCGTCGTCGTTCGACAGATCCCAAAGTGACTGATCTATGAAGATTTGTCGCTTCTGCGCCACTCCGCCGCAAGATTTATCGCGCGTGACGTTTGCCGTCTCTGTCGTTGTGTCACGCTCTCCCTCGACGACTGTTTCTCCCTCGGGAATTCTCTGAGTAACGGCAAACTCGGCGTATCCGTCAATCCGATCCCCCTTTCTCATCTCGGCATTCGAACCGCCGCTCCGCGTCGCATCAACATTCATCACGGATCCATCGTCTTTGTCACCGTACGAAGTGGACCAATTATTGCCGCATTCTCCACACTCGTCGTTGTGTAAACCACTCGTGATTTCACCGATCGTTCGACTGGAAGGAACGTCGGCATCCGTCAAATTAATATTATTAATCGACTCATTGATCTTATCTTTGCGCGATTTTACACTTGCCGTCACCTCGGCTCGCTCTTCATCGTTTTCGCCAGATCCCGAAGGAACACTCTCTACGCAAGCTTTCACAATGAACGTCTGGAACGAATTTTCAGGCGATTCCGAAAAATCATCCGACGGGTGATCGGATTCTTCATGGTGTACGTGTATCTTCATTCGATCTACTTCGCTCATCCTCACATTCTCGCGAACGTTACAGTTCGTTTCGATCTTCTCGCTATTCAACAGCGAGTGAAAAGGAACTTCACCGAATTCGTCGATCCCCGAAGGTACGACTTTCGTGGTATTGGAAGTAGTTTTCTCCGCAGCAACTGTATCGATAAGGTCCACCGGAAGCGATTCGAAATTCTGCAGGCTGTCGCTGCAGGCCACGTCTTCCTCGCCAGGATCCGAAGCGGAAGAACTGGGTGACCGAACGACGAACCTGACTTTCGTCGCGGAACGATTGTGGCTAGACGCGACGCTGTCCTCGAAAGTGTCGTCCCTGAAGAGGCCCGACGAAGACTTCTCGACGATCCTTGACCTCTTGCTCCGATTGATGTAATTGTCGAACACGAAGTGACTGTTCGCGTGGAAACTGTCATTCTCCAGAGAACCATTCCACTTTTCCAGGCACTTTTCGAATGGTACATTGGTCGTGGTCACTCTGAAGCAGACCTCTTCGTTCTCGTCATCGTTGCGGTTGATCTCTTCATTCGTCGACCGGTTCGAGCTAAACGTCATCACGCGTTCTTCTTTCTTCAGAGTTATCGATCGTTGACCGACCTCCTTACCTCCCGAACTCATCATCGACGATTCGGCCATGACACTTTGAAAGTCTTGCGAGGTGAATAAGAGCGGAGGATATTTGTTTGGTTTTGGTTTCTTCCTTTCGAACGATTCAAAAGCTTCGAAGCTAGTATTAGTTTGGGATTCAGTCAATTTTGGTTCTTCGTGATCCTTCTTCCAGCTTTGTTCCATCTCTTCACCTTCCCTCGTGATAGCTTCAGCCGGAAGTGGAAAGTCTTCGAAGAATCTCGTCTTCTTCTCTTCGTCATCGACGACTATCCTCATTTTTTGGCACACTTTAGAATTCGTTGTTGTCGCGGCAAAATTCGCTTCACCAGTGAAGGAGCGAAGACGAAGATCACTCGCGGGAGGTTGTCGGCTGACCCGTGTCGGAGGTAGAGGCGGTGGCAAACGCGGTTTCCAGTCCCTCCTCGGCCGCGAACCGACGGAAGCTGGCGATGTCTCCTTCGCGCCAACGGAACCGGCTTTCGTCAGCGACGGGCTTTTGTGCTTCCGTCGTCGAGGTGGAATCGGAGGTGGGATTGCGGGTTCGTCTGAAATGCACGCGATGATCGGAGGTTTGAATACAGCAGGTTTCATTCTCGAGTTCTCGTTATCGACCGGCATTTCTAATTAGATTCGTAGAGTTCCCTCATCAGGTAACGCTGAGCTGCGGCTCACCTTTCTTCATAGCGAATAGCCTAGCGTTGCACTGAATTTCGAAAACTATCGCGCGAACGAAGTCGAGGGTTGGCTTTCACGGACGGAAACGCGGAAACACGACGCGCGATGATGGCTACGAGGGTAGGCCGCCCGCGAGGCACTAAGGCGAGTCCTTAGGAATGACTTCCATTCCCACTCCCCGCCTAGTCTTGAAAGCGGATCTAGAATTACCATTTGTCAAAGCTCGAGGCTCGTAACCGATATTTTTCTAATGGGAATTTACTCGTAAGAATATATCGAATTTGATTTTTTCACAGCTTAGGTAAATTAGAAAGCCAACTTTCAATTAGGTAGATTAAAAAAGGAAAATCTCTCCCTGTTCATTTCAATCCCTCCAATTATAATTAGAGTCGTATTATAGATACTTCTTGAAAATATCTAACTACCTAATAAGTACTACATTTTCTTTCGAATAATGACTGATAGCGTAGGAGAAATCGCGATTGTGTCTAATCACTTTTCATTACGACGAGAGTGGAGTTTCTCTACCCTCTCTCCTCTCCTCTCTCCCCAAAGCCCAGAGCAGTGCTTCACTAAACGGATCAACGCAATTCGATTAGCGACGGGAAGAGCGTAGTTATACATACAACTCGGCGGCCCGTATCTAATGGCATTTTTCACAAGGCACGTATAAAACGTACATGCTTCGATAGCAGCGTCGGAGAAGAAATTAAAGTGGCGATGTGGAATTTAATAAAGGAGCTTTTAAATACGCAAAGGGAAACCAAGGCGGGGAAAGAATGGCATACGTTACGCAAACAGCGCGGAATGTTTTGTTTTAGAAATAGTCGGAAGGGCGCCGAGGAGAGAGATTTTTCTTTTCTCGAGGGTAGTGCAATTGGATGTCGGAAGGAATTATTCAGAGCGGACCGAGAGGAAGACTTACTCGATTAGATGAAAACCTGGCGGCTGGTTCTGCTCAGATCGAAGTCTTCGATGCTGAGGAGGATGCTGGCGGAAGCCAAATTGTTAATCTCGGCTACTTCCGTTAAATACAAGCTGTTCGATTTGTGATTGCCCATGACACTCGAAGGTGCGCTACTGTAGGCGCTGGATGTGGTTTGTACCGACGATACATCTGGGGTTTTTTGCGTCACCCACTTATTCGTCACACTGGAAGAGTCCGTTTCGGATGTGACATCGAATTTGATGTTTCTGGAAGCATTCGCACGGAAGTGGGAATTTATTGTCCGCTGATTCGACTGCGGTATATTTCCGCACGTCGATATGGATGACTAACGTTTTTTGACGTATCGTGACGATTTTTGAAGATTGTTATGACTCTTTTTATCAGGGGGAGTAATAATCTTATTATTCGTTTGGAATATATAGCCGGAGTAAATAGTCTTTATATCTTTTGTGCCATTTTTTAATATTTACCATAGATATAAATACAAAACGTTGTCAATTAACAAGTCGATTAGATAACTCGATACTTGATTAATATCAGCAGACTCGACAGAGTCTCGCGTCAAGTACAGCATAAAATAGACTGATAATTCACGACGACTCACTGGAGATAATTATTTTCGATCGTCTCCTGACACTGGAGTTGTTTCGTATGGCTCCTCTGATTCGGAGTTACTTGCGAAAGCACCAGTTCTACCGTTTCCGATGAATTCTGCAACATCTTCAGGGCCTCCTCGTAGCGCAGGTTCAGCAGGCTCTGCCCGCTGATGGCCACGATTCTGTCACCTAAATTTCATTGACGAGTTGGTGAGGAATTCGTTGAGGAATTGTTTGATTTGTGTTTTCAATTATTTTTTATTTAGCGGTACCTTTATTGACATTTCCAGCCATGTCAGCCGAACCTCCAACCGACACTGCTTGAACGTAAACGCCTCCATCGTTGCCTTCCATCACTTGCAACCCTATACTTCCGCCATGACCTCTTTCCAGTTTGATCGTATGCAGAATACGCTCTTCCGCGAAGGACATCTCCTCCAGCCTGGCCGCTAATGACGCCGACATCGTTTCATCGGCAGGAACGTGAAAGGTCTCGTCATCCGTTCTGATGTCGGCATCTGAAAATGTCAGTTTATGCATATATAAATAATTGATATACTTGAATCGGAATATCTGTAGAAATGTATGTTTATTCAAAGAGCCTCTTCTCTTTCAAAGGCATTTGAGAAATCTACATTTTCCATAAAAGAAATGCATTTCCCAGTTGTTATCCTATGATAGGCGTCTGTATTAGATATAAAAACGCACGTCGATACGCGTGATACTCACTGAGCACGTAAGCCTCGGGCATGGGAGACTCCGTCGACTGCGCAGAAGTGGACTGGATCGACGAGGCGGTATCCGACTTGAGGGATAATGATTCCATGTCGTCGGTAAGGGTGGAATCCCTCTGAGCCAAGCTGCTGTAAATAGCCCTGGTACCCATCTTCACACCCAGACGACGCGGTAGACTAGGCGTTCGAAATCCGCTCGCTTGCCTCGCGGTACCGTAATTCGGAAGACTGGACGTTTTCACCTGATGTAATTCCGAGTTGCGATTTTTAATCGGGTCACGGGGGGCGAATAATGAAATCGAATGATTCGCCGGTTACCTTGTCGAGCGCTTTCTTCGCGTCCGTCACATCCCACACTTCCACCGGGATAGGGAAGTCTGTCTTCTTCGGGAGACCGCTCTTGTTGATCGCCGCGTAAAGGTCTTCAGGTTTCTTCGCCAGGGTGTCTAAATCGTTCGACGAGGCGGGCTTGGGAAGCGAGTAAATGACACCGCTTTCACGCTCGATTCCTAAGTCGGGATAGCTGTAGAGCTTGTCATCCCTCGACTCCAGGTTTTCTCGCATCATCAGCTCCTTCCTGATCGTGGAACCTCGCTCCGACTCGTCTTCCGTGTCCCGCGATTCGCCTTCTGGCTCCAGACGCGTGTGCACCTGAGCGTAAAGAGCGTCCTCTTCGGGGGTGTAGCAGACGGGCTCCGCTGGCACCGGCGTCTTTGGTTTCGAAGTCGACTCCTTCTGCGGGTTCTCGTTTTCTTTGTTCTGATACTCCTCCAACTGCATGGGATACTTCGTGTTCAGCTGCTTCTTTACGGTGCTCGCGATGGATATCTTCGTCTTCCCGCTGTCGGGTTTTGCCTTCGGCGGTGGCGAGTTGGGCTCCACTGTCAGTGGGACACCGAAATCTGCGAGAAACATGAAATGATATAGGAGTGATGAGGTACTGAAAGAGAGAATTTTTCAAAGGGGTGAGAAGAGGTGAAAGACGCTTACCCGTTGCCAGGCCTTGAAGAGACGTCAATTCGGAGCGTAGTTTCAAGAAGAACTGATGGTGCAGAGACGTTAGTTTGAATGCAAAGTAACTCCTGAAAGAAACGACGTAGTCGGATATTCATACGATTCGTATACAACCACCTTCATCGAATTCGACATTTAAGTACAAATCTCTTATAAATCCCACTGCACTCACTTTCTATGATCCATCTTCAGCTTAAACTTGCATCTCTTTCCATTCAGCCTGCTGTGCACTACGAGGCAGCTCTTACTATAACTCAACGTCTGAATATCTTTCCAATGAAAGCTAGCCAATTCGACCCTCTCCCTCGGTCCTCCTCCCCTGTCAAAAATCGTCATCCCTTCGCCATGGATGGCCAGCCAGACGTTGCTGTCAGTCTTTTTCGATTTGCCAACCTTGTTGTTGACGTTTTTATTATTCGAGTTATTATTCGCTTCCACCTTCAAAGGTTTCACTGGTTTCCTTGGCACTGCATAAATGTCATCGTTAATGCTCACGCTCTTCGGCAGCCTCATTTTCTGCTCGTCAGTGTACGGTATCCGAAGAACGTCGCCTCGAGTCTCCAATCGCGGGCTGTCCGTTTTACCGTAGAGCTTGTCGATCTCGTAAATGTTCTCCGTCTCCAAGTGAAGCCTATCGATGACGTCACGCTCCCCCTTATTCTTCTCCCTCTGGATCATCACCTTGGCGAGTTCCTTCGAGTCGATCGTCGCTATGTAATAGTGCGATCCGTAATCCTGAAGCGTCTGAGCGTGAGTTATGAACATTTCCTCGGCTTTGTTGGCATCCAAGCCGCGCCTCTCCCGATGAGCCTGGTGAAGCTGAGCTCGGAGCGCCTCGCTGCTATTATCGGGTTGCTGCGATTGATCCTGATTCAGGATCAGGGACTCGGGCAAGTAGTGCTCCAGTAAAAAGTAGTCACCGCATCCGTGTTCCTGTGTGAAAAGCGAATAGTACCTTTATAGAAAACTGCATTTTGCAGATGAGCCTCTCATAAACTAAACTAGGGATAAGCCTGGGTGATCGGTGGACTTTCATTGGCGAGCAGCACTTCTTTCGGAGAGCTCGAGTGGTCCCTAACGACGTACTTCGTTTTCCGCTAGTGAGAAAGGGATTCGGGGTAGCGTCCGAGAGGGTTGTAAAAAAATGAGAAAGGTAGACAAGGCACGCGACGCCTTGAATTATATCTCGTAGAGATAATCTAAGCGTACCGTCAAATTTATCATTAATAAATATTTGGTCAACGTGGGGAGAAAGAGGATTTGAGGTAATATTTCGTAGGCCATTCTGGTTGGCATATCACGTGAGCTTCCTGAGAGGTCACGAAAAAAAATTGACTAAAGTTCTTCATTCGTTTTACTCTCTAACAACGATCCGAAGAAACTGCCCATAGCACTTGGTAGAACGTAATAAATTCCAACGTTTTCTACGAACTCCACACGTGTCGTGCAAAGTTCATTAGAAATTAAATTCACCATTAATGGGTCGTGCGAGTAACTTTCCCCATTCCGCCTCGCTCTCACTGTACATTTCTCTCTCTATCTCTCGTCCTCTCGCCCCTTTTTCTTTCTCACTCCGTCTCTCAGACGCTTGTGTTGGGAGAATAAAAACTTCTCCCGCGCATAAAAAAATACTACCGCCAGCCGGGAGTCAAGCACCACTCGAGCGTACGGTGCCTCGGTAAATAAGCGTATATATAATTATGTAATTAGGACTCACGTTTACGTTGTAATTCCCGAATTCGGCTTGAAGGGCCAGCCCCGTCAGGTTGATCAGCTGCGACAGTGGACACACCAATTGCTGCTCCAAAATGCACCGACGTATTTGCAGGTAGAGCAAGTGCTTCGAAATCCAGCTCCTGAAAAATGTCTTTCGTAAGAGCGATGTTCGGATATCGTTAAATGCCAAAGAGTGGAGTAAAAATGAGACGGAGGAGGGGACCTCACTTAAACACATAATGAAACGAGAGATCGATATACCTTATCCCCCGAAGAGAAGGCAGGAAAAAGCGCAGTCTCAGGTACAGCATGAAGCTCACCGGTAGCCCTAGGAGGCCTTTGCTCTTGCCGTTGTTTAACCAACCGGGGGGCGCGACCTTATTTAATTTCGTGTCCGGAGGTAGCATGGCGAAATCCCCAGCCAGCAGAGCCGCCAGTCCCATGGTGAAGTTCTCTTCGAGATCTTCCGCCTGAACGATCGCCTGGAAAGGGGATCGATCAAACGCTTTAAAGCAATGACGACGCTACGAACTTTCCTCGAAACATAATTGAAGGGTGGGTCGCGACAACGTCACGAGTTACGCGCCGAGAAAGTTGAGTTCGGGGAAAGGGCCAATTGTTCCATCGGCTTATCTCTTTAGTTCGCAATGGAGCAGCTTTGTTAGACTTTGGATACCTCTAACGAGGAAACGTTTCGCTGTTACGTTCTTCGATTAACTTGGCGTGAATTGAAGCGGATCGAATGGTAATCAAGTACTCGCACTTCGTAACGTTTCCATTTGTACCCTCCTATCGTACACACGTTTACGTGTAGTTTACGCGAGCTGGAAGCTCTCGTCTTTTCATCGTTCGCTCTATCGGGTCTCCATATTCGAGGGAAAATCTCATTCTTTTAACCCGGATGCTGAACAATTTTGTTTTTCTCACTAAAACCGATACATTTATGTATAGCTGAGCTTGTATGCTTTTATATGGACAGATGGACATTGAAAAGTCCACTGCCACTTCCTTTATTTCTTTATTGTTATATTTTTTACTCATATTTTAATTTCTTTCCTATCGATTTTTCACTTGTCCTGCTTACTTTTATCGAGGCACTATACATCCCTTTATCATATGAGGCTAAACGTATTCGCCAGCAAAGAAACTTTAATCACTATTATCTCGTTATTTATAAACTTTTGGCTCATATTTATGTAACACTTTTTTGAAGATTATATTTTTATCTATAACAAAGCCTTATATCGATTCAAGCCAAAAGTTAATAAATAATGAGATAATGGTGACTGAAGTTCCTTTTTCATGGCGAATAAGTTTAGTCTCATATATTTATCTTTGAGTATTTTTACACGCGAGCCTCATTCAAGAATCTCGTCTAAATAATGATTAACCATTATATCAACAAGTACAATATTTATACGTATACTTATGATATATGGTACGGATTCTCCTCGGAGAACGTTATGTCTTAGAGTATAATAAACTTAATCCTATAACACCCCATTCTCTCTATCTACTTATTCTCTCTTTGTTTCTCTCTCTTTCTCCACAACAGAGCTAGAGCATAAACCACCCAACGAGCGCGGTACCATTCTATTCCACCGCCGAATATGGAACATTGCCTTTTGAATGAAAATTTCTCGCAGATATAATTGCACGATAAATTGAACCGCTTATCGGTCTCGGCCACTCCATCCCCTGGAATGACTTGGCGATAGTTCGCCGGAATGAATTACACCCTTGATCGAGTTTCAATCATTTTTGTCATTCAGGGTCACGTTAGCTGCTCCCGTTATTGACTTACCTCCGTGGCACATGAATCAGGAATTTTTTTGTCTATTACTGCCGATGACGCGAAGGCGATATATATATAGAACCTTTATACGTATTCGATTAATGGGATGGGGGTGGCAGTGGGGGTGTGGAGGGAGGGGGAGGGAGTAGATCGCCGAAGCTTTGCTGGTTTATAAAATAGGCAACGCTTTCGAAGTGACAATGATTCGAGAATAAATCTTGACAGACCGCAATATTTTTGTGTCACTTCGAAATCGATGGGACTTAACTTTAGTCTATGTATAATATTATGCAAAGTAGTGCACTCACCTGGAATAGGTCGCCGGCTGTAACTTTCTGAGAGTCGCAAGTCACCTCCACTCGTTGTCCGGTTAGCAGTATAACTACGATTCGGCCCACGGTGCCAGTCTGATAATTAAAAATGTTAATTAGATGAACCGATCGAGGAAAAACTTCCTCCTTGATTCCTTTAATCAGATTAAAAGAGGATAGTGGATTCGATATGTTATTCCAAAGTAAATTTGTACGTTAAAAATCTCTCAGGATTATGATATTAACATTTAATTAAAGGCTATACTGAGTTTAACTGTATAAGTAGTCAGTCGAGTCGCTCCATATATTCGGCGTGACACTTTGTTGAGTTTCTTGATATTTGGCAGTCCTATCTAATGCTCACGGATCCGTAAAGACAAAGGCCAACTCGAGATTAGAGTGCATTCGACATTATTATCTGGCGTTAAAGAAACACAGTTTGAAATTTTTTAATAAACATATTTTCCTAAAAATTGTAAATGAATATACTTAAAAGTCACTAGTTAAAAAAGTTCGAGCAGAGGTGAGATTCAACTCCTCCCCTACAAAAGTTGACTACAATACGAACATAGCTTCTTAGACAACTCGGCCATTTTGACTGTGGAGATTTTTCGTCTTTACGAATAAGAACAGACGAATAATTTATTTATTTCGGAACTATAGAGGGTATGTATAAGTGTCGAGTTATTTACTCAGCAAGATCCGGTATGGTCTAGTGGCTAGGATACCTGGCTCTCACCCAGGAGGCTCGGGTTCGATTCCCGGTACCGGAAATTTTTTTTTCTTTTATTATTACAAAAATATGATCCTTTATGAACGCAATTTCGGCATGTTATTAATATATTGATATTTGTTTTCGTTATATTGTAAACGCGTACGTTTATTGCAAATATCGGACGTTCATCATGATTGGAAAATATAATTAACTTCACGAAGAGGAAAAAAGTGGAATACGAATAATATATTTAATTGATCACTATTTACAAGGCGGTTAATTAAAAATAGTATCTTTCAATATGATTTTGTAAAAAAAACATTTAACGGGTTCAGGATCGGCTTAAATTCCTAAAATCGGGAAATATATTTTTAGGTCACAATCATTTCGGACGTTTCTATAATTTCATCATCTACTAAATCTCAATATCACCTGCAGTATAATCTAAAATTACTCACCAGGAAAGAAACTTCAGCCACTATAATATTATTTCAGTATTTATGAATTTTCGGCCTATATCGATATAAGACTATTGTAGATAAAAACGTAATCTTCAAAAAAGTATTATATAAATATGAATCAAAAGGGAAGTAAGCTTAGCCTCATATGGTATGATCCAGTGGCTAGGGGATGGCTTTCGTCCAGGGGGAGTTCGGATTCGATTCCCGGTACCGTAATGTTTCGTCCACCCTCGCGCACTTAACCAAAAGTATCAACTGAATGGTCTCCGGCACCTTTTCCGCATGGGTAGGCTTAGATTTTCATTCAGAAATAGATGACCGCAGTTTATTCTTTCGCCAACTGGCCATGTAATATTCATAGAGCGTGAGGTCAAACGTACAGCTCCTTCTTAGTGGGGGAGGATTCGAATTTCGATGAAAATTCATGAATCACCCAAAGTTACAAAGGGATAAGAGAAATATTTCCCGAATTGTGCAGTTATCTTTGCGTTTCATACTCACGTGATATAGATCATAGGTTATTTTAATTAAATTATCGACAATAAATATATATTAGATATAAAGTCTTTCTTTCGCAGCATTTGAAGGTATTATAATCATTAATTTAACACTGGAACTACCGAACGGTCGTGCGTTCTAAAACGGTTATTCAGGCGGGTTATTATCTTGTTATACATGGATTTTCGGCCCATACTGCTGTAGAACTTTTTTGTAGATTGAAATATATTCTATAAAAAAGTATTGTATCAATTTCGATAAAAACCTCATGGGTTACGAAATAATCGAGGTTGAATAGCACTGTGAATAGAACACCATTCAAATTGATTGCCTGGGAAAATAATTTATTTATAGTTAAGATACATATACTTGGCTATGGCGGAAGAAATATTTCTTTGGGCTAAGCAAATATGTATTCGTTAGCTATTACTCTATTTTTGTTTGAATGAGGGAGATATTCTAATAATTAGCATAGGTACTCGTATATTTACTTGATCGAATGAAATATTTTTTGGGTCATAATCAAGTATACATTTACTAGTTACAAATAAACTCTTCTCTCAGTGTAGTTGTTGTGTTAAAAAATTAGGCGACCGCATGCGTGAATGAACAAATAGATATTTTCGTTATAAGGGCGTGAAGCGTCGTTTTTAACGAGTGTGAGGTCTTCCGCACGAGCGAAGCGAGTGCGGCTACCATACGAGTTAAAACGACGCAAAACGTCCTTATAACGAATTATATTTTTTGTCATTAAGTGTCAAATACGAAGTTGACGGGGTTGAGGACGCTCGTAAAACCGAGTTTTACGCACTGAGTGACAAAAAAAAATATTCCGCTTTCCATCTTTTACTTACCTTGACGTCACCTACGCTCAGCTGTTTGACCGGCTGGTTCGCCCGCACGACAAACTCGGGTCCAACGCATTGTGTTTTATTGAAAGATCTTGTCGGCCCGCCTATTGCCCTATAAAGACGCGACGGTGCTCTTTGCACAGCTTTTCCGCGGCGTGCTCTTGGTCCATTTTTAATTGCACTCCTGAAACAAATACCGCGTGCGTTGTTTTCCGATCGTTCTACCATCGTGACTTAACACTAGAATCTCGACCGTGCCACTTTTGACCCGTCTTGTAGTTCTTCAGTTTCCAATTAATTCGTATTATATTTGCATCTCTGGAGTTCTCATTTTTTGTGACTTTTCGTAATCAATTACAAGATCTTTCATTTTTATGGTGAGAATCCTCTTTTGTAAAAATTCAGATTTACCTCCAACCATGATTGGGTCATTTTTGACCCATCGTTGCACTGAAAAAAATTTGCTTCATTCAACATTCGATAAAATTGAATACGGCGAACCTCACGGTGCAATTGTTTCAATGCCATAAGCGTGTACGGAAAAATAAATAGAGTTGAAGAGCAACCAATTTGAAGTTGAAACAAGTGGATATGTACTTGGAAATATAATACCGCGAGGTTCGCCGTATTCAACCTCAATGATGGTTGAATGAAGCAACATTTTTTTAGTGTGTAATGCCTATAGCTTAGTCGTATTTCATTGATTTTTATTTTGTCGGCAAAAGCTAAGAACAGCACTACTTATGACAGTTAAGCGTCTCATCATCACTCACTATACAAAGGAGGGGGACTGTGCTTCGCACGATAGTGTTAGACGCACCGATATTTGCGCACGAGCACTGTGTTTCTTCTATGACCAATCGTTACCTAAAGTTTTAATAAAGTGTTTCATTTAATGTGACGACTTTGTTCGCTTATCCGACAATCACAATAGAGTAACGTGTGTCATAGCGTCATCAGTGACCCATCCACGTTTCTAGTGTTAAGACGATCCGTCTACGAATCGCGATTGAATCGAATATCGATAAAGTTCACTCGAATTCGAGTGTAGTTGTTGGAATATACTTCTTCGAGTACGGAGGACCGCGACGTCGCCCACTGCAAAATTCTCACGAGCTCGAGTGGCACCGCTCGAGGTGCATCGTACACCAGAGTTTAATTAAACTCCGTCGCATCGTACACCGAGTGGTTTTCTGAACCTGGTCTCCACTGAGAGTGCATCCTTCCACCTCTTAATAACCGACCCGCGGAAACTCTCGCACGTCGGGCAAGCTTTCACGAAAGAGGATTGATTTAAAAAATGTTTCCAAGCAGCGAAGGCTGCGGCACTGCTGATGGTAGAGTCACGAAATTGGAGTACCTATATCCGCGAGTTGGGTATATTGAATACGAAGTTACACGGCCCTCCCTCAAAATTGGAAACTCTCGAGAAAAACTCCTTCGAGTATTCTCGATGGCGATATTCTCGATGACAGCTCCGATGGAGAAGCCCACCTGGAGTTATCGGGTCGAGAGGTCTTCGTTATTTAAAAAGTTTTCCTCGTCGATTGGTGATCACGGTCGATATTCTTTTCGAGTTTGAAAAGTCTTTTGAATCATTTCAAGGCAGTTCGAGGAAACGTGAGATGATGACGCAATTAGTCGAGACCGATCGTTAAAAAAATGTACACATTTGAATCCAACGCGTGGATATTTGATATGGTAAGAGTTATACGGGGCATTTATTTTAAAGGGGAATCTCTCGCGTGGAAAGACCATAAGTTCATTCATTTTCAGGAGTCTATCCTGAAGGATATATTAAATCAATCTTTTGGAAGCTTCGAATATACTTTGTTACATATTTAAAGCACTAAAAAATATTTGTTCCATTATACGAAACCTTACAATATGTGCGTGCGTGCGTGCGTGCGTGCGCGCGCGCGCGCGCGCGCGTGTGTGTGTGTGTGTGTGCGTGTGTGTGTGTGTGTGAGTTATAAAAATATTTCTCGAAATAACATTTTTCGATCGGCGTAAAATGTAGTTCGAAAAATGTTCAGTCAACAAACTTCTCCCCTTGCGCACATATATATATTTTAACATTTTCTTCAAAACATGAACCTTCAATTATAAAAATATTATACCAATAAACGAATGTATTTTAGCATTATTTGTTGGAAAAAAAGAACTATCTTTGGAATCTCACTATTTGTTCAATTTTGCATTTTTTTTAATTTAAAAGATGGGTCATATACTTCCGAGCTAAAATTTCCATTTTATTTGTTAGTTTAGATGAAAGCAGCAGTCCCTACATTTCACGGCGTGATAGGATAGATTTGTATAACTAATATTATAAGGTTTTGTATAACAGGAAAAATATTTTTTAATATTTTAAATATGTAATAAAATATACTCGAAGTTTCCCAAAATATTGATTTAATATAAGCTTCAGGACAGAATCTCGAAAGTGAATGAATTTATAGATATTCTACCCTCTTAATTTACGCCAGTATAACGGGTTGCATATCGGTTGATGCACCACGTCCGCTGTAGTTTCCCGTAATTTCGTGGTTTCTTGATATTAATCGATAGAGCCAGGATCCGATTCAGATGGAACTATCCTTTCGAAAAACGTCGGTTATCTCATGTTAAAGTGACAGATGCTTCGATGTAGTTTCAATACTCGTTTGCGTTTTATCGAATAATCGAGGAAATAAACGTAAGCAGGCCACTTGGTTCAGATCTGGACTGTTAGTATTACCACGAAATTACAGAAAACCACAGCTGGCAGAATGCACCAACCGATATGCAACCCGTTATACTGGCGTGAATCAAAATAAACACGGAGTATGTGGCTTGCGCGTTAGAGGTGGATTGAAATTGCGAAAGATATCACAAATGGCCAATCGGAATCCCTCGCAATTTCTCCAAAAATTCTATCGCCTCACCTGGGTGGCTTTACAGGTGGTCCCGGCTCTCCGTCCGGTCCGGAAGCCGGAGCAGTCCTCTTCAGGGTGGTGATGATCCTCGGCGGCTTCGGCGGCACGAGACCCTGCTGCACGTTCATGGAAGACGTTGGATTTCGTTGTTGCTGGTACGAGGGAGTCGCCTCTCGCGTGCCGTAAACCGCAGCGTGGTCGTTCCGGCTGGACGGACCCGAGTAGATCTGCAGCTGATGACCGGACGCGACGTTCGGCTGCGAGGAGTGTCTCGTATTGGTGTCGTGGAGCGTACGACCCGGAAGCTGAGGATTCGAGTACTGCCGTTGATGCAGCGACTGGCTCTTCTGGACGGTCGACTTGGCCGAGTAGATGCCCTGGTTGTTGGCGAGCTGCACCAGATGAGCGACGTCGGGCTGGGAGGAGTTCCTGCGATGCCTCCTGACAGGCTGAGCGTATACCATGTCCGTCCTGTGTACGCTCATGGGTTTCGCGGCGAGTCCGTTGACCCTTACATCCTGGGAGCTCAGGAAGGGCTTCACCGGCAGTGCGTAGATGGGATCGCTGTAGATGTTCGCGGAATTCTGAGCCTCGGTGGTCGTGGCGATCATGAGGAGGTTGTTGCTGCTCTTGGTCCTACAGCGATCGGTGTACTCGGGTTGAGAGTTCGTTCGCGCGTGATGGCGATGCTGCTGCCGGGGAGGAAGATGCTGCAGCGCGGCGGTGCCTTGCGTCGTACGTATGTTCAACTGCGATTGGAACTCCGGCTTGGCGCCGTCGACGAGGGCAGCCGTCGTCGTCGTCGCGGACGTGCCTTCCCCGGATCTCGAGAGACTCAGCAAGTTGGGGTGGGATCTCGAATTTCGGGACTGCGCTCTGAAGAGTGCTCCCTTAGTCTGGTGGTGCTTCGAGAAGTGCGTCGATTGTAGTTGTTGCTGTTGGGTAGGTCGTGTGTTTTGCTGGTGCTGTTGAGAAGGTACGGGTATGGCGGGTCGGGGCAGCTGAATGGCGGCTCGTCTCCTCGCTGCGTACTGGGGTGATCGCACCACTTCGCGGTACATGTCCATTACTATATGGGTGAAGGGCTTCGACTGGAGACGAGTTCTGCAGTACTCGGAGATCACCTGCAATCAGAGGACGGAACGGAATAATCGAACGGAACTCGTATGACTCTCGTCCGGATGATTATGGGTGATAAATCGACTCTGGTAATTCGTGCGGGACGTGCGGCAGCTATTGCGTCGGCGAAGCTACGGGAGACGGGAGTAAATTTAGATTAATTAACGTTCTCCTTCCGAGACCGTACGCGGCTTCCTCGTTAAGAGGGGCAGGAATGATCGGGCGCTCACGGACCCGACGGTAATCATTGACTCAGGATCCGCGTTAATGTTTATCGAGGGATTTGAGCAGAGCGCCGTTCCTGGTGTGCCGCCTCCAACTAGACAAACTATTAGTTCGACCGAACAATAGCGTACGGGTTCTATGAACGTCGCGCACACCCCCGGCAGAAGTGGCCCACTCGCTCTCCGTTCTCCATAGCCGTTATCACCTCATTGTGTTCCGTTCTAACAATGACAAATGTAGAACTCCGCGAAATGCATCCAGTGCTGGCTGGCATATACGAGGAGCGCCTCGAAGATAATACCGGTGATAATAAGGTTCCGTTGTGTTTGGAAAACAAAAGGTTCGGTCAAGCGACCGCGCGACGTAACTTTCGCAGTTCGGATGTTTCGTATGGTTTTACTCAGGGTTCGTTAAAAGTAATCGGATCTTAACCCGCTGTGAGGTCATTTGCTCTTATACGGTAGTTCTCTTAAATAACGGTAAATCCGTCCATGGAGAAATAGGACTATTAACAAATTATAGAAAAACCCATGCATTTTTACAGTTATCACACACTGAGAAAAATAACCTGGTCAATTTAACCAAAATCTTGAAGTCCATAACCAAATCGTTTGGTGAAATATGGATGCTCCATCTATTTGGTTAAGCTGACCATTTCTTGGTTAGAATAACTAGACATGTAATTGAAATGACTAAACATGTAGTTAAAATAACTAAATATGGGTTACTAGGTACTGTACATACCCAGGGTGGCACCCAGAGGGTTGACACACAACCTGGGAGTGATATATATAGGATACTCGGGAAAAAGAGTACAAGTCAAAAAATAGTATTGCTCAGAAAACACCTTTATTTGTTTATATTGAAACACAATCTGTGTTGAAAAAATGTATAAAATGAAAATAACACTTCTCATAAGAACCGTTAAATGCATGTAGCACACAAATATCTCTAGGAAAGTAGAAGAAAATTGTAGAAGTGTTTTGGTAGGCGACTTGACTTATACTCCTTTTCCCGGGCATCCTAGATATAATGCATAAACTCAACGTGATATTTCTTCTAGATATTTTTGTTCAAGTCGAAGATCAGACCAAAAGAACGCTTCGAAGACGCATAAAGCGTAGCTCTACTTGAAGAACTTTTTGCCCGCGATAAAAACGGACGCGCTTGACAAATCGATCGGACGCTGCGCCGGCCCACTCGCGTTTTATTTTCCGCGTGAATACTAATGATGTTACTGTCGGCATCGCGCGACTATAATGAAAGAATGATAAATTGTGCGAAGCACATAGACCTTCTATCGATAGTCAGACAATGGGGGCGTGATCCAGGAGGGGTGAGCCGATCTTTTAAAGAGAAATTATGATCGTACCGCTAACGAATATGTCGCCGTAACGAGGAGACATTAAACGAGCTGTGCAGCGACTGCAATCAACGTGGAGTTGTGTATAGACGCGATCAAAGCGTTGCCGTGTGGGTTAGCGCAGTGCGCTGCGTCATCGAAAGGAATTTACTCAAACTTGGGATATATTTACCGCGAATTTTTTGCCGAAGACATAAAGCGAGAGTCATTGCCATAACTGAGAGAGAAATAAAATAGGAGGGGGGTCATACGTGAAATACGATGCGAGGAGAAAGAGCTTTGATTTTCCGGTCACCCACGAAATGGAAAATTCCTGGCACGAAGCGAACCTTTACGGATACCTGAATTCCTCGAAAAAAGGGGGAAAAAGGCGGGACCGCGCAATACTACGCGGTACTCCGCACATATTCCATCTTCCATCTGCTTCCCTCTCCCTCCTAATTGCACAGAAGGGTTTAACAGCGCAACCCCGTTCCACGACTGCAGAGTCGCGACTGCATGCGGATAATTACCGCCCAAGTGCTCATCGTTTCGCGAGATTTTTAATTGCAACGAGTCATTAGGACTGTCTTAAACAGCCAGAGATTGGAGTGATGCACGCGGGGTGAATGAACTATCCTATCGGAAAAAGCAGTATGGGCTCGAGGCTCGACTTCCGTATTTCGAGTGTCACGTGTGGCACATCGGGGAGAAATTTCCAATTTCGAGGGTGACTCGAAGGGATGAAAAGGAATTCGGATTTCTTCTTCGTCATTTATACCGAGATAGTAACAAATTATTCTTCCGTACGCGTAGGTATGTACATGCAATGAGAAAACATCTTATTAATGAGCGGCTATAATGATATTCTTGCAGTTACGGAAGATAATACCTACAGTGTAAAATCTATCGAGTGTTGCTTATTTTTTTGTTGTCGACAACTTTCTGTGAAAAATGGAAAACGGTTTTTTCACACATTTGGTAATAAGTATTGAAAGAATAAGAAACAAATGGTGAAATCGTCAGAATCGACAGGACAATAATAGTTCTGCAGTGAACTTTCAATTATTTCTACTTATCGATTCATTGATTGATAATCGTATTTTCTTTATTGTTCTACTTTAGAATATACGTGAGATGTTAGATATATTCGTTATGAAATTTGTTTTCTTTTATCGCCCGAAATGAACTCTTCATCTTATCAGACACCCGGGGCATCTATCCCACCACTTGAGCATCTATCCTCCAAAATGCCGAAAATGGAATGTCTCATTTTTCTTTGGATATCTCAGCTTGTTTTATCCAAATTATGTTTTTCTATAATAGAAATGGTTACGTTCTATTAAATACAGCATGTATTAAGATTCTAAAAACAATGAATATTGCTGTATAATTTCCATTTCTTAAACGAAGCATTTGTCCTACTTTTACCCTATACATCGTTCGTTCCGTTTCCATTCATGGAGGCTGCACCGACACTCCGGGTCTAATGGTGAATTTACACTGGTAGTAAGCCACGAACGTGGCCCACGCTTAGAATAATTCCTCCCAAAATGAGTGCATGTTACGAATTATTTTAAACGTGAGCCACGTTCGTGGCTCACTTCCAGTGTAAACCCATCGTAATGGTACAATTTTGAGCGCCACACCAATGCGCGTATAATCCGACGAGCTTTAGCTTTATGATGTGGGCCAATTTATCTGCGAGCGCACGATTCCCCCTACGGAATATACGGGAACCGACGGAACCAGCCATGCAATTAATTAAATCACGCGTCCGGTTATAACACCCGCGCTTTTCCGACGAGACGTTTTAAGCGATGACACCATTGAAATCGAATGTCGCGTGCAGACGAATCGCACTCGTTTCACCCCTGCTGTGTACGTCATTGTAGAGAGAAAGAGAGAGAGAAAAATCAGATTTATCTCATAAAAGAGACAGGAAATCGGACTCTACATCTCCGTAAAAGAAAAGAAATTGAATTTTATCTTCCTGGAAAGAAGGAACCGGAGATCTTACTCCTCCCGGTGGACGAGCAATCAATATCTTATCTGGTACACACGACAAAAAAGGAAGGTCCTGTCTATCGTAACTGATAAGTCGACGCGCGCGACGATTCGATTTTTCGTTATTATCTTTCCATCTCCTCCGGGCAGGAAAAAAAAAACAGGAATTTTTACTGCTTCGTCCAGTAGCGCTGATACTCGTGCTCGTTCTCAAGAATTTGTACAGAGGAGACTTTTTCATTTACTACTGTCAGAAGTACATAGTACAGTTTCCTCTGTACCAATTCTTGAAAATGATTTCGAGTCTCAGCGCTACTGGATGAAGCAGTAAAAATTTCCATTTTTTTTCTCCGTGAGGAGGTACGACGTGAGTCCGTTCACGTGACTCGGAGGAGGATGTAGTGTCGACTCCGGGTATTGGATTGCGCGATTTGACGAAGGATAACATAATGCAGTTCCAAAGCCGCGATCGATTCCATTATTTTTCCACATCCTCGCTCTTTTTTCTCCGTCTCTTCCACGTCTGCCTCCCTCGTCCCTCTTCTTGCGTCGTACGCGACCCGTCGATATCTTTCCATTATTGGCAACCTGTGGACGCACACTCGCGGTGGGTTTGCTCCGTCGGTTCGACACTGCTGATCGCACGGGAGCGAAGTAGCGCTTCGACCGCGTATAATATTACCCTCGCGCGATCCACACAGGGGTAACGTTTCGCTAAATCGGCGGTCTTCGCGTCGATAAATTACCGCCGTGGCGGCGCTGAGCCTCCGATGAGTCGCTCTGGAATCTTTGAGGAATCGCTGTAGGGTTAAGGGGGGATATCGATGGGGATCGTTTTCAAGAGCCTTCCTCGTCTTCAACTTGCGGCCGGGGGCATTTCTTGGATCGCCTCGTGTTCATCCATTTTCCCACGTCTATGTAAGTGAGGCTTTACCATATACACGGAAAAAATTAATTTTGTGTTAGTAACAACGTCGAAAATAAATTATTAGAGCAGCATTTTTTTGTTACAGTAACAAAAATAGTTTACTGTTTAGAGGAATTAAATACTGTCTCAATTATAAACAATTTATTATTTTATATGATATTTTAGATAGATATGTGATTGATAAATTGCTTCAGTTACTTGCACTCGAATTTTCGAACGAAATTTTTAAGAGTGAAATCGGTCCACCCTTTCTTGTACGTTAAGATCTACTGACTCTTTGTATTAATTTATCATTCTTTGCACTAATTTTACCGTTCATTATGTTAATTTTAAGATAAAACGTGTTGAATTAACACGAAAAATCAGTTGACTTTAACATATATATATATATATATAAACAAGTGGACCGAATCCAGTACAATATTTCCAATTGTGGATGATAGTTTGCAAAAAAACATACTGCAGCATCGGAAAATAATAAGCAAATTGTGGCGATATACTCTCGAATGCTCGACTACCACAGTGCATTTACATAACCCACATTTCCGATAATCGAAATTTTTTGTTTACATCCTTTCGCAGCGTTTGGTGTGTACAGTAGAATTCGCTTAATACGATCTCGGTTAATATGACTTTCCAGATTTTCTGCTGATCCTTCGAGTTTAAATTTTATTTTCTATGTAAAATATCCTACACACACACAGTACACGCTTCATTCTCGTTTATAACGCTCTTTTTACGATTAATGGTGCAATGTCTCTGTAAACTAAACTTGGCAATAGATCGTTGCATAGAATTACACGTTTGCTCTATTTTCACATCCGATGATACCTACCTTTCAAAAGTTAAACTCAATCGAATATTTAATATTGTGTCAGATGTCGTAAAACTTATATCAAAAGAAGATTGCTACTTTCTTTTCAAAAAGAACTGAAGAATTAATTTCGATTTATGAATGCGTAACTGATTTGTGCTGATCTTAAATATACACATATGTATAAATATTCATACTTGTATGTGTTTATTTTTGTCTTTATTTGACTCTTAAGATTTCCCACGTAAAATGTTTTCCCGCCTAAGACGATTTTTTGTACGTCCTATTAAGCGAATTTTACTGTATCTTAAAAAATACCAACCGCCAGCACTAAAATGTACAGCCATGAACGGACGTATATGGGAATGCACGTAGCTTCTCCGCAATAATTCGTCGGGGGCGAACAGCACCCCTACTAGGGGGGGTAGAATAAAAGGCGAGGGGGGAGGATGCGGAGAAAGTGCAGCACCGGTGGAAACGAGACGGAGACGTCTCGCACCACAGTAACTCTATTAAAGCAGCGCCGCGGGTGCACGAGGTCCTGCCGCGGCATTAAGTTCATCCTGGCGCTTCTGTTCGCGACGCGAGCGGCCCACCTGCATCGCCGTGACAACCCCCGTGCGCGATAAATGAATAATAGTCGACAGGCCACCGCGAAAATGTATGCCGGGGCATTATTTGCGCCAGTCTAACAGCCTGCCGCACTCTCGAGGCACTCCGGGACGTCTACTACATTGTCCTTCCATCTTTCAACTCCCCTTTGCACCTCTCAGTTTCCCTTCCCCTTTATCTGTATCGTAGCCCGAATTTTTTCGAACCCTTTTATCATTTTTTATCCTTCTTTGATTACGTTTTCATGCATTTCATACACCAAGAAAACACAGAAATAAATATTCCATTAGGACAAACAAATATGTTAATTATTAAAATTTTCATTTCAGTCAAATGGTTGCCTCAAGAGATTTAATTATGTCAAATAAATATTGCAATAGTTAATGAATATTTATTTGGTTCAATAAGATGTTTATTTCGCCATATTCAAACAAACATTCATTAACTACGAATAACATTTTTCTCGGTGTATTAACACCGTATCCATTTATTTGTACCTTATACACTTTCGCCTAATTTTCTCATTTTACCCCACGATACACGATTATCTCCGTGGTTCTCGTCGTTTCGCTCCCGCGGCTTTATTTGTTTCGCCTCTTTATACTTTTACGATAATTGTTATTATCATTTTTATACCTAATTTTTCCTTTCCGCTTTTTAATGAAGAGCTATTAAAACCGTAGGTATAGCTACTATTACTTCGGAATGTACTTCTCCTCGTTGAAACGTAGGTACCTCATCCTCCCCTAACAGGAGACCTAGACTCTCGTTGGAGATAATAAACCCTCATTTCTCTATTCTCCCCCCCCCCCTCTTTCCCTCCCACCCTCCCTCACTATCCATCTCTCTTATTCCCTTTCTGAAAAAGTCCTTATTTTACCACGCTGACTGCGCGAACATCTCTGAGGTTCTCGTTGTTCCGCCCCCGCGGCTTTATCTGTTCCGCTTCGCAAAGCCGGTCCGCCACGGCGATTATCATTGCGGAGGAAGCACCGCGTTATATTATTCCAAACGCTGAGGCTCGCGCGCGAGACAACCAGACGGTCGTTTCGTTATACGGGGAGAGTATAGAGCTTCCCCTCGGCGGATGTTGCATAAAGGACAGAGCGCGGGAGGAAGAGACGGCAGGGTTGGACGTCCCTGCTTCACACGCGGAGAAGAAGTCGTATCTCCGCGAAGAGACATAAACTCGAGGGCGTTTAAAGCTTCGCTGCAGGCCTTATTCGAGTGCGAAAGGTCGCGGGGATTATGGTAAATGCCCGCGCGCGCGACTAGCGTTATTCGCCGTGTCGATGTAGTTTCGAAGGTTCGCGGTGGAGGCGGAGGCGGAGATATTGCGGAAGAGGTGGGAGATGACCTTTTCATTCCGACGCCGTTGCATCGGATGACGCCGACGTTGGCTGGCGACCGACGTCGTAAAGAAATTGCGCGCCGCTCTCTTATTACGATTAGTTTGGATCGATATAGAGCTTTTAAGTCTCGGAATTTGGTTTTCTCATAAATTTCTCTCATTGCAAATTCGACAAATTTAGACAGAATTATTTACCCCGTATTTTTTCTACCCAGGAAAAAATGTTTACATATATATAATCATTAATCATATATGACCATTATAGTTGGGTATAATCAAATTCGAAATTTGTCTCTATCTGATTATAGATATATGAAGAACTATGTATACTTATAGTCATATATGATTCGACAAGATTAGATATAATCAAATCCAAAATTTTCGACTCTTGTTCAGATCTAAATATACACATATACCTAATCATATCTGATCATATGATTATATACAGTTCTTCATATATAATCACAATCAAATACAGACAAAAATTTCAGATCTAATTATATCCAATTAATATGCGATCATACATGATTAATGATTATATGTAAACATTTCTTCCCTGATACTTTTCATTTTCGGCTTTATTTGAGCTGGAAAAAATGGCATTTTTAAATTCAGCCGCGCGATGCCTGGCATACCTAAGTACGTCTCTCTTGCGTTTTCTTTTTCGTGTGTGATATTAAATATGTATACAGATTACAAAGAGAATTTAAAAATATGAGTTTTTTTATCACACAGAAGAACAAATTTAATCACAGCTTACTCCAGCCGTCATCTATTTTAAATCACAAATCGTCAAGAATATTCGAGCAATCGTGCTACTTTAAATTATAAGCCGAAAGATTAACAGTGCCGCACGTCGCCGCATCTACGCATCCCCTTCGCGCCCCTCAGTGAGAGACGTTAATTGTTCTTCAGTCGTATTAGCGGAATCTAATTTCATCGGGCAACCCCGGTATTTGAAGGACGCCTCTCACAGGAAATAACGTGGGAGAAAACAAATGACGGCGAATCCTGAAGGAAGAGCAGGGATAAACGTTTCTTTTTGATAGAGGTGAGGGGGGTCTCCGACCTTTTCACCCCGATAGCAATATAAAAGCGCCCGCGCGCGGGGGGGTGTCGAGACAGTCGAATGCCGTCAACCCACTGTCTTATCGATCTCTCGAGCGATAAGAAAAAAAAATGTTAAGAAGGTAGGTCACGTTTTTCCCCCGCGCTCCGTTAGTCGTTTCTCTTTCGCCCCGCGGATCGACGTTAGCCGCTCTTTTATCGCTCCTCGCGGTTAAGGCTGTCGGCGCAGGGGATGGGCGAGAAGGTTACGCCAACCCCTCTATCCGAGCCTGTCGATAAAAAGTATGTTGCACGAGCTGTATCCTATTGGTTGTCCGGTCTTTCTATGGCATACGGATATACTACGGTTCTCTCTCTCTCTCTCTCTCTCTCTCTCTCTCTCTCTCTCTCTCTCTCGTATGCGATTTATTGCACCCTCGAGGAGAGAGCGAGAGGTTTAGGGGAGGAAGGCTCTCGGAGAACGCCAAGAGAACGATGTGCGGTGGTCTGAAAAGCTGCACCGAGCGGGCAACATTTATTTTTTCGTTACAATTAAAGGTATTTTAATTCGATTATAATCTGAAATGCACATATCTTTGCGTCTTTCGTACGAACGACACATGTGGTGCGAAGAAAGTATCGATCCCGACCGGTTCTCTCGTCGGCCAGCAAATTGGTTTATTATTCGCGCTCCGGTGTTGACGCATCGGCCTCTCGGTACAAGCAATCGCAGTCAGAAACAGCCGGTGACCCACCGACGGCGTGTTCTCCATGCCAAGCGACCCCAACGACGCCACCTACCCTCCCTAACGCGTTTCTCGTTGCCCCGGGGCGATGCTAATTAATTCGGCAGTGTACCATGCCTCGAGCGCGTGATCGGTTTTGTCGCTTCTCTTATACCGGAAGAACAATACTGACATATAAGCCGGGGCTATTCTTGCTTCTTGGGAGACTCTAATCGTAGAGTTGATGTAGGAGTAATTGATGCGATTATTGTTCATTTAACCCGACACGTAAAATAAATGTTAGATCTCCATAACTGCGCATTCAAGCACAGCTAATTTTTTTAACAGGCAGACGTTTTCTCATATTCGTTACCTATTAATAACTGCCGAGCAATAGACGAACGTAATTTTTCATAGAAATTATATACACCAGATCTCCTCAGGATTCGGGAAAGTCCTAGTACCTACGTCTATTGGAATCGGAAGAAACAACGGAGAAATGAGAGAAACTAACAGGAAAGGTGCCACGTATACGTGCCCTATATGCCGCGTCATTGGTATATATCTATCTCTCTATTTTTTACGATTTCTTCCCGGAAGGAGCCAATCACTGTCCAGGGACCAATAATTACACACGTTACTGTACAGGTTTTCTTTATTGCACTGAGAAAAATAATTTACCGATCCAAGTAACCGTCGCCATGAATAGTACCGAGAAAATATTTAATTAAGACAAGTGTATTTTAATTGAATTGAACGAATCGCCATATACTTGATTCGAATAACATACTTGATTCAACGACAATATGTTTCACTTAAATAAATATGTTCTTGGCGCTTTTCATGTTAACAGCTACCAACTTGGATCGGCAAAATATTGATCTCTCGATACGCGATGCTGGAAGCTCGCGCGTGCATCGAGAGATCTTCTCACCGGACTCTGCTCTTTCCCATCGAATGATCGAAAATATCTTTCGGTGTGATTCGCACGCAAGACGCGCTTTTCCAATTCGCTTCATCTCGCTGTATCATCAGCCCCGCGGATCCAGAAAATCGGGTACAGAACGCGCGGGGGGTCCAATTTCCGAATTCCCGATCGACGGATATTACACGGCCTTTTGACGTTTCAATTTTGATATTCGAGCCGGTGAGTAATGGCGATGCAATAGATGAGAGCGCGGATAGCACGCGTGGGCGATCGCGTGTGCGGCTTTCGTGCTCGCGTGGTGCGAGGTTGTCATCCCTGCTGCGAGGGATCAACCCTTGATCGAGTGGTGTCGACGAGTTCAGACGCGGTCCGCCCACTCCGGCGGTGATTTACGGCGGTTTTATCTGACGGGGAGCAACGTCGTTGCTGCCATGAAACGCGATCGGAAAATCCGTTCGTGCGCGGCGCTTCGGCGATCGGCGCTCGTTGATGACGGCGGGATGTAATTAGAATTCGCAAGCGGAGCACTTACGTCGAGAAGATTCATCAGGGAGGCGCGCCGATGTGGATCCGGCTCCGTCATCGCCGCCAGGACCGACTGGAGCGCCGACGAGGGCGAGACGGAAACCGTCCCCGTCAGCGCAGCGACCCGTGGCGTCGTGTCTACCAACGCACGACCCAGGGAGTACATCCACATCTGAAAAAAAAATCGGATCTCCTTTTATTGTTGGTACAACTTTACGATATATTCCGCGGGGTCCTTCAACTCTTCGAAGAGGACATTTTTCTGTTGAAAGCATCGTTTAAACTAAGGGTGGCTTACATATTTTCGAACGGTTGATTACAATTTTGAGGCTAAAATTACCAAATTCGAATAACTTAGAAAATTTGAATTACAAAATTCGAGAAAACGTACGATTTTTTATCAAATTAATTATTTTTTGTTGACGAAAACTAGCTTTTCAACAAATTTGGAACAAAATGTATATTGTACTTTGACGTGTAAAGAATATGTAAAATGAATTTCAGACCTCTACAATTATGCATTCAAGCACAGCCGATCTTATATAATAGTAAGGGGAAACATATATTTTCTCATATAGATTACTTATTAAAAATTTCCATGCAATAAATGAACGTAATTTTTCATAGGAATTACGTATGTACATCAGATCCTTAAGATTCCGTAAAGCCCTAATATATCTGTTGGAATCGCAAGAGACAATAGAGAAATAAGAAAAACTCAGAGGGAAAAGGTGGGTACATATACGGGCCACTGTCCCTCAAAGGGTTAAGAGATTTACATTTAATTTCATTGAACAATATTTTACTATAAATAATTATCTTACCCTCTTCTTCTTTTATAAATTCCAATCGATTGCTTATTCTCAAAAGAAGGATCCAACACGTTTCTCGGGAAGAAAGGGGGAAAGAATTCACGCGAGGGAGGGGGATGCATCGACGCGGAAGATGTGGATACGGTGCTGCAGTTCTCACGCGCGGATACTAGCAAACATTTCGCCGCGGAAAGTGAGCTCCCGACGTAACAGGATTTCCTCCCACGGGATATCACGCGACCGGATTCGATTTCAACCCGAAACAGCTTCCGCGGCGCGAGTCTCGAGGTGCCAGCACTGATCCTCCATCACGTCTCCCTGGATATTCTCGCGCCGCGCCACTTTTAAACTCGGATATCTCGAAAGATGGGCAAATCCGATCCGAGAGTGATTTGTTATAAAATACAATATTATTACAATATTATATAGGATGAAAATAGGATAGTCGCTCCAGTTGAAGAATAGGTTCAAAATCGTTTATCTTGAAATTAGTGACATATATCGAAGAAAAATTTGAATAAAAAATGTTTATCCATATTTTTACTGTAAAAAAGCTACGTATATTTTTCACATATCTCCACTGCATTTTGAGATAACCGTGTACAAGCTTGAACAGAAATTGGGGTTTCTACTCTAAAGAAAAAATGTAGTAGATTTGACTAAATTAACAGTGACGAGTGGGGAACGCAGATTTGGTTACTTGAACTAATAATTTGCTAAAGAATCGACTACAGCTTGTTTTCATCAAACAGTTGTTAATCATTATAACCAAATTATTCAATTCAAGTAACTCTAATAAATCAGCGTTACTATTTTTTCTCAGTAGGTACATCCAATTTTTACCGCACACATATGTAGGCCTCCAGGCGAAAAAGTTCTATATAATTTGTATATAGCCCATATATGGATATTTGACCCTATATGGATTATTTAAATTCATACGTGTCTAGTCTACATATGGTTTGTGTTTAAAAATCATACATAATCCATATAGGATTAAATCCATATATGTGTGGGCTATATATATAATCCATATATATAAAACTATTTCCCATCAAAATCATGGGCTTGAAACGAACAATCATTGAACTGATGTCATCACCTTCTTTTCACCATTATCACAGATCTGATGCTTTAAAATCCAAGTCACTTCGTCATCCCTAAATCCCTTTAGTAAAGGGCAAAATCGCATCACCCCAACGCCTATACCGTCTCTCAGGCCACAAATCCGCGGCTGCACAACGGTGCGACGCGTGCAGCGGCTGTAAAGTGGCAGCAGCGTCGCGGTAAGTCGAGGCAGCGTAAAAAAAAAAGAGCCGTCATGCTTCCTACGCGAAAGTAGTACCGACAGGAGTGAAGTACGAGGGGAGGGTAGAAACGAAACAGAGAACATGTTACACAGTCGCTCAGCGCGTATATAGGAGGTGGTGTTTGCCGGTGTCCATTGTGTTCGCCACCCTCCTCCGCGCGCATTGCGAAAACCACCCCCGGGAGCGCCCCCGTCCTCGCCTGCCCGCCCTCTGCATACGCGCGTTTACGATACTTTTATTCGCGCCCGTAGTCACTCACGCGCACGCTGGCTTGCGAATAGGTTTTCCGCCATTGAGACGCGAAATTTACCGCCGGTCGACGGAAGTCCGCGCGGACGTTAACCGGCGCGTTTATGCTTTACGCGTTCTCCGCGCGAGGCGTGAAGAGGAGGCGGCGTCGATCGATCGCGCGGGACGTCGATTCCGTATGTCCGTAGCCGCGCGAGGAAACCAGACGTCGACGGTTGGGTGTGTTGCGCGTGCAACTCGCTTTCGCGGACAATGCCTGGCACCGTGATAACGAGACGACTGACGTCGATGCGCGTCGCGCGTTGCAAGGGTTCGTCGAAACGACGGAATATCGATGAAAGTTTCGATCGAATTGAATGAACGCGCGAGGGTAGCGGGAGAAATGAGAGGTAAAATCGCAATGTTAACGGACGACCGCGGCAGTTAGGGCGGAATAGTAAGAAGGGGATGGGAGGGGAAGAGCGGGGCGAGGGAGTATACGAAACGGGTTGCGAAGGGGCTGTTATTCATTTCGCGAACGGTATTCGAGGAGGGTTCTAGGAGGATAGGGAGAACTGCGCGCTGCGCTGCTAATTTCATTGATAAATAATCCGACTGCCCATTTATCTCACGTGCCGTTTAACACGATTTTGCCGTTCTCTCGCGCTACTCGCACGCGTATACGTACGTGCACGCGTGTATCTTCGAATAAAAATGAAGAGATGAGTAAAACTGAGAGGGCGATTAGAGATTCGATAAGCGAAATTATCATGAATCATTAAATTTATGTGTTTTAATCACAATACAATCTACTTTATCGCATCGATTTCTCCGTTTTTACTGTACCGAGAAAAAAGTTTATTTGTAGTTAATAAAAAATTTGTTTGAATATAAAGAAATAAACATTTCATTGAACCAAATCGTTACTACTATTAGAATATTATTTGGTATAATTTAATCTTTGAAGCAACCCTTTGAGTGAAATAAACATTTCAATAATTAGCATATTTTTCCTTGTCCTAACGGAACATTTATTTCGCCATATTTGATGTTACGCTTATTAACTATTAGCTATTAATAAACTGTGTTCTCGATGCGTGCGTACCTCGTGCGTTCCTACTGCGTGCCTCTTCTAAAGATACGCAGCAACACGCACAGGGCACGCACGTCATGCTCAGAAATAGCTTCAAATTTTTACTCGGGTCGATATTAACTTTAACGAATGGAGGACGATTACAATATAAATTCCATTCATATTATCAATTATCTTGAGAAAATAATATATTATACCTTTTCCGAATCCGTGTCCGAGTACACCCGACCCGGCCGATATTCCGGCGGCAGGTACGCCCGCGCTGTTTCCGGCGGTGCCAGCTGTAAAGTCACTCTACCACGCGGCGTCAACTCCAGGGTGTGGGGGGTGACGACCGGCCCCATCCTCGAACCGCCCACCACTCCCCCGTCTGCAACAGATCGAATGACAGTTCTCGATTAATCGACGGATCCGACGTCCAGCTTCGAATTTTTGTTCATCAAATTAGGGAGGAAATTTTCAACTTTCGACATTGGCATTTCCATCGGACGCGCGGCCGGCAGAGGTGGAGTGGTTTTCACTCAGGGTGATGGGTTTATTAAAGAGAATTTCGCTGAAATAAAAAGACGTATTGATTTTTCATACGGTCCTCGCTCTGCTCGGGAATATACAACGAGATGCATCGAATGGTAATGCATTTTGTTTTTCATTCTTATTACGTGGAAACTAAATTGCGTAATTTTTTTTAAAAGCTCGCCGTAATTCGTTCGTCTCAGCTTTCTTTCCCAGTGGAAAGAAAAAAGGGTAGGCCCTACCTCCGGCTTGCAGCCAGCTGCGAAAGTGGCGCGGGTCGCTCTAAAGTCTCCCTCGAGTAAGCGCAGTCCACAAATCACGGACTATAATAAATAATTCGAGACGGGGTGGTCTTGCAATTGCGGTAAATAAGCCGGTAATTTGCAGGGAAATCCCTAACCGCTCGCCAGACTCGGCAGGCGCACCTGCGCCTCCTCCCCGGCTCTTCCAAACTTGTCGGCCGACTTAGGCGTTTAAACGTCCTAAACTTACTCCTTAATCGGAACGCACGGAACGCTTCCTGGCGTTGAATTCCTTGACTGCGAAGCGACAATTTCTGGATAAGTGGCGGAAAACGGATGCTCTTGCTTTCCCTAAATTTCCTAGGGTTGTTCGACTGACTATTATTTTATTGAAAGTTAAAAGTTCGTAAATATGCCACACTAATAATCCTGGTTTGTATAATTCCTTCTAAAAATGTTAATTTTTTCATTTTCCGTTCTTCTTTCAAAGTTTGCTGATTTTATATTAATTCTTTTATAAAGACTATGCTGCTGTAATCACTAATACTTGTTAATTGTCAAATATAATGAGATTACTGAATCGCGAATAAGTTTCTTTTTTATTTTAATTTCCTTAGTTAATTTTTAACTTTATGGTCAACTTACCCCACTAGAGGGGTACGTTGAACAAGTCGGACTATGTTGGTTTGAGATACGATCTCATAATTATGGATGCATAAATTCAAAATTTGTATTCAATATTATAAAGTCAGATATACAGCGATCCTTTCAACATACTTATTAATATTGTAGCAAAGATAAGTTTTTTTTAATAAGCAACCATAGAAAAAGTGGCACAACTATCCCCTCTACTTCCAACCACCCTATATCTTGTTATAACCTTCGAAGTATAAGAGGTCCGACGACAAGGGTGAAAGCTTCGCTGAAAAATTTTCTCTCTCTCTCTCTCTCTCTTCCTCTCTTTATCTCTTATAAACTTATAGTCCTCATCGCGAATCGCGGCATTGAAGCGTCAAAATTAGCGTACGAAAAGATGAAAAATTTGAGGCGCGCTACAGGACGAAGGGACACGGAGGACCGCCCTGCGTTGAGTGCTCGGAGGATTTAATAAAGCCCGCTTCGGGGGATCGTTAATTTAAATAACTCTCGTTTTAATTCGAGAGCGAAAGAGAGGGGGCGAATGCGAGAGAGTGCACGAGAAGGGGTTTCGAGCTCGGTAACGCGGGGGGTATAAACGCCGGCTGTCCCGCACGTTGTTACCGTCATAAATCCTACATAATTAGCCGTTTGACCGTTAACCCCGAGCGTGTCTCGCGCATTTTCGCGGCCTAATAGCGACTAAAAGCTTGCCCTTGATGAGCCTGCTCCACATTTCTCTACGTTACACTCGCTACCGTAACCGGCCCTCTTTTTACCTTCCCGAACTGTAACCTCTACCACTCATCCTTCGCCACGGCAGGCGATTTTTCGTCGTTCAGAGAAAGAGAGAATTTTAGCAAAATTTTAAGAGCTACCACTTCAAATTTTCGTAGTACCTAATCGAAATTTTTGGAATCGAACTCTCAACCACCCCATCAAACTTATTTCTTCACGTTAATTCTAAAAAAATGGATTTATTGAAGAAATTTCAAAAGAAACATCCAAAGATATCTATGATTTTTTTAGAAAAGAATTTTTCTCTTACATAAAATCCCTTGTATCTTACACTTTTGTACAAATCAATGGAATTAAAATATTTTTGTTTCATACGGCCCTAATTTACATGAAATTAGCTTTACCATTTATTATAAGCATGTTCATCTTTTACTTTAATTAACATTTCAATTCTTTCTGGCGTGAAGTCGACAATTTCTTGTAATTAAATATCTTTTAGATTTTCATAACGAGACCATATGAAAAGAATGTTCTCACTCTATTAATTTTTATAAGAGTATAAGTATTATATTTAGAAGGATATATTAATTTTGATAGAAGCTTTTTCTGAAATTTATACACCCTTGTATTAATTAATCAACTTAAAACATTTTCCTCAAATGTGATTTCATTATGAAAAACTGGAAGATAATTGGGAAGAAACTTATGGACTCTACCAGAAAGAACTGAAATATTAATTAAGCTGAAAGATGGTCATACTAACAATAAGTGGTAAATTTAATTTCATGTAAGTTAGGAACGCGTATGAAATAAAAATATTTTTACTCCATTAACTTGCACAAGCTACCCATCAAGAACAAGATACCTATCAAGTGTCAACTGAATAAATTTTCATTGATCGCAAAATTTCCCCTCATTGACTGTTCCAATTCGTATCTTTTAACTGTGTACACTAGTTACAAAATCGAAATCTCTAGAATCGATCGCACCACCATCCCATCTTATGTACCTATATTTGGGCTGCTAGACGCTGTGCTTTTACGTCGTGACAGCTGTCGGTTTCCGCAACACGACAGCTGTCTCCGCATGCAAATGCACGTAAGCGAGTACCTGTCACTTTTTTCTACTCCCCTCCTCCCGTTTCCTCCCGAAGCTCCCTCGCTAACTATACGGCACCCGGTACTCGACAGAGTCGACTATGCAGTAGTAAGTCCGTACCAATGGTCAGACGGTCGTTTACTACACGCGGCAGAACTGACCGCAGTCTGCCCGTTGTATTTACAAACTCCGCGATCATCCAATCGGAGTACACTGCGACTAATTCTACGAATAGACAACACACCTTTTGTAAGTGTATAGGTTTCACCCCACAGATGTGTGTATAGGTGTATCCGCATTGTACTGCGCGTCACGGAAGTGCAATCGATCACCGTGCGGCGAGTGTCCTGAAACCTTTCACCCCTTCCCTTTCTCCCCCGCCGCCTTCTCCGATAGCAAGGAAGGCAAAGAAAGGGATGCTCTTGATCTCTTCGTTCCATCCCATCGAGGCGGTCACCGTGGTTGTTTGCCCGCGCGAAATTCGCTTCCTAAGCACGAGACCATACCTCCTCTCACGCGTACGAAGATAGAAGGGATCTTGCTTCCAGAGCTTTGCGGGCACGTAGAGCTTTCCGCGTGTTTTACATTCGTCACCCGTTGTGTCCCAGCATCTCTTGCTTGATCTCTTTTTTATCACGTCACGAAGTGTACTTATTTTTCAGATGCGTGTTCCTCCCTCCCCTCTTTTATTTTGTTTACATCTTTTTATTCTTCCCTCCCTTATATAGACTACATTTCCATTTCATTTCCGCCGTACAGATTTCGGGGGATCACGAGTCCTTTCTATTTCTCTTGCTCGCTCATTTCTCCCTCTGATCCTTCCCTCTTTCTAACCACCACTGCCAGTTAAAGCATCGCTGGACGATCGAGCCGTTACCGATCCTCAGGGTTAGACTCGCTGCCAGACTGTTCCGAGCGCGTGATCGATGTCGCTTCACGCCCCGTTTACCGAGCGCAAGTGATACACTGTAGGCAATTATATAAGGGCCAATCGATTCGCGCTTCCACTCTGGACCGTTTTAGGCAACGACGAGCGGAGGCAACGCTCCCGATCGCTCGGAATCCCTGGGGCGGCTATTTGCGGGAGGTGATCGATAGGTGTACCGTCGGCGTCGCGACGCCTCTGTCCCGGACACAAGTGGAGCGGTACGAGTAGGTTGCACCTGACTACATTACTGACAGGTACCCGTGTACATGAGTACGTACATATATGTTACGCGTAGTTACCCATGCGCTTGGCATAATCGCGCGATCAGGCTCGCCCTCGAGTGCCTCTCCCCTCCTGGAAGATCGATCCGCGACGCGGAACGAAAACGAGCGACGCGCGAGTCTCGCGCTTCAAGATGAATTTCGCTCCGCCGCTATCTTCGACCCCGTCGACGGAGATGCATCGCGTGCATCGACGTGGCGTCGATCTTGTCCGTTGCGCTTTTTCTCGGGTGAGCGAGGTCAACGAACCGGCATACCTATTGTGGTGTACGGTTCAATGTCTCGCAATGTTTCTAATTAGGAAAGTGATGTGGCGCGATGTCATTAGGAGATGTCTTTCAATTATGGGGATTTTGAAAATAGCTCATAGGAATTTGTCAGGTGGTAGTCAGGATACACCGATTTAACAGATGAAAATTGCTCAATTAATATTCGATTTTCATTGGTTCATATTTAATATGATCCTATAAATATCGAATTCTCACTGAGCAATCATATCTGGATGGATTAGTGTGCTTTGAATAAAATTTAATATTTCTTGAATGTTAAAAAATTGAAAATACGCAATATTTCTAACGGGCCTCAAAATAACTCTACGCAGATAACAGCCTGCCCTATTTTGTTCATCATCATGGATGGCAATGGGCATCGCCTGCGATTTTGTTGATTTAATAATACATTTTTAAACGATTTGGAATAAAAAAAACCATACGCTAGCGGCCTGATAATAGTTAGGTAAGATCAATTAAAATTGATTTCGGTGCATAAAAATAAGCAGAGGAAGAGAAATTTCGAGACTACTGATTTGTGTCAATTTTACCAACATACGATAATGCTATAATAAAAGATGCTCTTTTTAAACTTTGTCTCCACTACGTCGGCATTTGTCAATCGTTTGAAAATTTCAAATATGTATTGACTCGTATGTAAATCTGCACACATACACGGAAAAAATAATTGCCAAAAGGATGTTTTTTTTTTCGATCAAAAACGATATAAATCCAAGAGCAAGCCATAGTTTTCTTCGTTCAAAAAGTATTTGACAGGCTCGAGTAATTGGTTTTTATCGCGCCGAAAGAATTTCTTATTCCAATGAAGGTATTTTTCAATCAAGAATATATATTGTTCGATGAAAAATCTGTATTCTTAAAAATGTGTAAAATCATGTGTTCTTCATTCAAGACATATTTTTTGACTAGCAATTATTTCTCTCAATGTATTCGAAACTGCTAAACGGCCGTGCCGATCGGCAAATACCAACGCAGTAGTAACACGGCTTTAGAGAGACACTTTCATCTCATCTAGTGGCCGGGGACGACGCCGCCAGTTGCTAGGCACGGGACATTCCTGCTAAATTTTGCAATCCATCATCATTATCAAAGGCTGTTCTATTTTTCGTATCAATTACTCTTTTATCTCATACGAGGATAATCCGAAAATACCTTCCCCGCGCCACACAGCGCGGCGAATTACCGAAGCATCGAATCGCGAACCTTTTAGCGGCCCGCCCCTCCGCGACCCCTTCCCGTATACAGGCCCGAGCGCTCGAACAGCTGCGAGCAATTAGGCTGCGCCGTTCCCGTCTGCAGTTTTTCCCACTTCGCGAGAGCGGCTCTAACCTACCTACTTTGTATGTGCCCGTACGCAGCGTTATCGCGGCGTGGAGAGCTTTGGCTTTATATACAGTCAGTACGATATTTGTCGAGCCAGAATTCCTGGAAGACTGCTGCGTCACTTTCTTGGAATTATCCCCATTCGGCACCCGAGTTGGGGACATTGGCGGCGCAGCGTTTACCGTGGCAGATTGCAGTTAGCATTATTTGCATATCGTGCTTTGTAGTCGATTTACACGTAGCGTGTGTTTCTTCGCGAGTGTATCGTCCTGTGAATTTTCAGTTTAATTTCTCATTAAGAGAAATCAATGGAGGCGAAAAAGAAATGGAAGGAATTTAAACGTACGAAAATTTGAAGGTACGGCCACTGTTTGCAAAACGTCAGACCGTTGCGTTTCGAGAACACCTACCGCCTTATCGTTTCTGGACAATTTGGCTCAACAAATATCGCACGGACTCTACCTGCTTTGTATGTGCCCGTACGCAGCGTTACCGCGGCGCGGAGAGCTTTGGCTTTATATACTTTGCGATTCCTTTATTTCCTTCCGGCAAATCCTGCACGCGTGTACGCGAGAGTGTCCCGTGCAGGCCCGGTCGAGTGGACGAGCGCCAGGCTCGGCCAGACGAACGCGCCGGGGTCGTATGTGGGCAGACTGTGGGTGCGCGAACGAGAGGGTGGTAGATATAGACGCCGGTATATACATCGGTGGTGGGAGTAATAGTCCCAGGCGCGGAGGTGCGAGGGAGGACGAGAGCTACCGACCGTGCGGTACGTGCGGGGCGGGAAAAGATGAGGGGCCACCCCTGGACATTGATGGATAGTGGTCTGGCACACCCTGCCTCCGCGGCTGCCCCTTTCGCCCTACTATACACGTCCGAAACCACTCGGCCGCTTATTCCTCGCGTTTATAGAATTATTCGGCCTCGCCCGGTGTATATCCTAAATGCCGGCGGTGCCGGGAAATCCGAGAACAACGCGCGGTGGTGTGACGGCGAAAAGTAATACGGGAGATCGTCGTCGGGTTTATTTTACGAGGAAGGGGTGTACTTTTGGGGCGTACCTATTTATTGGGAACGTTTTAGGGGTGTGGGAGGGATCGTGACGAGATGATGGGGTGGTATTTATTGGCATGTACTGAGAATAAGATCGTTCGATTTAACTGGATTTTCGGGTTACGAGCGGCTAACTAAATGCACATATATATATATATATATATATTATAGCGTGGACTTTAGCATGTGTCTATGTATCAATGGTTGCATGATTGATGAGGCAAGTAAATAAGTACGTTTTTGGTCTGCTGTTCGTTTTTGTTTTGTAAAACTGTTGTAAAGGTATTGCTCCTTCGGCTTCGATCTTTAGTTGCTTCAATTAAATTTTAATTGCTCAAACTACATATTTTTTGAGGTAACTATATAATAGTTAGCTGCCCGTAACCTAAAAAAATTTAATTAAATCAAATAATTTATTTGCTCTGTATAACGTGTTGCATACCGGTTGGTGTAATCCTTTCGCATAGGTTTCCTGTAATTTTATGATAATGCCGGCAGCCAAGATCCGAACTTATAAGGGTGCTATTCTGTACAAAACTGTAAGCTCTGTAGCGTGTTAAATTCTATAAAGCCACATAAGAAATCTGTGTAACTTTATAGAATGTAGAACCATACATCGCGTTCATTTCTTACAGAATAGCGCCATAAATAGCATTTCTTACATTTATTTACTCGAATATTCGAAAAAACGTAAACGAGTATTGGCACTATATCGGAGCATATACCTATCATTTTAATTACTAATGAGATGACCGGTATTCTCGGACCGATAGCTCCATTTGGATGGGATCTTAGCTATCAGTATTACCACGAAATATATTACAAGAAACTACAGCAGATGAGGTGTACCAATCGATGTGCAATCCGTCATACTGGCGTGTATTAAAACAAATACGGAATATACGAGATGCGGGGCTAAAACTGTAACGATAATAAAGAAAACGAGGGAATTTTAGATTAACGCGTGATTAAATTTTCAAAAGTAACGAGTTTCTTTGCCTTTTCGAAATAAAAAATATTTGCAATCGCAGTGACGGTGAAGTCGCGACTAAACGAGGATTCATCCCGCCTCGCTCTGGGCGTAACGCTATTCGCGAAACGAGCTGTGGATATTTTTAGGGGTGGCGAAATCCCCGCGGGGGCTTGCCTTATTCGCGACCCAGAACAAATTAAACATTTATCTCTTGTCGCCGCGGCTGTGCCGCTACCATTTCCACGAGATTACACGTCGGTTGACTTCGGTCGAAATCCGTGATTAAACTGTGCGCCCTCTCCCCTCTCGAACGATCGCTGCAAGGGATGACGGGGCTCGAATTCGCCCGCCGTTGCAAGTGTATGGGGGCTGATCGATCAATTCGGGGGAACGAAGTATCGTGTTTCCAACGGAATGTGCGAGATTATTTTTCTTCGCATATAAATAGCGCAATATTAACTTCTCAGCTATATCAGTACAAATACTAAAAAATGTACCGTTCGCAGACTTTTTTTCATTACTTCTGAATTTCTCACGTGCCTCTCTTTTGTAATATAAATCCACGGTGTCCGAATAACATTAAAAATATAACGTCCTACGTCGATTCTATTAATGTCGAGTGAAACGATACTTATAAAATTTCATCGTCTACAAAACATTTCCGCGACGGGATCTCCATTGAAGTACCTCCAATACCGTCGAATAATAATACCAATTACGTCCGCCTCGATGAAAATAACTTTTATCGAATATACGGCATCCGGCAGCTGGCAGCGTGCACGTTTCCACGTTTCCCATCATCGCCTTTATCGCGCAAAATCCACCGTAACTGGATCGAAAAATCCCCGTTGGAAATTCTGTCCCTCTAGGCGCGAATTACACAGAAAAATCCCTCGAATCTCTTCCCCTCGTGCGAGCAGATTCAGAGTACTCATACATAAATAACTGAACGGCCGGACGCTGTTGATCCATTCGAGGTTCCAGTCAATGGAATTTCTATAACGTCACAGCGGAGCGATAAGAGTAGCCGGCCTCACCTGGCGTCGAGCGGAATTGCGATAACGAAATTCCTCCACGCTTTTTTTTTTGCACGTGCAACGTCCGCCTCGCAAATCATACACGGGACAAAGCTTCGCGCACCCCTGAAATTCGGATAACCTTCCTCCACCCCCGCTCTACGCCCGACCGGCTGCGACTTTCGAGCGGGCGGCTGGAATTTCATTTGGCTGTGTGTGTGTACTGCAGAAGCGAGCGTGAAAGTAACTAAAATTCCGCAACGTGCTTCAATTTTCATAACTTCCCTCGCTCGGCGCGTGTAAGGCCTTCGATAGGCAGATAATTGTACATATATGTATAGTATAATATCGGATCAGGGATTTTTAATGAATATTTGTTTGGGTAAAAGCCTTTGTTCGTTGGCATATGGGTCTCTCGATAGATATGTGTCTACACTGAGAAAAATAATTAGGTTAAAATGATTAAATGCATCTAGTTAAATGCGTTTAGTTGTTCCAGCCAAAATACTGATCGGTTGAACCAAGTATTTAGTTAATTTAATCAAATATTTAGTTATTCTATCCAAAAAGTAGTCAATTTAACTAAACAAATGCAGGATCAGGGTGGCTACAAAAACTTGATCAGAAAATTCCCTGACCTTTCCCTGATTTTTCTCTGACCATTTCAGAACAAATTTTGTAGATTTTCCTGATATTTCTGTTCATATCAAAAGTTTCGTATAATTAAATCAACAAAGTTATAAATAATTGTAATACAAAAACATGCGGTTGCAAAAACGTGTATGCGCTAAGAAAGTAACGTTGGTGGTAGAGACTTTAATTTAAACTTTACTTTAAACACACACACGTGCGCTGTTATTGGAGATATCTGAAGCGACAATGCAAACTCAATAGTGAAATTTCGAAAAATTAATTTTACTTTATCCATAATCTCCAGTAAAAATCCAAAATTTCCTGACATTTCCCGACTTCCTAGGTTTGTAGCCGCCCTAAGAGAGAATCCATATTTCACACTAAACAGTTTGGTCATCGTCTCCAAGATTTCGGTTAAATTGACCAAATTTTGTTCTGAATGTATAGCGAGAAAAACGCGCGTCGTCCAGTGGTTCGCAATGGATGCCCGTTCGCGGTGAGAGGAACGTGTTCAAATAAAAGTACGTACGCAAATAGAAGTGCAATAACAAGTAGAGAGGGAGAACGTGAAAATCCACGAAACGCTGCGGGGTGCGCGCCGCGATCAAACCGCCGTGCGAGTGCCATATCGATATCGGTCGAAGGTACGAACCTCCGCGTGGTCGTTTAGATAGGGCCAAATTTGTAGCGACCCTCGTTTAAAAGAGATAGTCGAAATCGCGAAAACGGCGCCTCTGATCGCGGCCCTTTATCGCGCCTCGCACTTTTTCGCCTTCGCCGCGTTTTTCGCGTATCTCGGGTACAGCGGCGGCGCGGACGCGATGTTTCGGAGAGCTTTTAACGCCCGCGCGCGGCCAGTGGTCATTGCTTGATGTGGGGGAAAAAAACTTTATAGCGTTTTTGACTGTGGAAAAAGTATAACATCAGTGTACACCGGTACATGATGCTTTCTCGGCGTATTCGGCTAAGAAGAAGGATTGTATACTCGTGCTACACTTTTTCATAGTTAAACGTTATGTAATGAATTCTACATTGACAAAAATAATAGCTAGCGTTACAAAAATATTGCTCGAACCAAGAACACATATGGTCTTAAAAATTTTTAAGAATACAGTTTCTTCGCCGAAAAATATACAGGTTTAACTGGTTAAGACGCCTAAAACAGGAGGAGTTTAATTTTGTTCAAAGTCAGTACATTGATCAATGATATGACTTCTCGTGATCTCCATTCCTCGAAACCCACTCGGTTGTCAACTCTTTGTCAAAGTGAGGGAATCGTATAAATTCATATCACTGATCGGTGTATAATCTCTGAGCAGAATTAGGCTCCTCCTGTTTTAGCCTTCTTGACTGTTACATCGTGTAGGGAAGAGTCGTCGGATTTGGACCAGCGCGACGCCTAGGTAGGACCACCTCCAATAATCTAGAACGCTACACTGAGAGAACAATGTAGTAAATTTGACTTAATCGGTGGTTACGGGCGGGGGAATGTAGATCAAGTTACTTGGACTAATAATTGACTCGAATGGACTACAATCTGCTTCTGTTAAATAGCCGTTGTGTGGTTAGTTAAACTTATCGTATTATGCTAAAACTTAAAGATGGATGACGCACCTTTTTCATTCATTCTGAGAGCTACATTTTTAGCTTTTAGGGCAGTAACAGTTCTAGATACAGATGTGGTCCAACCTCGGCGCTGGACCAAATTTGGCGACTTTCCCCTACATTCTAGATTCAAGAATATCTTCGTTGGGACGAGAAATTCTTCCTGCGCAAGAAAAACAATTACTCGCGAGCCTATTAAATATCTTTTTATACGAAAAAAAACCATCGATCGATCTTGTGATTATGTCATATGTTTGATTTAAGAAAGCATTTGCGTTTCCCTCCCGAAATTAGGTCTGTCATTTTCAGTGTAACACCAATACACTCCGTTTTTCCCCGTCGAGAACGATATCTCCCAACGTGAGTAAGCGTCTGGTGGATGTAAACAACGCGTAAAACGAGGAGCGGAAAAATGTGCCGCGACGTAGAAAACCTCGCGCGATTAAACGTCTCCTGTATACGTTTCGCTCCTACGCGATCACTCCTCTTCCCGCGGAGAAAACGCTTATCCATCCGCGTCGCGGGCCGAGTGGGCGTAAAAAGCCCGGACGAATTCATCCGCGAGGCGTGACTGGGACGATAAAACATTTACAGCCACGGTAGGTACAGAGAGGGGCGATTAAACGTGGCGGAAAATAGGACAGTGCTTAAGTATTCAGCGGGGGGGCGATCGTCCCGTAAAAAAATTACCGGGACGCGACGGACCGCCGTCGGGAGAAGGGATTAATACTGCCAATAGGGAGCTATCTCGCTTTAAGAGCGAACGGCCGTTCTCGCCGCGCTGAATCTCAACCTCCGCGCGAACTGCCGAAGGGTGGGGAAGAGTGAGGGAGTGAGAGAGAGAAACGGTGGGAGGAAGAGAAAAAGGTGGTTCGCGCTACGGGGTGCACGCCACTATAAAATATGCCTTGTTTTACACCCTTCGCACTTTGTGAATGGAACGGAACGAGTAGCGCGCGCGCGCGGCGAGGGAATGTGACGGCTCGCGATTGTCCCTCGTATACGCGGGGGTGGTTAGTATGTGCCGCGGGCGTAGGAAGGGCGGATAAATAGGTGTGTACCTACATGACGTACACATACGTATGCATGCTAGGGGGGTACCGAGTTGTCAGGGGGATGAAAAAATCCCATTTTACGTGGCCACGTATAGTACGCCTTCTCGTGCTTTCGTCATTCGAGTGAGTTTATCTTTGGCTCGGATTAACTAAGCGGTACGATGCACTCGTAATGACCTTGCAGGAGTAACCCCGCGAGACGCGCAACGGGGATGCACACGCCGAGAAAAGAGTTTGATTGTAGTTAATAAATGTTTGTTTGAATATGGCGAAATAAATATTTCATTGGATCTGGGAAACATTCGTCAACTGTTACGATATTTATTTGGCACAAATTAATCTTTTGAGGCAAGAGGCCGTTCACATATTATGCCACTCAATTTTTAGCCCTTTTCGACACCCCCGTCCCAATTTGTCACGGTTTGTCACAAATTTAAACACCCCACCTCCCTTCTCTGATGTTATAAGAATATATAGATATGTAACCATCTATATTTTTTTAAAAATGTCTAATGTTTCGCATATTACTCGAATTATTCTACCTGATCTATCTACTTCCATTTTCCTGTGATCATATGGGAAACTAATGTGAGATATTAAGTATCAATAATATACTGATGTGTTTATTTTTGTATTTACTTCAAAATAGCTTTGTAGCGACTAGAATATTAGAACCTTGAGATATAATGAACTACTGCAATTTATAAAAGAATATTTCGCACGTAAAATGCAATTTTTTTAGCATAATGTTATACCGTTTTATCTCAAACTTTTGATGTCATAAATATAACAAGCTCCCCTTCCCCATGTCACATTTTGTTACACTTTCGTAACCCTCCCCCACCCTTCAAGGTGTGACGTAATATGTGAATAGCGTCCAACCATTTGAATGAAATCCACATTTCAATAAGAACCATATATTTTCTTAGCTCAACGAAATATTTATTTGGCCGCATTTAAAATTACATTTATTATATAACTATTAGTAAACTGCCTTCTTAATAAACTGACAAAAATAATTAGGTTAAAATGACAAAACGCATCTAGGTAAACATTTTTAGTTATTCTAACCAAAATACTGGTCAATTGAACCAAATACTTAGTTATTCTAATAATATGTTTAGTTATTCCAACCGAACGTTTAGTTATTCTAAAAAAAAGTGGTCAATTTAACGAGACAGATGGAGGATCCATATTCA
Organism: Xiphydria camelus; assembly: GCA_963678675.1. Classification (NCBI taxonomy): domain Eukaryota; kingdom Metazoa; phylum Arthropoda; class Insecta; order Hymenoptera; family Xiphydriidae; genus Xiphydria; species Xiphydria camelus. Next base: position 22,997,726 of record OY783197.1, on the reverse strand, counting down.
CCAAACGGTTTGTTCATCGTCTCCAGGATTTTTAATTGATTGACCAAGATATTTTCCTCGGTGCACATCGTCGAGCCCAGCGCGATGACCGTACCTCGCCTAGTAATTACCAGGGGGAGTGTAAGAACGCTTCCCCGCGCGCAGAGGGTCGCATACCCGAGAAATGTTAAATGCGAAAGTCAATTTTGAGTGCGCTGCGGCAACTGAGTTTCGGCGTGCATCTCGACGTAATTAATGACCGAGATAGAACCAGTCCGGGGTGGCGGCGGCCAGAAGGGTGGGTCGGAGGAGGAGGGTGGATGGCGGAGACTTGACTGCGTGGGTGATCGAGTTATGGACGTAGCAAACTGGCGCGGGGGATGCGTCGTTCCGCTGACGTCAATCTCCTCGGCTCTTAAACTCGTTACGGATAGCTGCACCTCTTTCGTTGAACCCCGGATATGACGAATGGCTGCTTGGCGACGTCGTAACCGCTAATGAAATCGAAGCACACCGATGTCGTCTCGAATACGTCTCACCTCGAAGCGTTAAATAATCAATTGGGCGTCTTCGAACCGCGAGAAAGGGAAATTTCATTCCTCCCCCTGTTTCAGTTATTGCCCTAGATTCTTCGCCTATTAGTAATCTGCTGCCATCGATGAGTCTCGCTCCATCAATCTTCGTTGGTCTCCCGGTGAACGGAAAACGGCGGCCGAACGAGGCTCGAAGGACCGACATACCTACATGTATAATAGATTTGCTTTCGTACAAAAAATGAACTAAATTCCGAATGGTATACGGAGAAAAAATTAGTAGATTTTTGACTAAATTGGCGGTCACGGGTGGAGGAACGCCGATTTAGTTACTTGAATTAAATAACTCGGTTTATAATGATTAACAAATGTTTTACGGAAATAAGCTGTAGTCAATTTTTACTCAACTTTTTCTCAATGTGTGTATAACTGCCTCGTATTAGAAAAATATTCCGTACACAGTTGTTCTCGTTGTTAAAATATTGTTTCCTGCATTTAACGCAAATATTTATCTGAACGCGGATTAAATTGACGAGTTGCGCGAAACTCCGTAGCAAGATACATACATGTGCAAGCCGTCGAGCGCGGGGTAAATCGAATATGAGCGGCCCGCTCTTTGGCGGTTGTATAAAGACGCGCGACGCGCGGACGGAGCAGAGTCAACCTCATATGTTGGGATTACCACCTTGATCCGTCCCCTCGGTCCCTTTCTCAGCCTCGGTACGACCCCATCGGATGTTTACCCGGGTTTACTCGGTCGAAATGCACCTCTTTTCCTATTATATGGATACTCCGTCGCCGCGCGGACGTGTATCCACATTCCGTCACGTCGGATTTAGGCTTTGTCCCGGATCGCCCTTTCCGATGCGTTTTATTTGTTGTGCATCGCGACAAAGCGTTTGTCCGCGCCGTTTGGCAATATACTGAAACCATCAAGCTCCAGTTTCACGAATGGAGCCGTATCGTAACAATGGTCTACGTCATCCCGATGCTGCGGGTTATTAAAGTTCGCTCAGGGCTCGCGATAACTTTTATTAAATTCCAAAAATGACGTACTATGCTCAGGAAAAGGATTTACTCGACGCGAATAAATGCGACGATAAAATCGCCCAACTATACACGAAAAGAATGATAGCAGTAAATTTGACTGCATTGTAAAAAAATTAGTATTTTTAATATACTTCTCTATAAAGATTTTGTCCAATACGTGATGATGAAAATTAACATATATCGTTATGAAATTGCCATTATATATTTCATAAAGAAGTGTTATTAATTTTCATAATAACGTTTTGAATACAAGATTTATATACAATTATATTAAATTTAATACAAATTTTTTTATAGTGCGTATTTATAATAAAAGAAGTACATATAAAGATTTTTGGATGCTGCTACTGTGCTGAAGAACACCTTTTCCTTAGAAACTAGTAAATTGTAATGTAAACTATCACGATTTAATGTTTTCAAAAGGATGACTACTGTACCGCATTGTAAAAACATTCGAAAACCCTCACGTAATTTGGTTCTCTTTTATTGTAAATACAGACAAAATTGTTGGTATCAGTCTTTCCGTGAACACTGAGAAAAATGACTAGATTAAAGTGACAAAACGCATCTGGTTAAATGCGTTTAGTTATTCGAGCCAAAATACTGGTCGATTGAACCGAATATTTAGTTACTCTAAGCAAATGTATAGTTATTTTAACCAAAAGTCATCAATTTAATCAAACAGATGGAGAATCCATATTTCGCTTAACAGTTTGATCACCGTCTCTAAGATTTTGAATAAATTGACCAAATTATTTTTCTCGGTGTACTTTTCGACCGCATTTCCACTCGATAAATTGAGAACAGTTTTATGAACTGCCACTCAGAAACGGTTCAATATCTATTTGAATGTAACGAGTGCTCGTAAATTTTGCAACGTGACATCGAGGAGGGTAATTTGCAACGAGTGTTAATCCTTTTTCGTTGCTAGTGGGCGATATGCTATTCGTTTGTATCCAACATAAAGCATGAGGGGAGAGAGAGAGAGAGAGAGAGAGAGAGAGAGAGAGAGAGAGAGAGAGAGAGAGAGAGAGAGAGAAGTTTGAAACGAGGATGCAATTGTTATTTTAGGTGAATCGTTTCGACAACGCCGTCTTCAAGGACGGTTATCGCGATATTTCTGCTATGCACGCTCGTCCGCACTCGTGCACGTGTGCCATCGCTGACGCGCTGCAAGAATGCAGTCTGAAATGCCAGCATCGTAAGTGCGGGCCTGTTACAACCTTGCGGCCAAGAATGGCGTAAGCGAGCGACTTGCGCGCCTGCAATCTTGTGGTTATGCGGTCGCTGTGTTCTGTGTGGGTACATTTCCGGCACCACGTGCCCGTCGTATCTCGCATTGTTGATCGTAGCGGTCGACACGTTCTTTGGTGAGATAAGAAGGAGTTCTTACAATATTTTCATAATAGTTTGATCAAGAAGCGAGATGAACAAATTATATAAACGACCGGTTCGTTAGAATATTTGGATTTCATCCAAAAGATGTAATTAAGCAAAGATATTTAAATTGGATCAAATGATTCTTGTATTTTTAAATCGATTCGAAAGATTCACACATACTAAAGTTTTTACTCAAAGTAATGATTCAAAGAGGTTCGGTAAAAGATGAGGAACTATTGCAGGTCTTATTTGTGGAGGTATGGAATAATTGGATTATCCTTAATTGGATTTCGTCTGCACTAATCGTATTTCTATTGAAAAGCCCGAGATAGAGAAAGCCATTCGAATCGCGGATTGCACAAGAGATAACGCTGCTGTTTCTACCCCCAGGATCTTCTCATCTCCAATAGCTGTCGCTTAACTTTGCTCGTTAAACGTTTGACGCCTGATCCGACGACGGTCTGTAATTATCGAAGTATCCTACAACGCTGTAAATAGCCTTTGTGCAAATATTCTGAGCAACGGATCCATTAGCTCTTCGAGAGACGTGGTAAATTGTCTGAATCGAGTTTTTTCTAAAAATTAATTCGTGTGAAAATCTACCTTACGTCACATTATCGAATTGTAAAATACGATATAAGTTACCCTTCGCCAAATAAATTCGATTTTAAATTGTAATTAAGGTTAAAAAATTAGAAGTAGCACGTGCAGCGAGAAAAATCGTAATTTGGTATCCGATCGGTGTGCTAACGAGATTTTAAGAAATAAGGGGTGTGTAGGGAAGCGGGTAGCCTTTTTTCTCCTGATATAACTTGATAGCGATGTTTCTCTATTTTCAGGAGTTTCTTATATGGGCGAGCAAGCTTTTTACACCATGCACGCGTGAGAAATTAAATCGTTAATGCGCCATCAATCACGTCTGAGGTCGGGGGAAGTTCGATCAGCAGGGTAAAAGTCATCAGGAAGGATGAAAGTTACTTTTATAACTCTGCTCGGCCATACGGAAGCTTCTTTTCAGCTTCGGATTCAACCGGCGTCTGTGATCGTTGGGAGAGAAAAAGAAGCTCCCCGCGTTCTGGTATTTCTTTTCATCTGAAACCTCCAATCTTTACTTTTCGGTGAGGCGTAACTACGGAAAACCATCAATAGCACTACGGGCAATATAAAGTTCATACGGAGGAATTCGTCGCGCGATAGAAAAACTAAAAAATGTCGAAGAAATAAACGTAATACACGAGTTCCCTAATTTTCAGATTTTCTTACGTCTGAATATATGTATGTACTTACATACATACGTGTGTACGTCTTCCCGGGGAAAAAATGTTTGTATATAATCAATTAATCATATATGATCGTATATAATTGGATATAATCAGATTCGAAATTTGTCTTTATCTGATTATATATGAAGAACTGTATACATAATCATGTATGATCTTGATCATATATGATTATACGACGTATATATACGACACATATATGTACGAATAAAGTCAAGAATTTTGAGTCTGATTATATCTGAGGGGATGAGAAGCCAAGGCTCCTTGACTTCTCATCCCCTCATCTAATCTTGTCTGATCAGTGACCACACATGATTAATTGATTGTGTATGATCATATATAATTCTTCATGTATAATCAGATAAGGATGAAGTTCAAATCTGTGGTAATATCCAATTATATATGATCATATATAATTATTTACTAACATTTTGTCTCGGGTTTTCATGCGTAATATTAATATAATGTCATTGCTTCGAAATCTGCGGTTGATTAAATGACCCGCGTTATCCCTTTAAAACTACCCTCATATAAAGCGGACGGAGGACAATGGTCGCTCGCAGGTGTTTCCACGGGATTACATTTACAAAATTCGAACGCATTGTTCCACTTCCGGTGGTTACACAGCAAAAATATATGGGCGGTCACGCGTTCATTTGTCACGGCGACTCTAGAGTCGATCCCCTCGTATCTTCCGATTTCTCGCAGACTCTCGATCTTCTCGACGACGAATCGTATAGGTGATACCACTATGTACGTTTCACTGTGCTCCGGGGTACCGCATACCCTCCGAACCAGCTATAAACCCGTTCATAGTTCTCCTAATCGAAGCCTCTAGGATTTGCAGGTGGATCAACCCCGCGTTACTTTATTCTTCCGGGAGAAAATCCCCTCGCGGATAAAGTTTCGCCGAAAAGGAGAAACGGCGTGGTACTGTCCTTTTCGTTCTTTATAAGATATAATCCGAATTTGAGCCGATATCTCTGGAGAATATGAGAGAAAATTTCACGAAAAAATATCGTTCTTCCACGACGTTTACGTACGTACAAAGTCACCCTCCCGCAGGACCACCGAGACGCTAGAGGGCGATGTACAGCGGCGAGAGGCACGTATATTCCACCGAGGTTAATAATCTTAATGCACGCCCCACACACGGGTGTCCTTGACGAATGAAAATGAAATGCGGCAGTGGCGAAATGATTTCGCGCTTCGCGTCACCGGCATGTTCTCGACGGTTATTCGTAGTTCCATATAGCAGCTATATATGCAAATGCCCATACGCGCCACAGCGTATGAGTTACGAGCCGAAACGAGCGAATTGAATGCAGTACGGCATCGTTGCATACGCGTATACATATATGTATGTATATATATTTCCATTCGAATTCACAAGAGGAAATAGAATTATAGAATCCCGCGGTATTTCCGCGGTCGTCGAACCGTTTTTGACACGACAGGCGGCTATTGCAGAGTAATTGCAAGGTGCAACCAGGACAGCGGAAAAGGGCGAACCGTGACAATTGCCGATAGTTGCAGCTGCAATTGGGAAACTCATCGGGAGTAAGATGAAGACCTGAAGTTACTATGATTCTTATTAGTACGGATCAGAAAGGGATGGTGGAGAGGAAGAGGGAGAGAGAGATTGATTGATTGATTGATGGAATGTTTATTATTCAAATAGAACAAAATAATAACGCTCTGAAATCAGGGCAAGAGCATATAGCATACAATTGTGATGTGCAATCAAGGTAAAAATCAAATAGCAGCAGCGTAAGGTATAAAGCATACATAATAATAATAATAGGTATAAGCGGGTATGTAAAATAGTGTATACATAATAAAACTGTAAATGGGTACATAAAAAAGTGTAAACATAATAAAATAGTAATAGTGCAAGCATAATAAATGAGCGTTCTCTCTCATTTAAAACTTAACAATTTTAAACACTCAGGTAAACAAGACAGTTAAGTAAAAAAAAGAGAGAGAGAGAGAATTCGAAAGCTCGTATGTTTTCAGCTGTGCCAAGGAGTGCCCTTCTTCAAAGTGGATGAAGAGGATGATCCTCCCTCTAACCTATCGCTCCATAGGGAGAAGATGTAATATGTATACATATATCATAATCCCCCAGCCGTCACGTTTCGTATATAATACATATATTTCACGCAGCATGAAACGCGCGAGCTCGCCCTGATCATTCTTATCTCTCATCCGACGAACGCGCGTTTACTTCAAAAGTTAGATTTGCCAATTTCGAAACCGCACCGAGGGAATTGGCGCGGAGATATGAATATTGGAGATGAAAGGGGCGGCAGAGGGATCGGAGGACTTCCTTTATTTTCACGAATCCCGTTTCCGCTGTCTCTCTCGGCTCTTTTCTTTCTACCACCGCCACTACTCGTCCACATCGCGCCGCTCCATCGTCGCTCGAGAGAGAGGATCTCAATTTAAACACCGGCGCGGCTCCCGGGAATCAAATTATTCGCGAGTACTCGCGCGCCCACCGCTGAATTCGTTATGGAATCGCAACGTCTTCGAGGAGCGTTCTGCGGCTGGAAAATCGGGAAGCTACGAGGAATTACCAGCGTTTCCTGACGGCAGAATCCTCGTAACGCATTGCTGAAAGCCCGACCGTGTTTTCCAGGTGAAGTAGGATTCGTGGCGCCTGTTCATCGATGGCGAACCTATATTTCTCGGCTGAAGAATGTTTAATGCATCAGGGATGTTGCTGTAGGAAGTGGGCGAAGGACTTTTGATTAGTCGTAGTATTTTTTGCACAGAGAAAGGGGATTAGTAAGTTTTACAGTAAATTCCAGTAAGAGGGCTTCTCGGGAGGTGAAACAGCGTACTTTTTACGGTTCGTAACACTATAGATATCGGTTTACACAGTAAAATTGGCTATGCGCCCGACACATACCAATGGGAGATCGGTAAATTTTACCGTATAAACTAATGTTTATACTGTTACGTACTGTGAAAAGTATCTACGCTGTTCCACCTCCCGAGGAGCCCAGTTACTGGAATTTACTGTAAAATTTACTAATCCTTTTTCTCCACGTGTACTTTGGCATTTTATATTTGTTTTTCGCTCTAATTTTGCTTCGCAAAATTTAGTTTGCGTACTCCTTGACATTTTTTCAATTCTCCACAAAAATCGAAATCTCTGAAATTGAATCCTCGACCTACCGTATTCGACGTATTTTTCTGTATTGTTTTCGAAGATAATGCATTTATTGTAGGAGCCGCTGAGATCTCGATGATTCTCTCTAAGGAAGAAAATTTCTTTCTTTCATAAAATCACTGATATCTCATATTTCCTCTTTTTCAACTAATCAGATTCTTCCGAATTACTATTTCCGCTTCCTATTTTTTAGCATCATCAGTTACTTCACTCCAGCAAACATCTGTTTGACAGCCGATGACCGCAGTATTTTGTCGAGTCGAATAATTTTTTGCGAACCAACTCAATTTTTTTAACCGTGTAGATTTATCGACATCAATTCAGCTTTCAAGCCGGTCCAACTCCTTTTCCGTAACCCGAGCCATAAACGTTAGCCATCCCATCTCGATTCGAGTCGGAGAGTGGTTTGACGTCAACGAATATCGATGAAAAAGTGCTCCGTTGAAAGGTTTCAATTATTCAAGAATTCGCGCGTAGCGCCGCACGATCATTGTGCATCGCGGAATAGGTGTACCAAAATAATGATCGAGATGCATCAATCGCGATGACAAATCCGCGACTGCCAAGCGACCGCGACTAAGCTTTCCTTTTTTAATTGAAAGTCGGTTTTTATAGGCCATGAAAACTCGCTTATCGGTCGACCATATTTTCGCCTTTTCACGGCCACATAAAAAAGCACAGTGCGTCGAACGTCGTAAATTTCTCCATGCTCCCTCACCGCTTCCTCTATTTCTTCCTTTCTCTCTCTCTCTCTTTCTCTTTACCATCAAACCAGATGTTGCTACGTCATTCGCTATTTCGTTAACGGCCATATTCCAACCATAATTCAATTTGAATCGTTCGCCATCGTTTGCGAATTTTTCACGCTCCATCTCATTATATCGCTCCGTCGCGGTAATAGCTATGCGTCGTTTAATCGTTAATTTCTACGATGACGGGTTTTAACGAGAGTGGACCGATTTAGCGAGCGCCGCGGGACGTCGACGCTTTCAAAGGTCCGTTCCGACAGAGCATGTGGTATAGGATTTATGGCATTGAAAATCGACTTGCATAATCCTTCGGCGACATACATTAAAGCTCTCCGTATGCCTCTATGAAGAGACGAAGATATAATGAAACGATAGTTTAATGTGGAATAATAAAAATCTTTTATTCGACATTCTGATTAAAAGAACTATAATTTGACTAGAAATGATGGTCGATTTTGGCACTAACCATGATTCCATAATTCTTCTAAATATTGAAATTTTTGTTATAGTAATAGTAACAAGAGATTACGATTGCTGCAACTAAATCAACCTGCAGTATAATCAATAAATATCGCCAACCTTTTCTTTTCATATAGTTGACATTACCATGCAGTAATATTATCGATCTACTTTTTGGGTTAATGTTAAATGGTTAGCATGGTGCATGGTTATCATAAACTACAATCTTATCGTTACACGGAGAAAAATAATTAATTGGACCTACTAAATATTATATTTGCGGGGTCGCAAGAAATTAAATTTTTTTTTCATATTAATTAAAAACTTCCACCTTGCAATCACACACTATTTCACATGATTGTAAGGGAGAAACATTAAATTGATATATTAAAAAATTTAATTGATATAAATAAATAATTACTTGCGATAATTACGATAATTACTTCACAGGTAATTTTCAGTAGATCCTATTAATTATTTTTTTCTGTACACTATAACCACATGTAACAAAAGTTATTTCGACTGCTTTCACGGTCTGTTTAATTATAAATATGGTACTAGCAACCATAGGAAAATTCAACCTTGTTATTATGATTATGATTCATTTTACCATCCACTTTTTGAGATGCGGACTATCATTAATTATCACAGACGAAATTAGGATAAAAATTGATTGACACGCCCCTTCAAATGAGAAAGATTTTAGCACCTCCTCGAATCTCGGAGACCCCCCGAGTCAAGCTTTCCCACCCGAATCCTCCGTCGTCGAACGAGGGATCAAAAATGCCGCGAGTCGACTCGGTCGTCAGATCGATCCTTTTCGAGATCAACGGGACGTTAAGCTCCGTCGCGAACGAGCGAACTCGTGGGAGACCTCTCGAAGCCGCGCCGCGTTATGGGTGCGAATCTCGTTGAAACTTACTGGACAGGAAGAGATCCTGGAGGGCCTGGGCAGCCTGGCAGAGGAGCGCCCAGGTTTCGGCAGCCGCGAGTCCCGTACCTCTCAGAGCAAGGACGTCCCCCGCCACGACGCCGAGCCCCGCGGTCTCCGTCGTTGGCATTCTGAAAGAAGAAAGCGAGTCGTGACGTGAGAACGCGGCTGGCGAACGGTGCGCGCGCCCGATGACGTCATAGAAATCTACCCGACGCGTGGGTCTCGATGTGTGCCGAGAAAAATAACCGTCTCCCCTCCCTCCCTCTCTCTTTCACACCCTACTCGAACACGCGCTCTGATCTTGTTTTTCTTTCTCGGACGGTCTGTTATTTCACACCCACGATAAGCCGGAGCGTATCACCTTGATTCGATTCTCCTCCCTTCTAACGCCCGCTGTCGGGACCGGCGTCACTAATACAAACGCGGATGCTTTCAGAGCGGCAGCGACACCGACGCGCGCCGCCATCGTGTCCACCACGCGGAGACTCGCGTCTATGGAGACCGCTTCCCGCGTGAAAATCCAGCTTCCGACGCGTTCGTCGGCTTCTGCGCACTCCTGTACCACGTCGCTTTTCCTAAGATCGTCGATTACACGGGTCGGTGGTTATTTGCATTCGTGGGTGCTTAACCTTTGTCGTATATGAGGGAGGGCGGATTATTCTCGAGCGTAAATGTCATCAGAGACCTCTGATGAGAGATCAGAAACGGATCAGATGTACTGCGAGGTTTCGTATTACGATATTTATGATCAGATTTGGATACGATTCTTATGCGTAGAACTGTGTTACACGTGTCAAAGGACGAAATACAAGCTTAATAAATATAAGGAGAGAAGGAAGATTACAAAATGCCGCCACACTCCGAGCTTCAATTTCGTATAGAGCGCGTAGAGATACGCGATCGCAGTTGGTTAGCGAAGATGAATCTCTCGTGCAAAGCCGTTCGACTACGGCGGTGCACACTCGATATGACAGCAAACGCGTCGACGTGGATACGTTTCCCGGACGCAAAAGGATACGAAGTGTGTGCGCTCGAATTCATTGGATGCTTGTTTGCCAGGCGCCTGGAAAGGTCTTCGGTGCGAATGTATGAGGATTTGTGGGAACTTCGTTGGGAGGGGCTATTTCCACGCGAATGAACTCGATAATTATTCACTCCGCGTTCTCTAAGTCCGTTTGATGGAGATCTTGCATTTTCTAGGATATTCGCAGCCGAGAAATGAAGAAGTTCAATTAACACGTTCACTGCGGTACCGGTGATATAGGATTTGTACTAATTTGCTTTACCAGCCATATGTGTCTGGTATCGCAGTGAACGTGTTAAGTACCTCTGTCTGTCTTACACTTAAAAAAATGGATCGTTGTGTGTAGTATAATTTTACTACTTGTAACGATATATAGGGCAATTATTGTGATTGGTATATGCATTTCAACTGATAGCATACCCGTATTCTAATTGAAAAAAAGGAATTAT